>VIBL01000159.1:600000-1032550 GCA_008271625.1 Lutraria rhynchaena
AAGTGATCCATCGACTTTGCTAAGTCTGAGAGGCCTTTAGACATAAATCTATAAGAATCCAGAAATCTCAACTTTTTATAATATGAACCATATTCTATTGAGATATATTCTTCTGAATTTTTGGAAAGTAACGTTACTTTATTGTACTCGTCTTCGTACTTCATAAGTTCTTCAATCAAAAAGTGAAAATCATAATTAGAGCCATTGTGAAAGAATACAGGGATTATTTTGGTTGCTTTGCCGTCTTTGGTATTGCAAGACTGACATGCTGCACCTCGATATTTGCCAGTATAGTGACAATGTTCTCGTATTTTCGTTTCGGAAAACTCAACTCCACATATATAACAATTGGTTGATTCTTGAAATTCTTTTCTTTCAAATGCATTTAATTTTGGCTTTTTATGTTCGTTGAGATATATATTATAATTTATTTCTTTGAATATCTTCATTATTTTTTCAATATATTTCTCTATCGCATCGTTGCCAATATACGAAAAGTATTGTGATTTGTATATTTGTGGACAATCAGATTTGACATATATGCCATAACTATTTATTTCTTGTTTGAATATTGGATTTGTGTACGATTCATTAGGATTTGGTTGGGATGACTTTATTGGGATATTGTTTGATTCAAAATCACAATATATAACAAATGGCAATTTATTTTTAAAATGATAATTTTTGAATTTAAGAATATTTTTATCTGGCATTATCGTTCTACAATATTCGTTATCGTAACATATTTCTTTATGCTTTGTTAAAGTTTCTAATCTTTGGAATCCTTGGAGACAATTTCTACATGTGAACGATTTATGTCTGGAGTCGGTACATCTAAAACTATCCAAATCTTTGATCAAACAATAATGTGTCTCCTCACCATTATCTTCAATATACAACAAGTCTATTATTGGATCTTGTGTCCTTGTACTTATATATACTGGATATAACGAATGTTTGTTTTTTTGATTCTCTAACGCAAATACGTTGATACTTAAGTTATTTTGATTCTCAACTTTTGGGATACTTTTGATTCTAACGGGGTACTCAATACCAGTCATATCTATGCAGTATTCATAATCTTTGTATTTGCTCACTCTGTATTTGTGATCATCAGCGGGATATAGTTTTGCTAATATGGACCAAAGAAAACATTTGTTATCATTTGTATTTTTAATATTGATGATGTTGCTTGATTTGAATTTAAGAGGGATATAAGACGAAGCCTTCTGGATACTGTATTTGTATAATTTGAGTTTTGTACTTTTGATATTTCTAAAAACAAATCCAGATCCTCGTTCTTGAAATTTATCTATCCAAGCCTCAAATTTATCTATTAGATCTTCATAAAATTTGGATATATTATTTTGTGATAGGATGACTTGAACAGGATGAGAATAATAACTCTCTATTATATCAAATGACATAGGGGTTGAAAATTCGCTCGTTATTGTTATTTTTATTTTTATTGGGAATCTGTTGATATCTATTTTGTCCTTCAATACATTTATATATTTAGTTACATCATACTCATCAATATCATCAATATCTATCTCAGCGATAAGATCTTTGAATAATTTGGGATTTTGGGATCTCATTTTTGAAGAACAGATTTTCAATTAGGTACATTGTACAATTTTGTAATTTGCCAAGTGGCAGATTGTACACATATTTTGCCAAGTGGCAGGTTGTACAATTTTGTAATTTGCCAAGTGGCAGGTTGTACAATTTTGTAATTTGCCAACTGACGGATTGTACACATAATTTGCCAAGTGGCAGGTTGTACAATTTTATAATTTGCCAAGTGGCAGGTTGTACAATTTTGTAATTTGCCAACTGACGGATTGTACACATATTTTGCCAACTGACAGATTGTACAATTTTATAATTTGCCAAGTGGCAGGTTGTACAATTTTGTAATTTGCCAACTGACGGATTGTACACATAATTTGCCAAGTGGCAGGTTGTACAATTTTATAATTTGCCAAGTGGCAGATTGTACACATATTTTGCCAACTGACAGATTGTACACATGCATAATCACCAACTGACAGATTGTACACCAAAATTGATAAATTTGTAATTGTACAATTTGACACAATGATAGTAGTATAGTATTGAGCGTAGTAGTATAGTATTGAGCGAGTCTAGGAGGATTTGAGCGAACGAAGTGAGTGAAAATCCGAACACCGCCAGGTGGTCTAGACTCGCTCAATACTATACTACTGATATCTACTTGTAATTACGAGCAAAGGAGTGGATTTGTCGAGCCCTGGATCTGTTTAAGAAACCAGGAAAGATCTTTAAATAAAATTCTTCATAATTATTCTGTTCAACAGGCTGTTGATCTATTGATATAATTTGTGAATTTTCAACCAATCTGGTGACCAAACTGGACAAAAACTTTGGGCATTCAAACAGATCCATCTTGTCTAAGTGAATCTTTTTTCCACAATATATTACAGTCAAATCTGTGTCTGCAGTCATCTCCAAATAAAGACTGCCCTATGACTAAAGGTCATACTTTGAAAACTGTCATAGAGGTCATCTGTCAATAAAGGCCACATTATGTCTTTCCAAAGGGTGGCCCTTGTTCACAGCTTTGACTTTGCTTTGCTATCCACCGGAAAGGTAATTACCAGCTAATACAAAAATATTTATAAAAAATGATTAAAATAGATTTTAAAAATTAAACTCAAGACTTTTACAGAAAACAACAGCACAAATATACCTTTTCCACTCTTTCATAGTTCTTAGCCTTCAACTGAAATGATAAAAAAGAAACTTTTAAGATAATAATCACACTGGACAGAATTATCTAATTTTTAACGATACAATCAACAATCAAAGTAGACTAGAAGCAATAATTTGGAAATGATAAAAAGTATCACTACAGTTTTAAATTATATGAAAAAAGCAAAACAAATTAAGCGCAGAAAGCTTAAACTGTTGTCATGAGATAAGATGTTTATAAACATTTAAGTTCAGTTAATTAATATTGAACCAAGCAATCAACTAAAGAGTTTCAGAGTGTTTCTAAAACTGTCGGAGATAGAACACATATATAAATAGTTACCTGAATGTAAATAACTGCATCTATCAACCAGGGTGGTACATTGTTTATATAAATATGAATACCATATTAAGACAATAGAAACTGCTCTATTTTCAAGCACATTTAACATGACACAAAAGACTGGACTGAAAGACTTTATATCAAATACCAATGAAGATCTTTTTAAAATAGTAAATGATTTAATGAGTAGAACTTGTGAGATTTGACCATGGAACCTCTGCAAGGTAACAAAGATTTAGGCATGGTGCTAAACCAGCTCATCAACAAACATTTTTCACTGGTTAACTTTTCCTGTTTCTTTTATCAGGCAAAGAGTTCAATCAAACGTGTCAAATTTGGTGTACACGGAATTTTGACAATAACTGAATCATGGGCATTTCTTATCTATTTTCGACAAAAAATAAACTACTGAGAAAAAAACAAACAGTATCTATATTATCACCTTAAACAAATCTGTTGACCATTACCAGAGGTGGATTCATCTTCGCAAGAAAAAACATCGCGACTTTCAAGTGAACGCGACATAAGCACTACCATAGGTTGGAAAACTTTTGTTCAGGCAATTATCAGAATCACAAATTCCAATTTTTAATCTAAATATATTTTCATTATGATACAATATGCATGAATATGGACATTAAAAAGAATGTGATTTTTACCAATAAAACAAAATCACAGTACATCTGACTTTAAACATTACAGTTACAAAAGTTTTCCCAGCTGTAAAATAAAATCTGTTCCTCTAACACTTCTTGCACACAGTTCTGATATTCTATCATACACAGGATTAAGAAATAATTAAAATTCACTTAAAATTTCACAGGAGTTTGGTTGCAAAAGATTTAAATCATGACAGTGTAGCACGAGAGGTTAATGATCAACAGCAGATTGTCTGTCCATCCTTAATCAACTGATAAATCATAAGTAAACATGGATTTAATAAAATAAATAATTACTTTGATTCAAACCACAAAAATAATTTGCCTTTACACACTATTTTACCTGAAAACTACAAGAATTACCAACTTAAGTGGTTCTTTGTATTTTAACCCAAAGAGGGAGCTTAATTCTATTTTGATCTGTTTAATTGCAAGGTCTACATTGGGTGGTTAAAATGCAACAGCCATCTATGTTTTATCATAGAATAATGTATGGGTTGATTTCCGATAACTGTATAATAGAAATATTACAGGTAATGTAAGAATGTAAGATTATGTTCAACGTCCCGAAATACTAAAAGAATGCAACTATCAACAATAGACCATGAAAACCATAAAATCTGTACCAACCTGAAAACTTTAAAGAAGAAGATGGCATTCTTTAGTCAAAACTGACTGCTATGGAGAGTGATACAAATATTGATTATTATAGAAATCCATCTTACATTATACTTATAAAATATCAGTACCAAGGACAATCACTGAAAGTAAAGGGGCATCAATTCTTACATAGCAATCAGTATGAGTTAAATCTCTTCTGTCTGTGGGGCTAAGATAAACAATTAAATAAATTTATTATTGCTATTAATTAATGGCTTCTAAATTAAACCCACTATAACTACAAATAAAAATCAATATAAGACTTGCAATAATACTTCAGGAATTAAAATGAATTGAATATCCAGATATTTTAATACCAAGATAATTATGCATATACTCCTCACATTCTCACTTCCTTAACTCGTATAAGACACCAATCTCCATATAATCTGAGTGGTATACATTCAGATATATACAGAAATGTGGGCTGATATTACGTCGAAAATATTAACAGCCTAACAGCTCCTATGGTTGTGCATCAATAAACATGAATGACAGTAGAATATCAGAGTGTATTTACATAAATACAAATTAAAAGATTGTGTTAAATCCATATTTCTATTCGAATGTTAAATTTTTGTTTTTGGTTAATAACATACGTAACAAACATATAGTAAAATCATTAAATTAATAGCATAATCAATGTCATTTCATACAAAAAATGATGCTTTTCTCTTTATATTTAATTATAGCTTAAACACAACTAGTCACCACCTTTCAATCACTTCATTGAGTAATTCTAAGTGACATATTAGCATTTATTGCTACACATGTTTTTATTGTTATATAAGACTCATAAGTAAACACGATTTCAACCTTGAAAGAGTATTGACTCTATGATTTGGAATGAAATTATATATACCAGCTTCTAACACACGCCTGCAACATTAGAATCACCTACAACACACCAGTACACAGTGTTTCTACATATAACTGAATCCTATGTTTGTTTGAAAATAATATTATTAACAAATACACTCTGACATTCAACATAGTATAAAATGAATACATCAAGGGTATTATAACCTACAGAATCCATGGCAATTACAACTAGATCAGTATGAAATAAAGGCCGTACCTCATGTTCGATGTAGATCTTCCAGTATCTACCAGCATTGCTAAATTGAGAGACAAGTCTCTCGTACACAGGTCGAGCCTGCTCTATCGTTTTAATCTAAAATATAGACACAGTAGACAAAAAATCATGGATAGGTCTTTTGCTATAAATTGGTCAAGCCAAAAATGTGAATCAAAATAAACAAATAGTATTGATTTTGGAAATTGTACCTAGTACTATACATATAAAAATCTGCAGTCAAGTAATAATAGAAAGATAAAGAAAACCAAGGAAAATGTTAAACATAAAATCTCAATCTATTATAATTTCTATCACAAACCTGTGCATCTCTGATTAATACACTCCATGCCTCTGTGTCATGTGGAGAAACTTCAACTCTCTTCTCAGCTTTTTTAACCTTGTCCGCAATAAAACCATCCTGTGAAGCAAAGACAAAACATTATTGGCCAGCATTATAGAATTGAAGCATTGGTCACGTCTACTGACAACTGACACAAGTGAATAACTATTGATAACAGTTTAAGACTAAATCATATCAGAAACTAAAATGGATACATATGCCATTACTGTAAATGTGTTTTCCTGTCAAAACAGATTTCAGAACCCTCCAAAATAAAACATGATAATAGCTAAATAACTCAAGTTAGTACAATAGCTTTATTGTTTTCATACACTGCTGATAACTGAAACAGGTATTGATTTGTTCACCCTCTGATGATCATGTTTACAATCATTACTACTGTGAAATGCATTAAAATAACTACATAAAAAATAAACCTCATTCAACTTCGAGTTATTGAAAGTTACAGGGTTTTTACTACATGACAAAAGTTATGTCATTTTTTACCCTTGACTGATGTTAATTTGATGAGACAACAAAATGTACCTCTATTTTATTGTAAATTTGACCTTTTGCTACAAATTCTCAGCAGTCAAAAGCCTTATTTTACTGATTTCAAGAGTCAAAATGCTGTTTTCGGTTAAGCTGTAAAGGTCAAATGAAAGCCTGGTCAAACTAATTAGACTGTTTCAACTTTGTGACGGCAAGACATTTTTTATTTTTACTTGGCCCCGTCCAGCACAGAGAATAGCTCTTCCGAATTCATTTATGAAGTTAGCCAACCGGAAAGCCGAATAAGTAAGGCTAATGAAAGCCCTTAAGTTAAAAACTCTCTGAATTTGTTTACTAAAGACTGAACATACTCATTTATTATTGTAACGCTATTCCAATCATTATCAGCATTATAATCTAACCGAAAATCATAAATGATATTTCGGTCGAATGAAGATACACGGCAAAAGGTAGGTGTTAACTAGGGGACGCTTCCTCTGTTTCTTCGAAACTCTCGGTGGCGAAAGTATGTCAAACTGCTGCATCTTTACACCGCACAGGATGATACGACACATACGTTACTGACTTGATGGTTATTATATCAAGTCATCCAAAGACCTATTCCCGTATTCATTTCGGGATTAATTATCTCGACGAACGTTTAACCTTATTTTCGTAGACGGTGATATAATAATTAGTCAAAATGAAAACGCATAACTTTGTTACCTGCGATGACATTCTGAGTTGTTAAGCCTAGATTTGATATAAATGAAATGCAGTGTGAAAGATTGTTATTCGACTTCCATAATCATTATTGTTATGAAAAAGCCACAAATCACACGCGACAAAATAATAGATAAAATGGCGTCTTTCACGATAAACACAAAACAAATCCGAATGTGACATCGTCTGGTACCCGAGAGAAACTATCGCTGAAGAGATAAGTCGAGTACCAAGAAGTAGATAGTGAAAATTTATACTATAATATGTTCAATTTATGCCAACTGGTTCCGTAGTGTAGTGGTTATCACGTCTGCTTTACACGCAGAAGGTCCTGGGTTCGAGCCCCAGCGGAACCATAATTTTATTTTTTACAATTTACTTGATGATACTGAATAAACATATATTATTATGGAATTTCATTTATGATTATAAATAAAATTCTTTACATATATTTTTACACTGTCCAGATTAGATCTACCACATATTATCGGAATGACTGTATGTCATGACAGAGTCCCTGTCGGAGCTTACAGACGAAAATACTTACTGAGAACATTTTGAGTTTTGACACAGAAAATGTAGCAACAAAAACATACACTGAAAGGTCTTTGTTGACAAGCAGACAATACCAACCAAATTACGACGGAGTATATTTCGATTAACAAAATTCAGTCCTAATTTCTGTCTAAATTCATTTACGCATGCTGTGTACATTTAGACGAATTTTAGACTTTTACCTTATAAAACTCAGCCCTGATAAGAAACTAAAAACGGGTATTACTTCCTACGTTTTACATTACCTACATTCAATCTACACAAAGAAATCGAGTATCCAAAGTCAATGTTGTATTGAGTACATACAGTCCGCATAATAATCAGCCAAGTGTGTTTTTCCCCAGTGCTATGAAATACAAGGTGGCCGTAAAGAAATCCGACTCAGTACATATTATTAATGCCGCTTAAAAACACGGTAGTTGTTTGGAATATGTCACCTTGATCTAACAAGAGTTCCTGGGTTACCTGTCAAAACTAACCAGTATCCTTAGCAATCTACGTGACGTGTTAACCGGAAGTATGAACAACAGTTACTGACATTTAACATAATACCTTCAGACCTTCAGCCATTTTTTTGATAGGGAGAAAACAGTATGCTAGTAAAAGTCAATAAGTTTTGTTATAATGTTATCCCGACATTAAATAAATTTTGACTTGACTTTGACTCGAGCACGCAATACCGTGATCAATGGTCCTGCATTCTAGATACCGAATGAGCCGACTAACCCATCCAAGAAAGACACACACAGAACGTGCTAGCCGAGCTGTCGAGCGATATCGTCATCGACTTTTTTATCCCAATGAACAGAATGCTATTTTCAAAGTTAATTTGTAAACTGATCTAGGGAGATCAATTTGTTCGCCAAAAGTTTTAATGCCTATTAATCTTAGCTTAAAGAGGACCTTTTACACCGTACATTATGTAACTAGATACGTAAAACCTCGTTATCACGAGCGTCGATATTACGAGCACCCGACTTATCTCGAAGAACTTTTAAAAGTCCCGTCAATATTTGTTCTTAGTTGTGTACAATTTTCAAGAAACAAACAAGTACCTCGTTATTACGAGCACCACTTTTATTTCGAACATTTAGTCTGTTCCGATGACTCCTCGAGACAACGAGGTTTTACTGCTATATATTGCTATGACATCACCGCGTGCTCTTGCACACATAGCCACAACTGTGCTGGTCTACAAAGAGAAATCTCGTCAATGTCGAATCGAATAAGGCTGTCAAAAGTATTTGAATTTCAACTGGTTACTGATAATTTATAGTGCGTAATGATTCATAAGGGCCTCCGTGGCTGAGTGGTTATGGTGACTGACTAGTAATCACTAACCCCCTCACCGCTGTGAGATCCCACCGGGACCAGACAAATTTGATATGTGAAGAAGCTGTCAAGCTAGCTTACGGAAGGCTGGTGGTGAAAATACACAATTCCTATATTAGTTGTGATAGATAAACTCATTTGTGAAAACAGGTTCAAAAATAGTTTCGTTTTTTCCTCTTCAGAACACTAAATTGTGATTAATTTTAATCACTAGTATTTTCCCATGATTACATTGCAAAATGTATACTCTATAGCAATATATTCTCGATATCACGCCGTCTTTGAAAGATACCGCGATAATCGAAGTTCCTAATATATTGCATACCCCTAATCAGAATTATTTAAAAAAAACTCCAGTTACACATAAAAATTACATAAAATAAACAAAAAATATCAGAAAATACGACTCTGTCAAATTGATATAAATATACACGTATATAATTATTATACAGAAATCTTGTAATGTTGTGTAAGCGAGTATTGGATTTAATCAGTTATCAACAAAACACACGTTATACATAATGAATGATGTTTAGAAAGTTCATGTTTAAAACACTTAAAACGGAAACAGATCTATAAGCATCCTCCGACAAAACGTCAATTTTTCTATATTCTTTACTCATCAATGGAATGCTCCATCTGCATGCGCACAGATATGATGCTCCGCTTTCATTCTACACATACATCAGTTATTAATATTTTGTCTTTATGGAACTCTGGAGAATTCCAATAACATTGCTTTTATTACTACGGTTGTACTCCTATGGTACTGTTTTGTGTACCACAGGCAAGTATTTGCCGATTTGAAAATAAAGGTCTCAATGTTAAAAAAGTTATAACTTTTATCACATTTAATCGTTTGATCAGAAAGTTTAGTAGTAATTACCATTTTTGTCAACAGCATGGGTCAGCATACTAGTACATGATTGTGTTCGAGTAACTGGTATTGAGAGTAGATGGTGGACTAGCCCACTAGTAATAAGTATATTGAACACGTTCACCGAGAACAATTTGGACAATCAGAAGTTTACTTTTTTGTACTTTAACAATCATCAAGACACTATGCTTTAGACTTAAAATAAAATGTATCTCAAATATAGAAAATAGAAAGTTTTGCTCAAATAATTCTCAATATTTTTTTAAAAAAAATTAAATCTTTCAACATATTTTGTAATTGATTTGCAGTGGTCAATAGATTCTACCATCACTTTTCGCTTGCCTGCATGAAGTTATCCGAATCACGCGCATTCAGCAAGCAACTTGCAACTTCCACGCGTGATATGTGAATCAGACGCGTAAGGCAAATGACCTTAGGTGATCTATTTTCAGCCATGTAATTAGGGTATATGCATCACTTGATCTGAAACCCGAGATATCTCGCCCAATCGCCTGGTTGGTATAAATGAGTCGGCCAAACTTTCCATAAAAAGTTAAACAGAGATTGTGTTTAAAGTATTTTACTCTGGAATTTTACGTCGCATCGACATCCAAGGCCATTGGGCGACTTTTCAAGCTTTAACCCACAGGCGTACCTGCGTAGAACCAGTAAGTTTTTTTCATACATTATTCAAGCTTTTCGTTTGTGGTTGGATATGTGATAGCTAGGCGGATCCAATCCTCACTTGTTCTCATGATAATTAATGATCCAAAATCATTTCTTATTGTTAAAAAGGTCCACACATTTGTAAATAAATAAATTATGCACGAAATGTATTAAGTCTGAAATTTTACTCCCATAATTCAATTTAATCAGAAACTCTAAATTATATGTAATGTAGAATCTCTGATTTGATTTAAGAGTATCATGAACGCCTTACACAAACGCATGATGAATATAATTACCTGTTTGTTCAAACTTTAGATAATTCAAATTGTCAATTCAATGTGGTACTTACTTATTTACGACGGTAAATAATGATTTATCGTGCAAAAGAACTTTTTACTATACGCACAAGGCATACATTCTCGGCTTCGCAACCAAGCCTTTTAGCTCACGTTACCGAATTCGCAGCGTGTCCATCACATAAGTCCATAAGTCTGACAGAAACAGGACGTAGCTGAAATGTATAATGTTAATGTCAAATTACTCATAGATATAACAGCCAAAATGCGTTAAGTTGAACAAGTAAAGACATTTAGTGTCATACATTTAAATATCCCTTTATTTCCGAACTTATTGGTGTATTTAAGTAAAAGACCAATACTATAGTCAAGACATGCACACACACACACTTTTAACTTTCATGTTGGTATGGGTTTTTACGCCTGTTGAACACAGCATTATAAGGAAAATACCTGTCAACTATTAGGGTAATGTAATAAGAGGAAAAGTTGCATCACGTAAACGGCACATATATTATCCTAAATGCATGCAAATATAACAAATGTATATTGAATATAAAAAAAAAACATTTTATGATATTCTATACATAAAAATATGTAATGCATGTACAGTGTAACTTCTGAATACCGATTAGTTATTTAATAAGAAACGATGCTTAAAGATGTCATGAGTTCATTTAAGTTTGAACATGATCAAATCACTCATAGTGGTATGTTTTACCACCAAAGTTTGTCTCTTCTAATTATTTATTACTTTGACAAACCATTAGCTAGCACATACGAATCTTTGCACTGTTACAATGATTGATAATTAAAATTTGTTAAAACGTTGGAAACTCGAAATCTTGTACTCAGTGAGATGTGAAAACACCCATCGCCGACAGAATAAGATCAACATGAAATCGAGTTAAACAATAGATTTAGTGAGTCTGTTTATTTACACACAACGGCAAATGTTGCTGAGTATAAGCAACTAATATTTCTTGAAAGTAATAACATGTAAAATGTATATAAAACACTTGCATTTCTTCATGTACAGAAAGCTTCCGGTAACCGGAAACTTCCGAAAACCGAACTTAGCTAAGGTTCGGTGTTCGGAAGTTACACTGCAGTACAATATAAATTATTTGACGGTGAAATACTACAGAATCTTATAGCGTCCACATTAAATTTCGCCAGTACTACACGATAATTATCTTCTTAAAGGCGATAATAATCACCTGATGGGTTAGGTTTAGCCAGGTATAACTGTCTCTAATTTCTAAATCAGGCGATAATTATCGTCTTTAAAGCATTTCGATTAAAATTTTCATCGCAGTTTCATTGCAAAGGTGTAAGGACGATACACTACAATGACGATACAATTTTTGTTTTCATTCTAACCGTCATTTCTTTTTTACTCCATCAGGCTATGTGCCTTATGATGAACACATACTTTCGGGATCACGCAGGAATAACGGACATGGTTTGCCCACCTGCCAATGTTGTGTTTTCTGTTAATGCTCCTAGCTTGATCTCTTGCACCTTTCGTTGCGCATTGGTGACTACATGTGTTGGTGTATTTTTCAATGCGGCGGGCGCTACATGCACAGGCTGTATAGGAAATAATTTCATACCAAAGGTCACATCTGTCTGTAATGGAATGGTAATGACATCATACGTAACAAATGTCTATATAACTACATTAATCAGAATCAGGGAAAACAAGAGCACGAATCATACATTATTCAATAAAGTGATTTAATGGTTTGAAAGTTAAATTATTTTGTCTGACAGCATATTAACGTTTTTATTACAGGCCCGGAGACCGGATACTTCAGAAGTAAGTATTTCATACACCAGTGCAAGCATAAATTAAACACGATCAATGTACACAGAAAGAACTTCACGGCATGTTAGCTTTTGATTTAAACTTTATTTCAAGCAATGAGCAAAACAAAGAACATATACAGAATTCTGTTGATATATACATAATTATGCTTCGGATTGGAAAACAAGGTCATAGCGACACTTATACCAATTCCTTTCCTTTTTGATTTTTAAATTGTGATATTATTTGATATGGCCAGGAGCTCATAGTGCATGATTAAATGAGGAGGGCTATGCAATGCTTAAAAATAAATTAGTTGATATTTGATTAGTTGTTTACAAGGATATATTAACTTTCAATAAATAAGGTAAGTTAGTAGTTTCTTTGTTAAATTTAAAAAAAGATGCTCAATGGTGCTCAATGGCCTTTAGAAGGCCTGATAGCCAATCTAACAGAACTCCGTGGACGAAAAATACAGTATAAATGACGTCGATGTCGTAATAAATGTTTCTGGACGACAGACTAGTGCTAGAAATGGTCTCTAGCATGCAACCGAAAACTGATGGGCGATGTATAAAAAATTAATTTGAGTTTTGGGTTTTCCTCCACCGTTAGAGCCTGAAAAGTCGCCCAAATAACCCTAGCTGTTGGTGCGGTGTTAAACCCCACAGAAAAAAGAATGGCCTTCAGGCTTTAGCGTAGCTCTTATAATAGATAATGACCACCTTCAACAGGTTCATGAATTCTGAGTACATTTGACTGCAATAATATTTAATACGTGTTCACAGTCTAGCGTCCTTTCTGTGTTTGTACTCGTATGTATTCTATCATATGTGATAACGGAGGCATTTAGACAAAAATCACGGTTTCAACAATTATTGACTTTAGCCATATATTTTTTAATCAGTTGAATACAAAAGAAAATATTAAACGAATCAGGTTAATAACAATTGTCAGTGTAATTTATATGAACCCTAAGATTTCTGGATAACAATATGTTAATATAATAAGCATAACAATCAAACAAAAAATAATTGTGTTTGAGTCCGGTGAGGTTAATGGTAATTAGTTATGTCATTTATTCGCCGATCAAAAACTTTTCATTGCTCATCCAATCGTGCCGCAAATATTTCCAGAATTTCGCATTAAGTGCCAGCACATTGTTTGTGGATCATTTAATGTAGAAAAGCTATTACTGATGCACCTTTATAATGTTCATTATTTATAATGAGGTTGCTGTAACTTTTGCATTATATAATGTAAAGATATACAGCAAAACCTCGCCTAGCGACCATCTCAATATTACCACCAAATTATAGCGACCGCATATTTTCGGACCGTTTTCGATATTTAATGTATATTTCAACTTGAAAATGAGACCACTTTGGTGTTAAAATCGTTTTTCCGGTCCCAAAAGGTGATATTAATTACAAGATTTTATTGTTCATTGAAAATGATAAATATTGTATCAAGGAAATATTATTACAAGATTTTAGCCCTTTTATATCCATTGGTATTAACAATCCATGGTTAATTAAACAAAATGTGTTTCTCAAATGTATTTTATTTGCGTGCTGTTATCAAATGAAAGATTTCAACTAAACATTGCCGAGTGTTTATTGGCTTGATTTAATAGTGTCACCCCTTATTACAAAACATCTTCAATTTAAACACAGCCGCTTCGATGTCGAACATAACACCGGATTTGAAAGCAGGCGGTAACTAGCTAACAAGCCCATCAACCGATCGCATCGTAACTTCTCTCACCTTCGACCACCAGTACAGGAAACACATGACTTAATCACTTGGCCTCGGCATACGGTATGTATTCTATTACACATGCATCGTACAAATTCGTTTGATATCAGCTATAGCTAAACCTCACTCTATCCTACTTAAATTCGCATTTATCTGCGGACCCAGAATCAGCGGAAAATGCTTGACCTACATCAGTTAACTATATTTTGGCACTTATTACGTATACAACGAAAACACTTTTTGCTCCATTAGCGTCAATTTTCGATAAAGGTTTATTTTAAGCCAACATCAAGGCCGTGAAATTTCATCTATAAAGCGTTTTCACGAATTTTGGCAATTTTATTACAAGTAAGATTGCTAGTTTACTTACAGTCATAAATGCCGTCAGTTCTTTTAACATTTTAGAGTACATACCATTGCCTATGGGTTTACTCAAATCTAATTAGCGAGAAATACTTCACGTATTATTTTGTTTTCTAACCATCTAATAGAATCACTTCAATAAAAATGTGCAACGGATGTTTGGACAACTGTCAAAGTCTATGCTGGTGGGGATGCAAAGAAAATGCAATCCTTTTGAAGATTTTCTTTTGTTCCTTCCCAGCGCATTTTTTATTATTGTCTGTTGTGTATCAGGCTCGACTTTATTAAACATGTGTCAGAACAAGGCGTCATAAAGGCGGACTATATTCGTCTTATCCATTATCTTTAGCATGTTTATGTTTATGTAAGTTTCTAAGCTCCCAGCACGACCCGTAGAAGTTATACTACATGTATAAACAGTGATTTATCAAGTACCCGTGAAAACTTTACTTATGTTTCGGAAGTAATTTACTAATTATCAATCAGATACATCGCTTTGTAAATGATGTCAGCAGACTTCAGGTTTTTTGTGTTACATATCTTACTTAAATTAGAAACTGACAATCAGTTAACCTATTCTGTGGTTTCCTGGGTTCTATTACAGTACTGACCTTGTTCTCCACAAGAAAATGCAAATTCCTTCACATGAATGATTAACGACACCTTATCCGCTATGCTTTCAACCAAATCGTCACTGAGAACATATGCCGTACCCAGAGTTCGAACACACGAACTTGATGCTTCCTCTCAGCAGACAGACCGAGTGTGACGCAACAACCCAGTAAAGTTTGCCGTACAGAGTATTGTGTTCAAGAAATAGTAAATATGCACATGTACCTATCATTAGTGAAATTATAAATATTCAATTATTTTTCATTTTACTTAGGTCAGCTGGAAGCTGTTTACGTCAGAGTGTTATGATAATGACGGCATGATGATGTTATACATGTATACTATACATTCCTATGGATTCATCTTTTCTTATAAGATCGCATATTCGTGAATAAGAGAGAGTACCGAATGACATTTCTGGATAAAAACATCAGCCACAGTTATTGTTCTTGTCACATATTCACATTCATGAATGTAAGAGCAACGAGCGACAACTCTGGATAAAATTTTCAAGTAGAGTTGTCGTTCCTGACGTTCTTCCATTCATTAATATAAAACCAACGAACGACAACTCTACATTGAAGATCTAATCATATAGCTTTTCTTACAAACCTTTGTTGCCGAAAACGTTTGTGACAATTATTACTTTGATAAGAACGAGATAACGGTGGATACAAGCAATACATGAATGATTTTCTTCGTTCTAGTCTTAACTTTCTGTGACAGAACAGATGATGGCATAATTGTTACACAACTAAATTCATATAGGCTTACGCGGTTGTTATATGTAGATTTTGATTCAATATTATTCCCATCTAACAAGTAAAATAATATTTTTAATTCTAGTTTTATCATAACTAATCGTACACAATAATCATCACAGGCAGTTGTCCTTTGAGATTAATCTTTGAATGATTGAATAGCCGGTGGCTCTTACCGCCCCCTTTTCTCAGTATGAAGAAATCTATGTCTGCGCACCTCGGCATCATGAATTCGAACCCTCGGCCCGGCTCTTGTTTTCTGTAACTTTTTGTTATAGACATTATGTCTAAGAAAAAACGCCTTTCTCCACATATTCGAATGGTTCGTTTAGTGAGGTTGGCAGCAGCATGTGGAGGAAAAGGTTGGTACTGGTGCGAAATCCAGGAACACTGCTAAGTTTAACTGCTTGCTGCTATTAACCTATAATATTGTTGAAAACAGATATAAAACAATAATAATAATGAATTGCTAATTATAATGTGGCCATTTGTATAATTTGTTCGTATATTTAACAGAACACTAGACTTATTATTATTTCTAAACACAGCATTACATCATGGTACATAAATAATACTTAAATAAATTTCTGAAATTGATGTTGAAGCAGCGCTTATGTTAAGATATAAACGTTGAAATATCTAATTATTGCTAATTTTCCTATTTTAATATTCAGTTTATGATTGTGTTGATAAATTTTATCATTCTCCAAACAGTGCTCCGGATTATCAGTTCTCATGTACGCGACTGATTGTATTAAATCAACAATTACAAAAACGTAAATGTTTATTCAGCCGCCCAGTGCAACAAATCATGTTACTTTTTGATTTGATAATGGCATTTTAAAAGCTACGTCAAGATGCCTATCTTCGGGAATTTTGAGTGAGAAACATAAACATGAATTACGAATGAAATTACAACACGAATTAATCTTTTGAGTTGTATTTATGATATTATCACGTGGTATAATTATGAAATTACAAAACCGAGAAAACCCAGCGGTGGGTCATTTGAATCTCTTTGGCTGTGGTATTCTATCAATTACTGATATGAATAAGATTCGTTTTCTTACACCCCACCCGCTTAGCTCACAGTGTGAGTTCGAACTCTTCCGGGGGGATTATGTTTTCTGAGACGACTTAGTTGAAGACAATACATTCTAAGCAATTAGCTACCGTCTAACGCTGACGATTTGTGTAGAGAAGTTGGCAGTTACTTGCAGAGAACCAGGTTTTGTTGCTTTCAGTACTAATACAGTATACGTGAGTACTGGTTAAGTCAACTTTATGCAGGTATATGACTGAAATGCGGTTGAAAACAGTTGTAAATTCATGAAAAAAATTTTGTGGTCTGGTTATCATGATAACGAACATACGGTCAACGGGAGTATTTAAACATTTTTTCTTAAAAGATTTATTTCATTAAGTTAAAACAAGGATTTCATATTACTATATAATATAGAGTCCTGGTTAAAATAACGGTACACTAAATATAATAAATAAATAAAATTAATACACTAAAAGGGCTGCATATATACAACAACTTCCCTCGTTAATACATGTTATGTACATTTGTATGCTCATAAATTTTATTACAAACATTGTTTAAAATAATATCGTCTAGACGCACTGTCAGTTGAAATCAGCACAAACGTATTAGTTACATAGCTTGAAGACTCGCGTGATTGGGGGTTATATGGTTCGAAACCAGAGCACGGTAATCATTTCAGTGCGCTAATGCGTCCCCTGGTGCGTACACCTGTGTTATTAACATAACTCCGCACCAAAGCATCAGTTCGTGCAGTGATTTGCGATATTTAGTAGATATAGATAATTGTTCATAATCACAACTATCACTAAGCATTATGTAATCTACATTGTACGCGAAGATGGAAAAAAGCGACTACTGTAGGAATGCCAACATTTTAGCATCCAATGTACTTGTGTCGTCGTGAACTTTTATGTATCAAATAATCGTATGTAATCACAGGACTAGAAGAAAATTCATCTAAAAGATGTAAGTAATAAAGAGATTTGTTTAATTTACGAATAAATCTGCATTGTGCTCTCTTGTTTCAAGGGGCCAGAACAAATAGTGTTCTTTCTGGTTACTGACCCTATTATTTGGCACTGACCTTAAAGTTTCTGACGGTAAAATACGGAATAAGAGAATATTTGAGGACGAATGGTACCTCTGAAATACGAAAGGTATGTTTAGGAATCACTATAGAAAACTATTATCTTACTCGGTAGTCTGATTAATAAGACCTCAACAACATTTTCGTCTACCTCATTACACGCAAAATGAAATGAATATATAAAAACCCGTGTGTCGTTAAATAGTGATACTGAGTTACATATACCCCGGTCGTCGTGAGCGGCTTTTAGACGTTGCAATATCTACTCTTTACAGACACTTTGCCACATACTGTAGGAGATACGTGCGTGGTCCTTTGAAAATGTTTTGCAAAATCCGTAAGGCGGCCGCAAATCCTGTGAAGTAATGTCGCAAGGCAACTGTATTGATTTCTTATGATAGTAATAATCACTCTTAAATTCTCACTGTAATGATCGCTCATGGCTATATTGAGGCCGTGGGTGTACGAGCTACGGCGTTACGGCTTCGAAATTAATCCACAATCCCGCTTCAACGTTTGAACGAGGCCTCTGAGAGTGTCGTCCATATTTCTATTTTTTCCATTACGGTATTCAGGGTGTTTGTCCATTATGTATAAATGTACATGTGTCTTGTTTTATAACATTTATTTCTGATCGTCTGAGCGGTAATATCGGTCTACAAAATTCATTTATAACTCTTGTACATCATCTCAAACAAAAATACCCTTTTAATGAACAACAGAAATTATGCTCTGGTGTTATGGCGGTTGATACCATAAACTATTTAATGTGTGTAAGTACCAGACCCTTGATCAACACTTTTTGATAATGGACTCGCATGCTCCTGTCGGCGTCTTTAATTGAGCACACTGAAATTCTAGCTAACTGTTTTTTTTATTCCTACATTGTGTTGATACACATGGAATCGTTCAAACGAAACAAGATCTTAATGCACGCTAATAACCACTAATTCACCAATAGACAACAGGTATATCAACAAGAAAAGTTAATTCAACAGGTCGGGTAACTTCGGCGCCGTACCATACCTTGACATGAAGCAGACATAAAGAACTTGTTCGTCCTATAAATGTGTTGATTGTTATGTTTTGTTGACGTTTAAAATACAATATCTAAATACTTTGTTCCGGAATCAGATCCATGACTAACAAACGAACTAAGACATGCCGGAACGCGTTGACGTACAAAGAGCACTTAAGTGTAGGCTAAACATGGGATTTGCCGTACCGGGAATTAAGACGAATTAGAAAATTAGTTTTAAATACGCTACTTAACATTTAGAATGAACCGTAAACGGTTGGTAATTAGTGGTTGTAAGTAGTCATTTCCTCACAGCTGTAGTAGCTTACATTTGTGCAAGGGAGCAGATAATGCAGGAGCACGGAGGAAATTAGAAGTTTGTTTTGTGAATATTGAATAATATCAGAGAGAATCAATTTGAGGATTCAAGAGAAAGGCTTATTAGTGTGGTGATTTGGATACGTGTTGAATGTGTGAATAGTTGTGTTAAATAATTGAATAAATCGTTCAATTTTACGCGAGGTATGAAAATGAACAGTATAACGCAGTATTTTTCGGTAAAAAAAGATAAAATTGTTATCAAAATTTAATAAACTCTGTGGTTTTAACACTATAATTAATTTTTATGCTTTGTTTTTATTAAAGAGTTAAGTATTATTATTGTTGTATAATATGCTTTTATAACGGAACTAAATTGGATAAATTAAGAGGTGTTGTGGATTGAACAAAAGCATACAGTGTGAGGTTGTCATGTCTTTAGAACATCTCGGGGAGAGTAAATCAGGACAGAGAAGTCCGCGAGCACTCGTTGACTCCAAACACTCACATTCCGGGGGTAAGGAAGTTAATTTTCTTGTTCTCGGAAAACATGGAGTCGGGAAAACAGGTAAATAAGTACAAATATGTGATAAATAAACACTTACATACTGAATCATTCAATTAATATCATCTATAAAGTTTCCGCAAAATCTTATAAATGAGATAAGACAGTTATCTTATTTATGAAACCGCAGAACAAACGTGATTTTAATTTTGGATTTTCATTTTGCCGCAAAGCATCCAGATTGTAATTTTCAGTTTGTGAATAAATTGTAATATTTCCAAATATCTTTGGAGTGATTGTATTAATTGATAAACGATTAATTGAGCTATTTGATCGATACTAGTACATTCACCTCCGTTACAAGATAAAATACAGAACAATGCACAAATTTATATGAAAGAGATCCGCCAACATTCTTTTGTATTGATCCTTCTGTCTTAAAACTCATTCAATATGCTTAATGTTTTTTGAAGATGTGCATAATATATATCTATTAAAGCTGTACATTGAAATATACCCAGCTTCATATCCTTACATTATCTTGTGGTAATATTTATATATGCATATATTTATTACTAACTTCATAGACGTACTAATTGCTAACACAAAGACACGTGTGTATGGTAGTAACACAGATACTATTTACATAATTACCTGCCAAAATTGTTCTAATGCTTATGGTCCAGACAGAATGTTTGTACGAGTGTTGCAATATGTTTATTCTCATTATATAGTTCTCCCTTGTAATTACAAATAAGAGAATAAGCATTAATTTACCGATATTACTAGAGTCTTCAGGTGGCCAGAAGAGTTGGTTTAGTAATTCTAACAGCAGCCATAAAGTTATAAGTATCATCCTTAATTATCCATTGACTGCACAAAATAAGAAAATGGATTTCAAAGCTCATAAATCGTGAGATTGATTTCAAAAAGCTTAAATCTCAATTCCATGACGTCCGTTTTTTGAAGTTGCCAATGATAAGTTGTTATTACTTTTCAAATAGTGTTTTGTATACAAGTAAAAAAAATTACCAAAATATTCGCTAGAATATTTTAGTTTGAAAAAGATAAAGAGTGAAGATGAGATTAGAGTTTGGTGACAGATCTCAAGGTTTTAACCTGTAATCTTTATTTTTAGATAGTCACTTATACGCACATAACGATATTACACTTGAGAATATAAAAATAAAAACTGTTGGTGTTTTAAATATTCATTCTCAGCTCGAATATTTGAAAATATAGATAAATCTTGGTAAAAAAGTCGCGGTTGATATGGAATTCCTCAATGACTGTATGTTTAAAATACTGTATATAAGGATATAGTTTATTTTCAATAAAACCATGAAGCATCGCAGTCTATGAGGACATACATTTATGAACAAAATGAAACAAAAAACCAATGTACATAAACCGCCGCCGTAGCTACATTGAGATTTGAGCCTCGGTAAAATTTTGGGCAGGTAGTGGGGAAAAATGGCAGATTTATTATGATAAGCCCTTATGATAAAATTGCTTCGGTTCAAATATGGGTCTGGCTACGGCACTGAAACACACACACATAATAGATAATGATAATACATTTATGCAGCGGAGAAGGCAATAATTACTTACACAACACCATCCATTATCAATGATTGCAAAAAAGCTAAAATGCAGTACTCATTGTAATTCCAATGACTTTTTATTATTGAAAAATATACATGTATTATTATTATTTTATCCGAACAATTTGTGCAAGATTATTATGTAGCCGACAAAAACCACTTTCGCTCTCTGACCTTAAAAACTAAAACTTCCCATACAATCATACACTTAGTGCATGTATTATTTAGTCATATGTTCGCATATGTAAAAACAGAGTTAAAGTCCTAATCTGTCGAGACATCAAAGAGTTCAGTTAAGTTTCTTCATCAACTTAATTTCTTACAGTGAATTTCTTGAATAACAAAATTACACTAAGTATATGCTTTCAATATTCAAAGTTCTTGTCCCTATATATTAGAACTATCTGTATGTTTATTTATTATTTACACATTAAAACACACCATAATGTTGTAATTGGCAATTATGTGCTGGTACTAAATTCAGAGATGTCATCGGTACAATTTGATTTGGAATAGCTTCCCAATACCCACCCATTGATTGGTAACAAATTAATGCGTTCGAACTCAGGCTTAGCATCACTTTCATTTGTAATGCTTAAAGATTCGCTTGTTGAACGAATATTACCACAATGCTTCCTCACGTTTATTTTCTGATATTGTTTAATCACAAGTAATCATATGAAACTGTCGGATAAATTCTTACATGATTACAGTAAATACGCTATGGATTGTTAATTATTTCCATGTATGATGTCTGTATAATGCTCAGAGAAAGCGCTATCGTAGTGTTGAAATAGAACAATAGATGTAGTCGGCAACATCTGGTGAAAGAATTTGTTTGATTACATCCCAACGTATGTGGTGATACAAAAATATAGGTAAATACGTACACATTAACAGTAATATCTGTGACTTTAATGATTGTCTGACATTGTTTTATTTTCCAAAAACGTTGTAATTATCTCCACGTCTTTGAAATAGACAATTATACCAAGATCAGAAAGCTAACCTAACTGAATTCAGTTCGCAAAAACATTTTTCTAGTCCACATTATCTGTGGTGGGTTGATTGTTTGTCTGGGGAAAACACGTGGCTTATAATTGTACTACCATTACGCCTGTTTTTTTTTTCTATTTGTTGTTGTGTTTATTTATGCATACTATTTAGTTATTTGATGGATATTTACTGACAACCTGTCTTTGGTGGTATTGTATAATGATTGCACAAGTCATAATTCCTCTTTTTTGGAACATTTCCTGGCGTACGTATGTCTTTGGGGCGTGACGCCACCTTTCGTCACAACATGAAAAACAAAATGATGAAATGAAATTAACATCACGTATTTGACGTTCCGCGAAGATAGAACACGGAACTAAGAATCATTTTAAGCTGCTTGTTTCAGTGTTGTTACGTCATACTCTTGAGGGGTAATTACCATAGAAGACATTGTAATTCCCAGTCAACTGACGGCTGTAACCCTGGATTATTATCACAGACATTCTTTAATTTCTCTACTTCACTTGACGCACACCCTTCATTTGATCAAAGCCGCGATCTTATACTTTATAATAATGATGATATGAAGTGTTAAAATGTTAGATGTACGAGTATATCTGTGTAGATCGTTAGTGCTTCGGTGGTTTCATATCTTTATATATATCTAATACTTTGGAGTGTTATTCAGCGTGTATACAGTCCTATATATTTCATAGACTCACATTCTTATATTCTTGTATTATACATGTATACGTAATACATGCGCATATAGACATAAATTTTACTTTTAATAATCTATGATTTAATGTTGTGTTAGTTATATAACAAAACGAGTTTCATATAAACATAGATTTTACTCGAAATTTTCTCTGATTTTGATTTTAACGATATAATTTTCATTTATTATGTAGGTTATACTATGAATTATTGTTGTCTTTGGTATTTGTATTACATGTATTTAAAGAGTCTACATTTGTTTAAGGAAACATTTTACTGATCTTTGACTGGCAACTGGAATATCTGGAATGAGAATTTTAAGGACAATTTTTATGACAATAAGCACATTCATATACATGTATTAAAACGAATTTACAAATGCCAAAAATATAGTATGTACCGGGATTAATTGCATTAAGTGATTAATTGGATATGTGTACCAGTATATGAATATGTGTAATGTCATAAATGAATACATTTCTGTCTGCTTTGATAAAAATATCTAAATTGCATCTTTTTACCAAAAAAATACCAAATTACCATCGACAGATAACTTTGCATCATGGGTGGTGAATTATGCTTACAATCTTTATTTTGTTAGCAAGAATTTCAATTACATTTATCCTTACATGAATTCTTCTTACCAAAGGATTAGTCGGTGATTAATGAAAGATTCTGTACAAACGCGCCTAGCAGAGTAACAGTCAACAATCCCGTCCCCCGGGGCACTGTTACAAGTATTGTAATACTTGATTATTTTATAGCTACTGTCGGCTAGGTTTTAACAACGCGTTTTATCCCTACCAATCCACGTTAATGTCGAAATTATGTATTTATAAGAAGCATAGTGTTTCACCACGAGAATAAATTTTGTTGCATAGCTCAACAATTAATAACCATTAACATTTTGTCAGCATGCCATAAGTTGTTTAAAATTTAGGTCAAGAAAATGGTTCAGCTGATAAAAATACAGCATAGTAGTCTCATAAACCCAGATCTATTTGCTTATTACAATGTAGTTACACAATAACGATATGCATATATTAAATCAGTCTCTGTATATATGTAATATAATACATAAATACAATATTCGGTACCAACAAAGTACCCACTCATTGGTACATTGTTCCTTACAAACGCAGTTATCTAATGATTATTTAAAAATATTCGTCAATGTTTCAGTTATATATATGTAGGCAGTAAGCCTTACCAGTTTTCCAAGATTCTGCACCAGCACTAACCTTGTTTTCAGCAAGTAATCATCAATTTCTCTGTATGAATGATAGCGGTGATGGACGAATGGTCTAGGAGCAATTTCGTCAGTTTTGACCGTTTTTCTTTGAATCTGAAGATGATCTTTAAACCGTGGTTTTACTGCATCCAGACTTTGAAAAATTTATCAGTTCAGTTTCAAAAAAAAACTTACGTGAGAAGTTTAAACAAGTTCTTTTCTTTCAACATACCGATACGCCAATCAGACAAAACGCTACGTTGCACGTAATAAAACAATCAATTCTTTACCATTATGAACGAAATTCATTCTCTCACACAATGTTAATTCTCTTGTCTCTAATCTGTTAACGTGTTCTTTGTCATTGTATGTAACCCATGTTGCTTCGTATCGCTGTAATTTCTAAATGGTAATTTACTAATGTGTTATAATTAAATACTTCTGTTCTGTCATTTTGATAGCATTCTAAGAGTTTCCAAGGAAATACTACTGAATTATGGGCGTTATCGCGTCTTGTCGAAACGTACTTTATACCAGACTATTACACAGACAATACATCAAAATAATGACTAACAACATACATTCACTTAGAACCAGCGTGAAATGAGAACACAAATTGTTGTTTTGTTTCTCGTTATAATGTCAGTATGATTGTGTAATGGTGTCAGTGTTGTTTTTTCCTTGTTACAGGTTTTGTTCTCCCTGTCTATTAAACAAATTTATTTCCTTCTCCAAGACGTTTTGCTGGTGTGCCTGTGTCAGTTACACTATTGTTTCTTTTCATTTCATTTTTGTTTCTTTTCATTTTACCACATCTTTATTTCTTATTAGTTTCTTTTCCAAGATGTTTTGCTGGTATTCCTGTGTCAGCTCCACTCTCATTTCATTTTTGTTTCTTTTATTTTACCAAATCGTTGGTACTTATTAATTTCTATGCATCTGAATGCTGTCATTTTTAGTCCTTCCTTTTTTGACCTTTCGTTGTTATGGACGCCCCCCCAGCTGTTCTGTATGTGATCTTTTGAAACATTTTTCAAACAATTGGATTTGTGTATCGGGAAGCTAAAATGCGAACTTTTCCATAAATTCATTTAATCATTTTCTTTGCACTAAATTTCACATTTAATTTTTGTGCGGAGTTCTGTTGGTCGGCCATTGTGACGCGGTCACTGTAGACTGAATTCATGTTTGAATTAGCTACTGATTGTTATAAATATATAATTGATTAATATCTAATATTGAATTTACACTCATTCTAAACATATTTTATCCTAACTAAATACAAATATTTGTTATTTTAATGATTATACATCAGAATCAAGTAATACTTATTATTTTAAAGCCAATGTATGATAGAATTGTTGGTAAGATTCCAGATGCTTATTTTTTTAGTTTTAAAATCGCTGAAACGGAGAATATTGTGATGGGTTTCGTTTGTTCTTATTACTAACACGTGTTATTCAAACTTTCGTCACGACAGATACAATAAAGGCACACACAGCTCGTGCAAACGAAAACAGTGATATGAATCTATGTTATTAGGGTTAAACTTAACTAAATGTACTGTGCGGAATGTTCCAAGCAGAGTTTTGCAATGTGTTATTTTTTATCAAAATAATTCAAACGGTAGAGTATCTATAAACGTGACTGTAATACTAATCACGTGATATCTTGTACAAACGCAGGTTTGTTCTTTCTTGTTTCCTGTTGATTTTGTAAAAAAAAATAAAACACTACGAGCAGATTCTGATCAATTGTTTTATTTGATGTAAAAGGAGAATTGTGGAATATTTACGTCTGTTGTAAGGTGTGTTTACGATCTAGCCAGGTGGTTACAGCGAATACAAACCATTTCTAGTTATATATTATGTAGATATTGGAACAAGTGCTTCGCACTAAAGTGGTCATTAAATACAGGGTGGCAGCTACTTCTTGCAACTTTGATATCAAAATTATCCTTATCTGCAATGTTTACTAAATAGATACTCAATCATACGGTACAAATATATTGAAAATAAAATAGATATACCCGCTCACGACAAAATGTGTCCAATCAACTTTGTTTTCCTCTATGCCATAATGATATTTATAGGAAGGATCTTGTATTGGCAATTTGTTTTCAAAACAAGACATTAGTAATTACAGCTCCACATTTTGATGGATTCGATATAATTTCAACCACATGAATGAGACTTCACTTCTGCCAAAACTCACAACATCTTTCGCTAATTATTATCCTTCAACTGGCCGAAACCCTCAATGTTATGGAATATAATAAAACACATACAATGAAGGGCTTTAGTTATCGATTTTTGGAAATAGGAAATGAGAATATATTCTCCTATAATTGACATGGTGTTGCGCATGCTAATTTTAAGTGCCTGATAATTGTTCATAGAAATAAGTCCACATAACAAGCATAATATGTACAGCATGGTAAAATGATGTAAAAGTGATAAACTTGAGGTAATATAGCCATTTATTATCCTAACATGAACATTTACTTCGGATGGTTTTTTAAATGGTTGTCAGACAATTTGTAAAGAGGCTTAAATATCATTTTAAAGGATTTAAAACGCAGTTAGAACTCAAAACAGAAAATGAATGGTTTAAAAAACGTTGACACAAGATATTTGGTATTGTATTATTGTATTGGCAGGATGTAACACGTGCATTCCGTGAAACATTTAATTTATCATTCCCATGTTTATCACGTGTTGTCTTCCGTTTTTCATTCCGAATGTTCCTCCAGGTGGCGCTATTGTTTTAATGAGCTTGTTCAAGAATCCTTTCAAATATTTTAAACAGAAATTATGCTTGGCAAGGAGCCAGCAAAGAAAGACTAGATTATTGTATAAGTTTAGGTGTTAAGCACTTATTGATTTGTACGGTTAGATTCTTGTACTGATAAACTGATAAAATATTTTCTAATATAAGCATTCAATACAGGCCTCTCTTTCAAATTAATACTGATAATATATTACCGGAAATGTATGAAGAACGGAATGAGATATTTGTTTGTTTTAGTTTTACGTGACGTTGTCATTAGGTTGAACGCTATTTTACAACAATGTCTCAGTTATATAAGGCGACTGGCTCGCCTAAACAGTTTTCCTGGACTGTATGCCGACCAGTCACAAGGAGCCGGCATCTTCTCCACATGTGGACATTTTTGTCAATTTTTATTGAAGGGTATGGCCGTCCGCGACCGGGATTCGAACCCAGATCGCCGCGTTACAAGTCCATCGCACTAACGACTGGACCACGGCCGCAGCCTAGAACGAGATGTATCGACGGTCGGGGTTTGTTGAGAGTCCTTAAAAATTCGTGTATTTTTATATATGTATGAATTTAGACATTATACGTCTTAGATTCAATACCAGATGGTTATACGTGGGACGAAAAAAGGGGAAAAACGTTTTACGTGCATCGATTTTTTGTAGAATCATAATGATGCAATTATCCAAGGATTTCCGAGTACACACCTAACAAAGCTCTTAGATTTGAAATAAATCCAGAAAAAAATAAGCAACTTGAGTAGAGAATAGTTTTGTAAACAGAGTGACTTGCCTGAAGACAACCAATAATGATCGTATTTATTTCATTCCCTCAAACCACATACAGTAAAGACAATATAATGGTATTATTTTAAAGAGCTGGGAGGGATAAAACAATCCTACATGCAATAAACTAGAAAATAAATGAGGCAAATACTTTTATCTA
Source organism: Lutraria rhynchaena (assembly GCA_008271625.1). Taxonomy (NCBI): domain Eukaryota; kingdom Metazoa; phylum Mollusca; class Bivalvia; order Venerida; family Mactridae; genus Lutraria; species Lutraria rhynchaena. The sequence continues at coordinate 628,309 of VIBL01000159.1, forward strand.
AATTAAATTTACGTTGAGTTTTGAACTGTTTACACTCAAAAACCAAATTTGACGTTTTTCCCTCATTAGCGTTCTTTCTTTCCTTTTTTAACTAAACGAACCAAACACGTTGTGAATACCACCCACAACCTCTTAAGATGAGGTTATCTGGGTTGAGATTTTAAAAAACTTGAGATTTGTTCTCAATCTCGGAGATCTATAGGTTCATTTTTCTTTGATTTCATTTTTAGGAAAATTCCAGTGAGATTTCGACTTTAATCTTACGATATTTTGTTTATCTAAGACTTTCATTAATATATTCACTGACTAAACACGTTACTTAAGATCAAAATGTGGCGAATTGAACAAATAACATGCGTTGAATCGTATTTCAAGTTCTAGTATTGTACGCCAAAGACTTAACGATTGTCTATATGTGTGCTTAGAGATTGAATATTTTAAGTCAGTTAAATAGATAATAAATACTTAATTGTTTTGGGTTTTACACGGTATTTTTTCTAATTCCAGCATTAACCGTCCGATATCTTACAAAACGATTCATCGGAGACTACAATTCGGAACAAGGTAAGCGAGTGTTCTGTCTGATCGCAGTTCGAACATGATTATTGCGAATTCCTGGGGATCAGAACAATAAGTACTTCGTAATATCCAAATTTCATTACATCTATAACAATGAAATATAAAGAAGGGGCGTGTTCGGGAAAGGGGAATAAATATTGCACTGTATCTAATTCTTCGCTATACCCGAGTTCACTATAACCGTGTTTTTCTGTACTTCCAGTAAATTTTAGAGATAGCTCAATAACTAGCTACTCTGATCATAAATTTAATTCCTGCAGTAATGAACATTACATTTGAGATCAAAGAATATTCTTTCAAATTGTTGTGCATTATCCGCAGAATGTTTGGCAGTAGATCTATCAAGGCAGCCAGTAACCCGAAACATTTTGCTTTATTATACGAGTAGAGTGCAGTAAAAATCACGCCTCATAGGAGTAATTAAATAAGAATTTGAACGGGATTTGAATAATCTAGTTGTATAATTAACTCTTTCAGAAATTATTAGTCCCTTCCCTGTTTGAAGAGAACTTGATGAATCTATTTGTTTATGTGATACGTTTTATAATCCTTTATTTTTGAAGCCACGTGTAAATAAATGCGATAATGTACTCACGAGTAGGCTATTTAATCTCTGATGCTAATTTTGACGAGAAAATAATTATTGCTAATGATTTTGTCGCTAATGATGATGAGGTCAACGGTAATGATAAAATGGCGGGGCTGCTGATGAAATTGTAGACAATCATTATGATGGAAATATTGTTATTATTGTTGCTGCTGAAGATGAGATGAACGATAATGATTGTAATGGTGTTGTTGTTTATGAAGATGATGGTGGTGATGGTGTGGACGAGTATACTGATGGTAATGGTGTTGTTATTGTTTTTGATGTGGAGGTACGCGATGATAATGATGCTAACGGTGTTGTTTTTGTAATTTTTCCTTACAGAGATGTTATACAGCCACTGTACAGTAATAGATGGTAAACACATCACACTACACATTATAGACACACGGGGACAGGTGAGTGACGGGATGGAGGTTGTAACTTCCAGGAATTAGAACCAAATCCCCACTAATCTTATAACTATTGCTGCACAACCTTTTTGTACCTTTTTGCTGTGGAAAAAATGGACTAAAGAGATTGATTTCAAAGATTTTAAGGCATGTTTGTGACAGAAGTGGAACAGTACCATAAGGCATTTGGGCTTACAGACACTTTGTTCCTAAAATGTCAATGTTTAACTAAGTTGATAATCTATTTACAATTATCAGCTTATGTGCATCCAAGTCTAGAATACATAAAACATCCAACCGGTAATAGTGAATTCATCATCCCAATGTAATGCAACATTATCATAAATACATTACTCAAAATGTCGAGACTGAACAGTTTTACTGAAACTACGGTGTTAAAACACTGTACTAGCAAAAATAATGAAAAGATCTGAAGAGAACAGTCTGAATTAAAATGGTAATAAAATTATCGGGAATACCGTGGATATGTTTTGATGATTTTATAAACATTTATCACATTATGGATGAGTTATTACAAGTTCATACTAATAATTCCAAGTACCTCTTGCAGAATTAACGCCATCAGGAGATATGTTCGTATAATACTTTATGCCGTAGTATCTACTGGCAAATTCGGTCAAGTGTAAAGGAATACTCAAGGCTGAAAACTTTTTATGTTTTCTTAATTACAAATAAATGTCATTATCAATGTCTGATACGTCTTGCTACAGGTAACATTTAGAAGCCCTAATGGATAAACAAGAACGTTCATTTCCATTAATGACAAGATTTCACATATCATCATATTGATATCATAAGCATTGTTTTTGATGTTCTAGTTATTCATAATTCCAAATTTCTGTGTGAAGAGTTTGTGATATTACGATTACGTAAGAGTCATACTATTCTTTTTTATTTTGTTTTCAAGAGACTTAGGTTTAATGCCGTTTTTCAACATTTTTTCAGTTACATTAGGCGACCGGTTCACCTGACCAGTTTTCCTGGACTGTATTCAACAAACAAAAAGACTAGCGTACCCTTCCACAAGGAGCTGACAACTTCTTCACATATGGAAGAAAATCAACATTTTTGTCAAACTTTCATAGAAGGATATGACTTGCCGCGACTGAGATTTAAACCCGGATGGCCGCGTTACAAGCCCAGCGTACTAACCGCTGAACCACGGTCGCAGCGTACAATATCAACCAAATGACAATTAGTGCGCTTTATCGCCAACACTGATAATTAAAATAAGAAAATTTTATCCCTATATATATTTTAATTCGATATTAGCAACCATATTTTCCACGTTATGTTAAATGTAATCATGTATTTAATTCTGTTTTATTCCTTCCAGGGAAAACTAGAAGATGTTAGTGCAGACCAGGTGAATTGGGCAGATTGTGTGATTGTTGTATACGCTATAAATGATAAAGAAAGCTTCGAGCTGGCCAGGTCTATTGTAGAATTCATCCATACTGTGAGAGACAATAATAATATTCCTGTGGGTCTTGTTGCTAATAAATCAGACCTCATTGACCGTAATGATGTCTCCGATACTGACCTGACACGATTTTGTGCAGAATTTAATTTGTTTTTCTTTGAAACATCCGCCAGTGAGGCCAGGCATAGTGTAATTGAAGTGTTCACGGGTTTAGCACGGCAAGTTAGGATCATGATAAAAAAGCGTGAAAAATTAACTAGATTTATGTCGAATCCTGCGGTAGCTGCGAAACTTCAGATTCAACAATCATTGAGAAATCTAGCAGAGAGAACATGGCGTTCACGGACTTCAACTTTATAAACTAACGAATCATTCAAGGACCATATCTCAGTATATATTCAGTATACAGTACACAGTTTTAAAGTAATCCCGAAGACCCGAATTTTAATTTCATTATATTCATAATTCACTTTATCCATAATAAAGAGGGCTTTAGGTAAAAATTAAAATAAATACATCGCTGTACCCGATTCTACAATATATCCGGGATCATTATATACGTATAGGCCTAACTGTGTTTTGCTGTTTTCGAACATTTCTGTACGCTGTCTTTCAAATGGGGCATCCGTAATAATTCTTCCTTCTCATCAACATCAGACGCTTGTTTCAAGAATTTCGCAGCTTTAAGATCATGACTATAAATAATGTACAGGCATATGATATTCACATTGATGTATTGAAATATCCATTAAATACGCAAACCAAATGCGTATGATTTGTAGAAAAAGAACACAAAAATTGAGATTTGGACCGGGAGATCGAGCTCAAGTTTATAACCTTGAACCTTGGTTTAAATGCGCGCTATCACTGTTAAAGAGTTGTGCACGTGAAAATAGTGATCTATGATGCTCATGGTTCTCGGTTGAAAATATTACATCATGATTTCAACATTGCAACATCGAATCCGTAGCGGCGAAAGAACGTGACTTTATACACAGCCATGTTTACGAGGTTAACGACAGCACATACATACAGTAGACACGGTTATAGTAAATGTGACGACACCCAAGTGATTATTTTATCCATATTTCACTGTATCTATAACAAGGCAACAGAAAGAGCTTGTTTAGGGTAAAGAAAAATACTGCATTCGATTTTTCACTTTATCTGTGTTTGCTATAACCATGTTGTATGATATACGCATTACTTTGAAATTTCAGATGTATAACTCATGCTTACATCTAACGAATGTTCAGACGAAGCTTAGCACTTGATTCATTACCGTCTTATGATTCTGGTGCAATTTAAAACATTTACATGTCATATTAATCAAGCACAACCAGATTGATTCTGAGAACGAAAACATTTTATTTGATATTAAGTTAAGAATACACTTGTATTTTTTATGAAATACGCACAGAAGCATTTTAATGTTCCAACAGGCCATATTTTGTAGCACATACCTACAGCGATTTGTAAACACCATCTGTTAAGCAGAAAAGCACAAAAAATCACACATCAGAAACCTCTATGACTATTGTATGGGTGGAGCATTTTTCAAGATTAATCTTGTAGCATATCAGAGTGTAAATAAATGCAAGACATCTTTATGTTGTATTGTTATTATTGTCCTGAAATGAAGTAAAATAAATTTTTAATCCATTAACATTACTTTTTGATTTCACTTGACATTCCCATCTTGCACAACAACATACTTTGCAACAAGAATGGAACACAAGGATGTAGTCCATCATTTACAAAGGGTCACCCAAATTCATTATGAGATCAGCTGTACAAAGGACAGATCTATGGAGCTGGTGATCATCGGAAAAAAACTTTACAGACCCTTTCAACTGAATAGTTTGGCCAACTCAATATTAAGACCAGGTCATTAAAATGACACGTATGTTTGGACTGTTTCCCTAATTTTCTTTCATATTTCTACTGTATTATGAGACCCCCTTAATATTAAGACCAATATTTTTAACTCCTCCAGGTGGTCTCAATGCTAAGTTTTTCTGTAAATCATATACATCGCCTACAATATGTCCTGTTTTTCTGTTGTTAAAATGTAACTTGCACAGTGCAGTATATACATATACCATACTCACATCAATTTTGATAAATTCACACACTGCTTTCAGGAGCAATAAAGCAGTGCCTTCAGATTTCTTCATCAGCCCTCATACAAAGTACTTGTTGCTTGTTTCTCAGTTGTGTTGTATCTGCCAAATGACATCATTATTCTTTCTGAAGGTGACGTATACATAATATACCATGATAACATGCAACACATATCTAAGGAAATTATAACTTTGTAATTTTTGGAATTTTACACCTTTTTCAACATTATTTCAATTTATACACCAGCAGGCCATCAACCTAACCAGTTTTCCTGGATTCTGGTTCTAACCTGGTTCACTGCAAGGAGCAGCCAACTAATCCTTATGAATAATAAGTGGTGAAGAACAAAAGGTCATAGACACAAATGTCATCACCAAATCATCACAGAGAACGTGTGGTATGTCCAGGGGTCAAATGCATGAACCTGAGGTCTGTAGACGTCATGTTCAACCTATTGTGCTACACAGGTGGATATACCTGAGAAAAGGGTCTGAGTTTCATAATGTATATTTATAATGTTAACATTCTGTGTATCTTGTCTTCAACAAACAGAGTAACAAATTAATAGTTCTGACATCTGCAACCAATTAAGCAGGGTGATTTATCAGTAAGTAACAACAATGAGTGTCTATATCTTTTATTCAAATATTACATCATTAAGGTTGGGTGGAAAAAGTTGATGTTTTGATAAGATAAATGCGAGTGCTGAAAGGCAAAAAGTGCATAATTTTTATCATTCCATGCTGAAGTATCCATTTGTTGGATAAAATAAATCAAAACATTATAAATGTATAAACACATTCATAAACATACATACACATGCATGAACATACATACATATGCATCCAAACAGCCAAAAATATTATCTCCACAGCAGATATATTTGACAAGCTTTGTCATTAATATACAAACACTAAACATGTGACAGACTAATATCACAGATTTCCAAAATAAGGTCTTATTATTTAAATCCTTAAAAAAACTACGTTTTGTGGTTACATGACCCAAACTTTTAACAGTGGTTTGCTAAGTAAACGTTTTGTTAGGTAACGTTATAATGTTTGTACTAAAAATGAAAAATTGGAATGAAGAACAAGAAAAAAATTCAGAACTTTTATAAAAATTATGGTTTAGGAAATGAGTCATGTGCATAACTACAAACCAACAATTTGCAAGGATGGTCTAACTGCCAATTTCTTCACATACACATAAACCTCAACAATACATACACAAAACTCAAGTTTATACATACACAAACTCAAGTTCATACATACACAAAACAGCAACAGTATCATTTCCATTCTCATAAATGTTGCTTTATGACATATATAACATATATGTATGTATTATATATACAAAATAATGTACAAGTATAGGAATATGATGCATAATAAAAATGGCTCATACATTTAAATTAAAACATTAAATATCACAGCAAAAAGAACTGTTTGGTGGACACAATGAATAAATCAATAAGAAAATCAACTGATTTACATCCTCTAAACAAAGTTAGGGCAGTATTTTAACACTGTTTTTTTTCCACTGGGATTTAATGCTGCACCAACAGCAAGGGCTATTATCAACTTTTGAAGCATTAACAGCAGAGAACCCAAGTTATACACCTGGGTAGAACAACTGACCTTCAGTAAGCTAGCTGGACAGCTTCCTAATATGTTAAATTTATCAGGTACCATGTGGGATTCAAACTCACAGCGGTGAGGGGGCTAGTGATAACCAGTAAGAGACCATGGATTGGTCACTTATATCATAACCTTTAGTTCAGCCCTAACTGTAAAATTCTCCAATTAACAAAACATTGTTATTGGCTAAACATCTGTGATAGGAATACCACTGAGCCATCAAATTATGTCATACACAGACATCAAGTAAATGAAAACAAACAATTAGCTGAAGTTATGCCCAATACTTGGTCTAAACAGTATTCAGGTCATATATGTGTGTGTGTTCTTTGCAAATAATTTCACATGTTCACTTTTAGAATTCCATATTTATGAATGTACAATAGACATCTAAGCCACAGTAAGAAATCTTGTTTAGAAAAAATAAATTCAGGAATTTAAGAATAAGACCACACAATATGACTATGTAAAAGTCAACATACAAATTTCATGCAGTTAAAAATGGAGTTATAAAGTGTATGCATACACTGAAAATAATAAAAAGAAAACCTGACACAATTTATGTTTCCACAGAAACAAATATTTGTGAGAAATATGTGGTCCTATAACAAATGATTTTATCAATAAAAAACATACACGCACAAATCAGACAGAAATAAAACAAAAGGTTGGTTATAAATACACAAAAATTGTGTGATCTTCACCAGGTAAAGTATTATATATTCCAAAACATACTTTGATTTATTAGGATAACAATACCACAAAAACATTGTTGGTCCTGACCACTGGCAGCCATATAGGTATCATGTTTCAGCCTGGTAAGTCTTTTCAATATCAACACAAACCTAAAAACAACCAGGTCACAAAGTGACTGCAAATACAACATCATTCTTTTCTGAAAGTACCGCCCATCCGCATAGGTTCCGATCCAATCAGCAATCATAACAATCATAACAAACAAACAAGGATCTAAAACAAATTGGTGAAAGTCACACACTGATATGCACTGACTGAAACTTATAACATCCCCAGTCATATATTTCTGAATCACACTAGCAATGAAGATATTTAAAAAAAATAATCTGCATGCAGTATTTAACTTATTTTGTCCTCAATATCATTACACAAAGATACTTGATATATTTCTAAACATACGTGTACAAATCTAATGGTGAAATATTTCTAATTATAAAAAAAATAGTCCACAAGGCTCCAGGGGAAGTTATCAGTTCTGTTGAGTATATCAGAATGGAACTAGCTTCAATAACATGAAAAATAGGATTTCAACAACATGAAATTTTATACAACCATTCACATCTAGTATTGATTATTCTGCTCACATATATTTTCAAAATAATGTAAAATGTTCCACATTGTGAAAATAATGAACAGATAAAGCCACACTTAAAAAAAGTGGGCTTGAAGTTACATGACAAAAACTTTTAACAGTAGATAGGCAAGAACTTTTTTGTAGTGAACATAATATGTTTGAACTGTAAACTAAAAACTGATACAAAGAACAAAAATCTGTCAAAATTGCAAATAAAAATTCAGGACAGGGGATTATTTTAGGAGTCAGACATGTAACTGCAAACCAACAATTTTTTAAGGATAGCCTAATCAACAACACACACATATGACATGTTAAATGACAACATTTATATTTCATTTAAATAAATCTATACACTACATTGTTACAATTGAAGTTCCTGATCACTGGGTTAATTAATGATATGCTGTATATATGAAAACTTAAAATCTGTGCATGATAAAAAAGGCCCATATAAATCTGGAATATATACAACAGAATAATAACTAGACCAGCTTTCAACAAGCTAACAGCTTATGTTGGAAGTTTACTAACTATGCAGTCAGTAGTAATGAGGTTAACACGTGCCAAGCTGTACAAAACTTCAAGAATCAATACATTGGTGAAGTCAAATATGTCTTGTGTAATGAAAACCATGCAATTAACAGTCATTATATAAAATGAGGTGATTGAAAGTGTATATAAACCCAGCTTTTTCAATAATTTATCTATTCATTCCAACAAATCAGAGTAGAAATTTTACCAACCTGATTTTGAGACAAATCACAATAAGATTATTGTAAAGTAAGGACATAGTTAAATGTAATGAATGTTCAATCATATAGACTTGTACTAGAAATGTTAATAATCACTTGGTACATAAATATACACTCGTTGTCAATGAATACTTTTAATTTACGATTTATCAATAATGATATGAAAAAAAGCAAACTAGACCAGGGGTATATCAATATACTGCCATAGGTGAATAATATGACATAGGAAGGAAATGTAAGCAGTAAAATTATATAAGTAGCATAAAAACAGAGACTATCAAATTAATAAAGTTGACTATGAAACTAGAAACAAAATACACATCACATAAACATGTAGTGATCCGAGGAACACATGGAGATAAATAGTTTACAAACATATAATGTAACATCACAAGTTTAATTTCAATAACTAAACAAAAAACTCAGTTTTCTATGTCTCAGAATAATTCATTCTCAATAATTAGGCATTTTATCAATGTAAAATCAATTATTTCGTGCTTCAGCATAAACTGACAATATAACTCTACTTTATGGCTTGAACTTAAGAGTGCTTGCATAATGTCAAATAATGTATTAAGTACTTGATTTGTTTTGTATTATGTAAAAATAAAAATAAAATAAAAAATGGCTCAAAATTGTAAACGTTCCAATCAGAATAGCCCACAAGTAGATAAAACACCTCATATCATAAGAAATGCATCTGACATGCATGTTAATTTACCAACATAATTAACATATAAAGTACCCTACAAATTGACTTTAATCAAGCATACTTAAGTTAAACAATAATATAGAGAAGTAACTAATGCAAAAAAATAAACATGACAATCCATGGATTAACATATTACTTAGTTTAGCTTTACAATTAATAAAAAAACATATATAGCTGTATTTATAAGAGGTATCGGTGGTAGTCTTGTATTTAACATCAGAATGAATGTATCTCATCATCAAAATAACATTCCATCTACCAAATATATCCTAATAGAAGCCCCTCCCTTAATTTAATTAAGTTCTACACCCCTTTTGAGAAAATGAAAAATCATTACTCAATATAACTGCTTTATAAATCTTTAAAATTATATGCAAAGCATCTAAAAAATTTTTACGCAATAAATTGACACATTGAAAAGAAATCAGTAAATTCCAATTTTTCCTGGGGCACTTATTAGGACACATTCAGCAAACATCTCCACTGAGCATTCAAGAAATGCTTGAAACACATAAAACAACAGTGAAAAAAAAATGTAGACGGTGGATTAATTCTTTGATTATTTCAAGGAATGCAACAGATGCCATAGAAAAGTAAGTTTATATATAAGTTCATACGAAAAGTAAAACAAATAAATGATTGTATAATAAACTCTACAACACGCAAACATTATTGTGTCTTCTTATCTCCTGACTGAAGGCCGTATGATGTTCCATGTTTCACCTCAGAGAACGAGATCATCCATTTCATTAATAAAATCACTGTAAAAGAAATAAAATCAACATGTCACTCACTAATAAGAGATCTACTTTATTCCTTGTTAAGGTCAACATCACCAAATTCAATGAGGAAGGTCTCATTACACTAAATTATACATTGATTCTTGAACAAATACACAATATATATATATACATGTATTGATAAGTTGATCATATTAATAGTTGTGTGCAATTCTTCAATTTAATATTATCCAACTAATAAAACTACACAAATCAATACATCATAATTTAAACAGTTGACTTAGCTATTCCATCTGTTGAAACTTACTGATATTCAAACCATATTCACTAAGATTGAAAACACATGTAAAGCATTCATATGATTTTAATAAATAACAAATTACCAAGCAAACTCATTTTTTTCTCAAATGAACCCTTAACCAGTCAATTTAGACTTCATTTAACAGTTAAAGCAACAGACAAAAACCCTGAACAGTCATAACACTTAGTTTAAACATCGATGCCTAAGGCCACAAAAATAAATGTTTGCTACATTAAGGCTAAGCCACAAAAAATTATGAATTTCAGTCGAAATCTTTTTTTTAAGGTGTCATATCATAGATTCATAGTTGTACTAAATAACTGCCTATCTGCCTACTTCATAAACTATAATTCATGTACTAAAATAAGCTTAGCAAACAAATATTTTTTATAATGTGGCCTCAACAGTCATATACTTACAAGCAGACACGATAACTATCACAGACATTTTGTGAATGATGGAAGCAGTAAATATAAGATATATAATATATCTATACAATGGTATACAAGTCAGAATGACCCAGAATATAAACCAAAATATATCGTAGTATCTTCTAGGTACTTCAATCACAGGACGTCCCTCAAACTTTCCTGTCTTCTTGTAATGTATCAAATCGTTATCCTGCAATATAACAGTACCATGAATTACAGTAAAACCTCACACAGGGTCTACTTCAATACTTCAACCACCTTTCTTCGGTGACCACTTCTTTTGGGAACCATGAATTAACTGAGTCTTAATGGACATTTTTGCCAAATGATTTTTTGTCAAATCCATTTTACATAAAACAACAACTCACACAGTCCTTTAACTTTTAAGTAAGACAAGTGGGCTTTAAATTACCAGAGAAAAAATCCTTCATAAAAGCATAATAATGCTACAGCTCTTCATGCAATAGTTACATTGTCTATATCATATAGTTACTTAAAACAAACCAAAAGTAATACAGTTCTCAGTCTTCAGACAATCAATCTTAACAACTTTATTTTGAGAATGTATCCAGTCTGTAACAGAAGTACCACGCTGACAAAAAAAGCCAATCAAAATTTTCTGGAAAAGTATAGAAGGGATCTTTTCTACTTGGAGTGCAGACAATGTCTACTTCTTCATTTTTTGCTGAATCAGGGGCCATAATTCATTAATGTCAGGGGCAATTTTGGTAATCAAACATGGCTGAGATAGTGCACCAATCAACATATTGACATAGTTTGGTCAGGAATGAAAAAGAACTGTTAACTTAGATACAACTTTCAGGGAACAAGTACCACCAAGTGTGTGGTTGAAGTGTATCGCTCACCTTTTGTTTATAAATATCTCTCAGCCATTTACCACATTCCTCTTCTGAACTGGTAGGAATATCATTTATTGCATAGCGTCTGAAAGATAAGAGTTAAGATGCATCACTATCTGACTCATTTTAATTGGACACGCTTGATATCGCATGACCTCAAGTAATACAAATTTGCTCTTACGTTAAGCTACCTATATTTCAAAATATCTACATAAATTTATATTGCATGAAGCAATGATGACTTACACACAGCAAATCTTCCAGACAAAGTGTCAATCCATATTTGCTTTTCCAATACTAAGGTTTTGAAAAATATCAACAAATGGACATCAAGACAAAAAAAATCCTGGTTTCTCCTAACCCAACAGACCCCACTTTTTCTGCCTACCCCACTTATTCCAGTCTTAACATTATATCAAAGTCGCAATAAGTTTGGTTTTATGTCAGAATGAATCGCACATGTAACCATGACTACAGAGTTACCTGTCGGCACAAACATCTTTAATATAGGAGGTAGTTTTAACCATACAATAATCTTCACTGTATGATCATTCTACATACCACCACACATCAAATATAAAACATGCATTCCGCAAATATCATAGTGAAATATTTTTGCAACAGTATTTTATTAACTTTTAAATAAAATTTTAGATAAGGGTTTCAAGTGACTTCTTTTTGTTGAATAATTCTCATGTAATTTGAGTAGATAACTGTACTAAAAATATAATTGTACAATAAAGACTATTTACTTACCTGGCGATCATAGAACAAGTGATCTTTTTACCAGCAATGGCATCCATCAGGGTTGGTTCTGGTTGATCAGCTGGGAATCCAACTGTACAATCTAATACTGTTGGTACTGTAATGTATAAATATATAATAATAAAAAAATCTTCAATACCACCAAATAAGGTTTTTACCAAAGCAGAAACTGTTTAGTACAAGTGACCATGACCAAAAAAGCCCCTGAATAAAATTCCAAGCTCGGTTTCTATAACAAATCTCTATATTCCAACTTTGTTGAAACCATGGCTAAAAAACTGACATCAGGCAAGAACTGCATGAACAGAACTTAAATAACAAGGGGGCATAACTTACTTTTTCCTTTCATCAGCTCCATAGATAAAGCAAATCCTTTGGTGCGTGGCAGTAACATATGCTGATATTCAGGGTACCCCTTTTCTTTAGCAATTTTTTGACAAATTTTGTGTTTTTCTGGAGTCCATCGAGTCCCTTCTGGGAAAAGCAGCAGCTAAAAACGACAACAGAAATAAATTCAATAAACAAACACCAGCAAATAGAACTCTTGGCACATTTCCAACAATGTCCAGATATTCTAAGTGACAAAATATGATTGAATAAAAATAAAACCCTTTCAAATATGCAGTTTTACAAAACTTAAAATGAAAAAACATAAGAAAAAGTACTAAGTAAGTTAAATAAAAATAACCATGAAATAATATACACACTGGTGCAGTCTGTACAGTCAGTATAACCATTAATCATAATTTAAAAAATGACTTCAAAAGCCTTTTTAAAATCACATCTTATATCACAGGACTTTTGCATTCTGGGTAATCAACCTGTGTGCACTAAATTGTTCTTTTACAGCTTACAACCTCCAAAATGAACCATCAAAATTCTAAACCTTTAGAAATTTTAACATTGGATGGCAATAAATGAATCACGTAAGCAAATATGTCAAAATAAGCATGGTGTAAGGAAACAGTTTGCTTACAAAGTTATCTAAAAAACAATATCCAGAATAATTAAGATGTATACTAGTATATCTGATGATATATCTGATTCTGATTTGCTCTTTAGTTATTCATTAAGGAATGTAAAACAGAAGCAATGTATAACAAGATATGTTTGTGAAACATGTATGCCCCCAATGGTGACCTTGAACTTTGACCAACTGACTTCAAAATCAATAGGGGTCATCTACAAGACACAACCAACCACCATACCAAATCTGTGGGTCATGTGCCCTAGCATTCACTAGTAATTGGACAGACGGACAAACCAACATACAGACCAATCAACATGTGCAAAGCAGTATACCCCCACTTCTTCAAAGAAGGGCATAATAATTTATATCAACTAGTATAATATGTCTACACTATGTGCAGTATTGGTTGTTATTTGCAAACTACGCATAAATTACATACTCAAGTTTGCCTGTATAAATGTTAGATTTTCTATAATACAAAGTAAATACATTTTGAGTGTATCAATAACTTTGTGTTACCACTACCATAAAATTAACTTGATGAAGGGGACTTAAGGTTTTTGTTTCAAATTACAAAATTTTTGTTAATCTATTGCAAATTTGAATTGAAATATGGCAATTTTTGCTTGTCCCAGTCATAGAATGAGATGCATTAGACACAAACAGCCTTCTAAAATATTTCAATACTTTTCAAAATGACTTATTTGGAAACAAGCACAATCATGGTATTTAGGTGTACAACATTTGTTATGTCAGGGTCATCACAAATGTTTTTTTTTATCTATTTACTACAACAAAAAACAACACAATTAATGGATCTATCTCATAATGTGTAGAAAGTACAAACATATGTCCATCATTTACAGTAAAATAACAAACCATAAGCATTTCTGAATATAAGATTATATATAAAAGATTTTCATAAGTTAAACTAGTTACAAACTATCTACATGGATATAAATCAATCAAAAAGGTTCTTATTTCATATTCAAACAAAAAAAGACACAAGTATGAAACAAAGACAAAGATTACCCCAAAGTTAGTCCCCTGAAGAACTTGGGAGGTGGGAATAAAACAGATCTCAGCTAAGATTGCAGTCAGTTTTTAAACTTAAAAATCTAGCTAATTCATTTACCGTTAACAACTGAAATAGATTCCCAAACAGTGAGTAGGATAAACCATTTTTTACAAGCAATAAGTAGCCCAGAAAATTAAGTTTAAAAAACCGCTACGTTAGCTAACATAGGTCAATGAAATGGGCCCTTGGCCTTTGAATAATATCCACTTTTCCTTCATTACTTTAAAAATCCCCCTCAAACTCAGTAACAGTATCATTCTACCAGAGAAACAACATTGACATTGTTTTATTAAGCGTAACAACTCATTTGAATTGCCTTGTACCGCTATTTCTTTCATTATAACACTTTGATATTTTTGCCATCAACATAGAGTAACTCGGAGTATCAAAGGCACACGTGTGTGTATATATATATATATATATGCACATGTATATCATACAGCCCTTTTTATGGTTTTGGGGAACAGGTATCAGGTCCCTTTGATAGGGGAAATTTTCATGTGAAGTACTAAATTGGGGAATTATCAAAGGCTAACAATCATGAAAGAACAAAACACAATGTTATGTCTAAACCATTCTGTATTTACCAGAGCACAATATTTTACATGATCAAATCCAAGGAAAAAATAATTTTAAGTATATGATGACAGAAAATTTCATTTTTTTTAATTATGAGGAAAATTTTCTTCCAATGGGGAAAAATATATACTTTTTTACTTGGGGAACAGGGCCAAATACTGGACCCAAAAATGGCTTAAAAAGGCCTGTCATAAGTATGGGACACTGACCAAAAATGCTACAAAATAAATAGTAAAAAACTGACTAGTTATATATAAGCCAAATATTCCCTTGCAAACCTCAGACTGTACAACATCATTTAATTAAATACATAATAAAGAGATTTACACCACCATTGTACTGAGCATTTATCATATAAAAACCAAAATATGAGATTTGAGACTTAAGACTAGCATGAAAGCATGTTCATCCCATGTTCTGTATTAATCCATTAAATACATACAGGTTCTGGGATAATATTTTAGATTTTGTATTAAACATACATGATAAAAAATGTGCGTATATAAACCAGATATTGGCATGCAAGGTTTTAGTTGAATATATAATACAAACGTTGACGAGGAAAAGAAATACCTGAAATAAAGAGTTCATTTGTTTCATAACAAAAAACATACATTTATATCAGCCAAGTAATTAGGCCCAAAAAAAGTTTGTTTCCAGTTACCCCACTGACCCAGTATTTTACCTGCTGACTCACAAATTTTTATGGTATCCAAATCTTCGTGCTATATTGTAATTTTCCCATACAGTAGGGTTGCAACATCGGTTCTAAATCATAATCGATTATCGGTTGGAATCGGTTGGTATATCTGATGCAATTTTCCGATTATATAATCGGTTCAAGTGTAGTAATGTAACATAAGTAAACCACTAGTGTTTGGTTCTATTTATGCACCCTTTGGTTCCTAGCCATCCTCTGCTTTATGCTAGTTGGCATTGTAACATATAAGCATGGTGAATGGAGTGTGTTATCCATATAAACTAACCGGGTTATATTAACATCAAATAACCTGAGGGATGGTAAAATATTTGTTTTTTCGTCTTGATTGATGATCCACCATCTTTTTTTAAATCATGTAGTGATTTCCCTTGAATGTGTGTTTAGTCTGCGGCACCAGTAGTTAGCATACGGCGCCTAAATGAGATAGATCGATAATCGATTATGAAAAACTGCAATCGATTATCGGAATCGACAGATATTTTCACGCCGCTAATTGATAGTATCCGATTATCGTTTCATCACTACCATACAGTGTTGGTGATATATGTAAAAAAAACATAAGATAAAAAAAATTCCCTACCAACCAACCCATATCTTTTTGGGCATATAACTGGAAACAAACTTTTTTTCTTTAGGCCTTACCATATCACAGGTTAGACACAAATTCATCACCATTACTCTAACTATGATACAAAATAAAGCCGCTGTTCTTGTACCAAAGTGTTTCAATTCCATACAAAATATCTCACAGCAAATCAAGTTTTAACAAGTATTTTGTAAACAGCATTCTGGGATGTGATTAATAATATAAGGAATTAATAAATCCTAAATTATCATTGAGTTATATACTAAAAGGGGTTGAAATTGTACAAAACAGTAATACATTGAATGGTTCAAAGAAATTGATCAATAATATTATTGTTATCTGAAATGATCTAAAAACACACATTACGTAATGTAGTATATTCAAATATGTTATGATATAAGCCTTATTAAAATACAGTAAAACTTTGCATCACCAAAAACAAACAAAGAAAGTAAAATAACAACAATATCATAATTATACATACAGTAAACATTCATATTTTGATGTGTATTTGTTTTTGGCAGAACTAGCATAACAAAACATACAAACACATGCATGATTTATCATACAACATAAAACTTTCATTATATATAATAGAAAAAAGACAAGATTTGTCTCCCTTAGGAAATGAGGACAGAATAGATAAAACAAGTAATGCAAACCATCTAAAACATGCCCTTGTGGCAGGCATTTTCCTCAAGGATTCCTCTAGAGAATATTACATTCAATATTAAATTAAATAGTAAAATAATACACAAAGCACCACCACAAACAGTCAACAGGGGTGTGGAAATGTTTTCATGAAGCCAGTAAGCTACTAAAAGTAGAAGGGGATCTGAGGGTTCCCCAGTAGGGAGCAAGTGGCAGTGCACCCTAGCCAGCAAGAATGCTTAAATAGCTGGTGATCCCTGAGTCAATGAAAATTCTATTGGTACAAAAATCCACAATTTCACATCAAGATTGAATTTTATTCACCATGAAGAAATTTTTGATGAATTCTGAGATGTTGAAATTATCATAATATAAGAACAAGGGAGTTACTTACAGTTACCCAGAATGGATCGGGATAAGTAACAATCTCTGATATAGATTTAGTCAATATCTTCTTATCCTCAGCCCAGTTCCTCTTCAGGAAAATACTCTCAGTAAAATACCAGGTCCAGCCAATTATTGGAACAAACTTCAATATTTCTTTACCATATATTTTTGTATTCTATATTATATAAAAAGAAATATCATAATTTCAATGTCAAGGTGGAATGAATAAATAAGTAAAAAGTTCATTCATACGAAAGGAGAGTTCAGTTAAAAAGTGGAATGATATCATTCCTCACAAAAATTCATACAAAAAAAGATCAAAGAAAATAAACATACACCTGGTAGAACATAAATATATGTCATAAAAATCAAATGTTGTGAAATATGGGACAATGTTTTATCAACTATGATGAATTGTCTAAAAGAAGACTAACTGGTAAACATTATTTGGATCATTGTAAAAATAAATACACATGCAATGAAATATTTCACTAACTGCTCAAGGCTGATTGTCTTAAAAACTAAGTATTTCTTTTATATTGACTAAAGATAATTAAATTTACCAGTACTTACACCCAGCATTCCGTGTCTCTCAGCCATCATCCAAGCCATTAGCCAATCTATCTCATACGTATGATTGACAGTACATACTGAATGCTCTTTTCCTAATTGTTGCTGATCTTCGTGAGAAATATACAGTGTACACTCAGACTGTGTCCACCAGTGTGCCAGAAAAGAAAACTCTGAACAAATAAATACACAGAATTACAAATCCATGCTGCAAATCCTCAAATATAGATTGTCAATCAGGTCATTTATGTTGTCAGGGCTTTTTTTCACAGGCAGTGGAAGGGGCATTTTTCTTAAATTTGGGGAAAAATAACTGTATTTTTGTAAAAATGGGAAAGAAAAACTCTTCATAAACTGGATTTTAGAGGAAAACTGCATGATTTTAATTTTTTTTCCTGAGGGGGGTGATGCCTATAAGCAGCCCCTGTTATAGAAGGAAAAAAACTGGTTGTATTATCAAGCCAATCTAGTGAACTCAACACAAGGAAAGTCACATGTTCAAAACTCAGTGGAAGCACAATATCATTATTTTATCACCTCTGTTTCAAACATATCATAAGAAGTAACATGTTGGCATACTGCATAAAGAGAACCTGTTAAGTACAGGGAAACGTGTTAGGATGACCTTTGTACTTTTACAAAGTTCACAAAGTTTATCTGAGATTTTATATCATGAAGTTCTTTAAAGCTCACAAATTAGAATCAGTTTTAAATAATGGGTCACATAATTTTTTGACAACAGCAGTCAGTATAATCTACAATATATTATTACTAGTAATTGTACATTAAATTATTTAATTGATTGCATGAAATTCAACAACATAGTTATTATGTTACATTAATTACAAACAATAAATTTCTAATACTTACGACTCCAGAGAGCATACGATAGAAAGTATGTATATTTCCTGTACCAAGTTTTACTAAATGGCCACATTACCAAACCAATCAACATCAGAAAACTAACAAGAAAACCACTAGCTAAAAAAATGTAGCCAAGGAGTAGATGAACAATCGTGAGGCTCTTAAACCACGACCACAAACCCATGTTGAATTCCTGGACTGAAAAGAAGAATGATTGAATATTGTAGTGACTATAGGAATATGGGCTACTTTCAGCAGCCTTGCTTTTGGGTTAACCCCTGTTTAACACCATAGATATTTCTAGCCTTTCTCATTTGGCTTTCCAATTAGCCGATTTCATAAATGAATTTGGATGGGTCATCCTCTCAGCCTTAACAAGAACTGCATATTCATGTGCAGAAACACAAATAGCGCAAAAACACATCAGTAACTGGTGTAGCTTACTCAAATTGAATAGAAATAACCATAATCCTTAATACTGAGCCATAGATTCTCAGTATCTAACGCCAAAGTTCAAATATTTGACTTAAACTTTTTCATAGCGTGCAGTGTACATGTGGCCATACCATGCCATATATTTTACCATATCAAGACGTTTCAAAATTCTGTATAACCGCTGCATTAGATGTGCGCTCCGCATATAAATTTAAATCAGCTCTGTAAATACCTGTTCCCAACCGCACCCAAGATGGGTTGAATGCAGTGGATAGGAAGTTTTTACCATGACACCAGTAGATATCAAACATGACACCGGCAATTGTCAACAATTACAAAAGGTGTGTTGGAATATTTTATGCTTGCATGAGTTCATATGTATGCGTTTCTTATCTACTGAACAGTTATAATTGTTCACAAATGTTGTAATTATTGTGCCCAATGGGTTTTAATTGGGAATTTTCTTCACACAAATATGCAGTTCTTTGTTACACTGAGAGGGACGGGGTCAAATAAAAAGACGTCTCGCTGTCACTATGGTTGGACTGGGATATTTCCTGCTCCCAATTTACTTAAATATACTCCGTTGGTTCTCCTTGTATTTGTAAAATACAAAATGTACAAGAAACATGGTATACATGGACAATGAACTCGCTCTTTGAACAGCATAATAGTATAGTAAGAGAATAGTACAATCAAGTTTTTTTTTAAAAAAATGTGACTTAGAATAAGTTAGACATAAATAAGTTTGCAGTTTAAATATTAGAATACAACAAATAACTTTCTGCATAACAATGCGTCGATTGAGTAGATGGCTTGATATCAATTAATTACGAGATCAAACACGAACAATAGCAATAAAAAAACTTTCAGTATCGCGAACATAACCGAAATCATTTGTCCGAAAACTGTTGCAGTAAATTTCGAATACTCGCATCGAGCGCTATTTTCAGTTAACGTTTCAGAGTTCACATAAGAGATATGAAGATATTTTGGACCTTTTCAATATGCAAATAAAAATAATCAAAATCTCACCCCAGAGTCAGTTTTCTAAATAATTTCCCGTCTCCACGATCTTCCGTCACTTAACTATTCCGTCACCTACCAGGGGTTATTTGCCCTTGAAAGATAACGTTACTACTAAAATCCACGCTACACGGACATTTTTTAAACACGAATATACTTGTACCGTTGATTCTTTTAGACATATGTCTGAGACAGATACCTATATTATACATAATTTATGCATAAGTAGTATAGTTCTTTGATTCTTTATATTTGCTTAATGGGCTTTGCTAAAACAAAATCTGAATATATTTTCATCACCAAAGTCCATAGGTTATGTTTTAACAAAGATTTTTAAAATAAGATATTTTTGTAGCTTGTCTTTCCATATAAGTACATGGTAAAACCAACATAGTTATCAACTGTCCATTTGGCTGTAGTTGCCCTGAACAAACAAAAAAAAAACTCACCGCTTCATAGCTCAACTTAAAAGCTAATATCATTTATTACGAAACAGTCTTGTATGATGAATGTTGGATGAAAAAAAAAGAAAGGAAACAAATAATTTTCTTTTTGGAAACATTTATTCCAACAAGCATACAAAAAGACTAGAGAATGTTTACATCATGTTATTAAGTACACACTTAAAAACAACAACATATACATGATAATGCTGCCAGAGCAATGGTTATATGTAAAGAAAAATGGATTCTTGACCAACCTTGAAGCATGGCATTGTTCTACATCAAAACATTATTTGACACACACATAGAATATGCAAATATTTATTTACTAAAACATTGGGCACATTTTTCATCATAAAATGCCTGTTTCTGATTTATTTATAACAATATAAAACATATTTTCATGCATAAATAATTCAATTAAAACTGTACATCAAATCAGATGCCGTAGGAGGAGTGGTCAAAAAGAACCTGGACTCAGTCTATTTCAACCAGGTTTTAATTAAGTATATCCTGAAACACAATAAATCAGACTGAAAATTTAAAAGACTTAAGAATAAGTGTGTTTTATGACAAATTACTGTATGACACTTCATCTTCGGACGCAAATGGCATCTCTAATATTAGTGTAGTTTTCAATAAGTCATAATCAGTAAATGACTTGACAGACAGATGTAAAGTTGTAGTTATATCTCATATTTGTTTAAAAAAGGTAAAACAAAACTTAGTCATGGTATGGACCCTGTACAGGTACTTTATGTCCAACCTCCATAGTTCACAGATCATCCACAAAGTGTTTTATTCTGATCCAGAATTGTTGTTCAGGTTTTCTATGCAGGTCTAATAATATTAAGATATGTGTTCAGAATGCATGCAAACAGATGGCGTGTAGATCTGAATCCAGCACCAGAACCACGAGAATACCCATCACCAAATGAAAACAAGAATGGATAGATACATTACCACATAACACGTAGCATTAACGATACATTGCAATACCAGGCCCATAGTCATATACAACAATTGTATATGAATTCATCTAAGTTCAGTCTCACAATTTATACATATTCAAGCTGTTTTATAAATTTAATACAATAATATTTTAATTGTGAAACTTCTGGAAGCCAACTATAACATACAGAGTGGCAAGTTTAAAGTGTATTTAACATTTATCTGTTTTTTATAATGGTCAATAGTCAGCATTCTATCATTCGAATTCATGTAGCAAAGTATTATTTTATATACACACTGTAGGTATGAAAGCACTTTAAGCATAAGCCAACAGCAGCAGCATAAATTCAAGTAATGTTCCTTAAACAGCTGACACTAACACCTATTACAAACAATACAATTACATTTTCTAAAAAAGGATCCAAAATTCATTCAAATAAAAAAAAATACTTTCTTATACAAAGCTTCACATACTACCCAGAGCACTGTTCACCAATGTTTCAGTAGAAAAGAAATCAGTGAATCCCAGTGTTCATAAATGAATAAACGATTCAATTTGAATGTGACAATTTCACATAATGCCATAACTAAGTCTATCTTTGGTCCCCTGTATGTAATCCAAGTTCAATATTATTTGATCAAGATAATATATAGCTGATAAACACTAAATACGACAATTACAACAACGTAATACATGGTAAACAATACATATACATCAACTCTATATCAGAAATACTTTGTGTAACTCTTACATAGTACAGACATATACATATATAACACAATTTTTTTCACTACTCATGACAATCATAAAATGAACTAACATGTACATGGTTTAAACATGCGAGATATATATGTGGTTTCATGCATTGCCTTGCATTGTACTCTATATGATTATTTGTTTGTCAGGGTATGGTAGACAACAGTCAGTCGGTGATGGATCAAATATTGATTCTGAAGTTTGGCTCCATTTAAAAGCAAACATATGGGCACTGAATTTAACAGGCATTTGAATATAACATAATCATGACAGCTATCATATCAAGGTGATATAACAATACACACAGTGCTTGATTACGTCAAATGACTGGAAGGTTATAGTTTTAATGTTTTAATGCCTCAGAACAATTGAGGTACTAAACGAATCACCTGACTGGTGATATATAAACTTACACAACACAGTTGTCTGTGAATGAGTTACTTTAGACAGAATGGTCTGAGCTATAGTTACTACAAAAAATATGACACACAGGGGGAAAACACTGACTACCTGAAAATACAAACACAATATCGAAATATTTCATAGCAAAGTAGTGTACTTGTCTACATTTCCTAACATATAAATAACAGAAATATTATCCTAAAAAGAACCTTTAAAGCAATCAACCAATTCAAAATGAACTTTAATAGATGTAAATAAAAGGATATTTTTGAAAAAGTCTAGGTTGTCTTACCTCACCGTCATCAACTGAGAGTGTGGCAGTAAATATAACAGAAGACAGTTTTTTAAGAAATGTTCTTGTTGCATGAATTTTTCCACAACAGTGATAAATGAAGATATTCACTCACTCAAACGAATCCTAGAGTTACAGGAAAAACATCATATTTGTCTGGCTTCAATGCTCTTTATTAAGAAATAGACAAAATCAATTTTGATAATTACAACAGGATAAAGATGGGTGATTTTATCTTATTAAATCTTATTATATGCTGCTGACCCTAGTTTCTGAGAGCAATATCCAGAGTATGAAAATATTTGGGGAGGAATTAAGCCTCCAAAGTACGAGTTTTGCAACCGACCTACCCTATCTTTTTGGGTCCAGTAACCAGAAACTGGAATTTTTTCTGGCCTAGTGCAAAAACTGACTATATTGTAATATGAAGCAATTGCGCTGTAACACATAACAGATGCGTAGTGTAACATTTTGAAAGTTACATGAGGAATATATTACACAATAAACCCACAATAAAATGGTGGTAATTCTGTCTGGACATAAATAAAACACCAAACTTGCTCTTAAGGTCCTCCTTTCACCATTCAAAATGAAGATAATACATTTCTCTCCATTTAGAAAAAATACACAACTGTTTCAGTATGCCTTGTACTAGTAATCAGACTGCTTATCTAGTACGAAATTACATTCTTTATTTAACGAGAAAAATATTGAAAATGAGACTGGATTAATAACTATATACCACCATCTTCTGTGTATCAGTGGGAGGGGGGAATGAGGCTTAAACACATCAAGGTCAAAGTTCATGAACACAAATATGAGAGTGAAATTTGAACTGAATATTCACAGCAGATACACTGAAATTAATACAAAAATATATATAACACATACATTACACAGTCAAGCTGACAATAAATTTTACAGAATAAAGAATAAAGAGTTAAAACAAAACCAAAAATAAAACTTACACATGCATGGGACTTTGTAAAGTAAGGAACAACAAAATGAATTATTGATAATTTAACAAATTTATACAATATGTATTGACTGAATGAAGACTTGATAAATAATTTATTAATACATAAATCTAAATGAATAAAATAAATACATTTACATATCTGATTTAATTATATCAGGTCTGCATCATTTTTTCAATGGTATTTCAGTTACTTACAGTGGTCTGCTGACCAAATGAGGGATCTACAATTTAGATGTCATGTTCCCGTCATTGTTCAAACCACTAACCTTATTTCCTGAGGCTAGTGTTTACATTTAACCAAAAGAACCATTATTTGTTGCCAGCCCTGTGATTTCTACAGGCAAAATTCAAAGTACGTAACTATTTCGGTGAGAGTCATACTGCATATTTTCACAAGAGTTTTGAAAAAAAAATTGAAAAATTTTCCCACCTACATACCTCAATTTCTTATCAAGTAACAGTTAACATGACTTTTTATAGCCTAAGAGATGACAATGACCTTGGATGCTATATCTTTAAACAAATTGTACATGAAAAAGTGTGCTCTACATGAATCTTGCAAGCTTTAGACCTACAGTCTACATGAATCTTGCAAGCTTTAGACCTACAGTCTTGTGCACTGTCCTCTGCCAACTAGATGGGTTGAGTATATATTCGAAACACAAGGAGAGGAGTGTCTATGGTCAAGTGGTTATAGTCTCAGACTAGATATCACTAGCCTCTCACCACTGTAAGTTTGAATCTCACCAAGGACTAAATTTCACGTGAGGTAGCTGTCCAGCTAATTTATGAAAGCTCGGTGGTTCTACCTAGAGTTGCGCCCAGGGTCTTCCTCCACCATCAAAGCTGGAAAAGTCAAATGACCCTGACTGTTGGTGTAAAATTAAACCCCAAGGAAAAAATGAAACATAAGGAAATTTAAAAAAAAAATTACATGAGAAAAATTATGGAATAGCAATAATACTTCATTTTTTTAAAAAAATACTGATTCATTTTTTTAAAAGTTTTTTCTAAACAGAAAAAAATCCCAACAAAATACAATCCAAACAAGCATTTAAAAATAAATGAATTTTACATAAAATGTACTATTAAATAACAAACAGTTAAAAGACAAAGAAATTTAAGTATCAAAATGAAACACCAATATTATAGCAGTGTACTTATTTATACACATGTATAGTATATATGTGTATAAGTTTAAAACACAAACAAAGAATAATATGACAACATCCATTATATACCCCTGAAAAAATCAGTAATTGTCACATAAGTCTGCTATTTACCACAAAACAAATTATTTTAATGACTGCTATATTGTTTTTATGTTTATACCTTATTATATGAACACATTCACATGTACAAACTGTATTTGACCTAAATTAATTCTCAGCCTCAGATTTTAACACAAAATGCAGAAAAAAATCAGAAATAATTGAATTATAGTTTCTTATCTTCAAAAAATCTGATAAAAAATTGTTGACAAGAATTTTTTATCAAAGGAAGACTACAATCCACAAATACAGTAACAAGTCAAAATT
The DNA here is from genome assembly GCA_008271625.1 of Lutraria rhynchaena. Lineage (NCBI taxonomy): Eukaryota > Metazoa > Mollusca > Bivalvia > Venerida > Mactridae > Lutraria > Lutraria rhynchaena. The sequence goes on from VIBL01000159.1 coordinate 654,218, forward strand.
TCATTTTTTTTCAAGATTCAAAATCACATGACACAGCCATTACCGGTACATTTTTACAAATGATAAAATATACATCTTTAAACAAATATCTAATTATAAAAAGAAGATCATACACTCGGTATACGACTATAACAAAATATATATCTTAAAATTGTCAATAAATCTAGACATTGCAAGCTTTATATTTTTAATTCAAATAAAATAACTTGTACATGTAAAATGATAATATACATAAAAATATCATAAGCAGGCACCAGGCACAGCAAACAAAAACAAACAAATCATAAGACCCTAATCATCAAGGACCCTTATTATTTCTTATTTACAAGATATCTGCTAAACCATATCCCAAATCCAATTTATATGGAAACTACACAAAAGCATAATCTAAGCTACCATTTTACAATTCCAACAGGTATACTGCATAATATTCATGTTGCCAGAGGCGACATTGAAGCACACAGTTTTTCTTAATTATACCAATTGGTGATAGTTGAAAATTTTCAAAATCACAGAAATCTTAATCTCTGTGCCACAGAAACAATAAAAATCAGAAGGGTCCTGACCTGGGAAAAACTGGAGGTTCTGGAAAATTCCGAAAAACTTTTAACCATGTATACCCAAAATGAATAACTATATTCTTCCGTCAACATTCTTCTACATGGAATATTTACACTCGTCCTACATTTTCATTATAAAGACAGAACTTACAAAATATACACAGAATATGTGTGTCAAGTTACCCCAAACTCCAACTATAAACAGCCACCAATCAGATTATTTGCTAAAGTTTAATACAAAAAAGATGACCTTTCATTGCTGAACAAAAGGATTTTTGAAACAGTTATTAACTATCTATATTTTGACACAATAAAAAATGCACTAAATAATTACCACATTACAAGAACTACACATTCTCAAATTCTCAAACAAGAGTTGAATAGACTGTACAATTAAATAAGCACTGGTATGTTACAATATTTGATTAAAAAAAACATGTTCATGCAGAATAAAACACATCAATTTAAACTATTGGTAATGTAGTATTGCACCAACACCATTAGCACTTGATAGTAACATTTTAAGGTGTATTAAACAATGTAACAAATCATCATTTACTTTATAAGATAAGCACAGAGATCTTTAGCATTATTGGTCTCCGGGTGCTGATTCATAACAGCTCTCACAGAGTCCTCTGGGAAAAGGTTACATAAATCATTATACAATTTAAATCTTGGGTTGTTTGGTAAAATTGGAGTCTCTGATGGTAATGGCTGAATGTGTCCATGACTGCTTGACATACCCAATGCCGATATGTTAGCCTCGGTTGATATAACATTTTGTGGAAAAATATTCCCTCCACTAAATGGAGGAGGAAAATTTGAGACAGACTGTTGAACATGACTTTGAGCATTCCATGTGCTTGATTGGTCCACGTTACCGTGGTATTGGTGACTACCCGAGGTGAAGGGGTAACTTGATTGATGTGGTACTGGTTGAAAATTGGGAATTTGAGCATGAGGCAATTGATGTTGTTGTACATAATTAGGGGGTTGTTGATAATCTGGGGGTGGAGCAGCCTGCTGCATTTGATATTCCTGAGGGCCAAGAAGGGTGTGAGGAAAAACTTGACCCGGAGGAGAGAAAAGTTGATACTGTGGTATATGGGGTCCCAGGTGACCGCCTATCTGGAACTTAACATTGCCTGTTGTATCCTTCATTGGTATACTATCGTGCGGTCCTCTCAAGTGTCCAATTTCTGGACTAAATAACTCAGATTCATGAGTGTGTATTTTATTCAGCTGGGTATCAGATGAACTATTTTGACGCCTCATTACTGGTCTTGCTGATGGCTGAGTTCGAAGAAAAGGGTCAGGGGCACTTTGCATCCTAGAAAGGGAGTTATGGCCCCTAGTTATTTCCTTTGAGGTGGTACGATGAAGTTTTTCTTTTGGTTTGTGCTGTCCCGAATCACTTAACATGTCTTGGTGTTGAACAAGCATAAAATCCTGCAACAACATCTGCCGCTCAGCTGGCGTAGGTCGGGGTTGCTCTGCATGAAGATTACGAGAATCATATGACAATGCTGTATGTAATGCAGAATGACCTTTAGAAAGTCTAGGGTCATCACCTCCTTGCAATGAAAACTGGCGCGATAACTGCTGTTTATCTTTGGATCGACTGAGTGGTTTTTTGCCACCAGTTTCTATGACATTCGGAGGATAAGCTAATGGAGATGTAGTGTTTGTGCTACCCTGTGAGTCATCACCCTTAGCTTTATTTCTCTTTTTCATTTTGTCACTTTCATTTGCTTCATCTGACAATTTTTTGGCCAAAAGTAAATGTCCACTAAGAAATTTCTGACTATCATCTCTCTGGTCTGGCAATCCTGGAACAGTGAGGTTTACCGGTGATGTACCACGAGGGGACCCCCAACCTTTCTGCACATGGTCTGAAACCCTTGGACTAGATTTAGTATCACTGGTATCTCCAAACATAGATTTATTAGGTTTGTCTTTTTTTTCTGGTGTCCTCTGAGAATTAGTTCTGGTCAACACATCCTTTTCTCCTTTCACTCGATCTAACTCCATCTTCATAAGACTTTCAGACAATTTTTGATTATAATCGTCCATAACATCTGTGCATTGAGGAACAGTTTCTTCCGTTTGTTTTGAATGTTTGTGCTCCTCTGGGTTCGAAGAACGTGTTCTCTGCAGTGGTGTCTTCGTTCTTGTCAATTTCTTTTTCCCTTCTGCAATACAACAGTATAAATCAATGTAACACATTTATTACGATTTTAATTGACACCTTTGCATTTCATACAAACATTTCTTGTAAAAAGTCACCATTACAATCACTAACAACATCAGACATAAACTACAAAATAATTATAAAGTTACACTACTTAGTTATGCAGTCCAGTTGACACACAGGAGTAAAATCATTTAAATTCAAATACAATGTATGAGTTTATAAACCCATTCACATGGAATTAAAATAAAACTGAACAAACCTTGGGGTTGCGTAGGACTTTGTCTGTGGCGCATTTCTAGCATGTGTAGTTTAGCCTGTTCCGCCAATTTTTCAGTAACTGACTTATGAGGGTTCGTTCTTCGTTCAGGATGGTAATATTTACATTTGTTACCATACGTACATTTCTTACTACCATATGGGCAAGGCGGAGGCAAGGGCTCGGGTTCTGCGGGCTCTTTAAGCAGAAAATTGTCTAGGGTAGGTCCATTTCTACCTAATGGATCATCTGGTGGCATAAACCTAAAAGATATTGAATGAAAATACAAATAAATGTCTATAAAAATATTTCACACAAGTAACAAAAATTTAAAAATATAAATTTAGTTCCATTTTTCGAAGGCTTTGATTTAAGTAAACTGAAGGACCTGTGTGACGGGTTTTACAATGGAATTAAGAAACATAAAATTTAATTCGAAATGTAATTAAAATTCCAAGAGGATAACAAACAATTCATTAACAAATTATAAAAGACTCCAGCTAAAAAATTACTGGATTGCTTTTTTTTATTGTGCTGTTTGTAAAATGGACTATACAGCAATATCATTAATAATCCTACAATTACCTAAAACTGAACATAAAAAACATAAATGCAATAACCTGTCATTGACAAAAGAAAACATCAGAAGTCTTTCTTCAACCACTTTTTTGAACTGTTCATTTTCACTGATTAAATCTCTATAGTTGTCGTTCGAAACAACAATCCCATCTGTTTCAACAGCAAGCTTTAAGATGTAGCGATCATCATAACATACAACCCTCTTTCCTCCAATACGTCTAGATGGAGTAAATACAAGAACCTTCTCTTTTTCAAGTTCATTCAGGATGTGCTGATCTGAAGAGAAAAACGCATAGCAATAAATACTACTGTATCAGGGCAGAAAAAACAGTCATATTTACGCATCTGACTATTCCTATTTTTTGCCGTTGTCCCAAATGTGTCTAACAGCAAAATCCAATGTACAAAAAATTACGAGACAAATTGTACCACCAATGTACAATGGGTAGGTTTAAAAAAAAACAGGAAAGTTTTTCAACTGACCGACCCTATGACTTGAGGCATATGAGTGAAGACTACACAATACCACTGAGACAGCCATAACACACATTGATGTAACATTAAACAATAAATTTAACAACAATCAGAGAACTTATAAAGTCAAACCTGTAATAAAGGTCACAAAAGGAAAAACGGAAATATGGTCTTCATATGGTCTTCATACAAGGGTTTATTTTGGACTACTGGTTTAAACAAGTGCTAAAGAGCAGCCATTGTTTGCAGGTAACTGTTATTCACAGGTGACCATAAACCCAGGTTTGACTTTATAATGAATGGTAAACAAAACCAAGAGTATTAGCTAAGTCAGTAGAGTAAAGGACTGTTAATCGAGATGTCGACGGTTCAGGATCTGTGCAAGACCCACACATGAATGTGATCACTTGACCAAAAAAAAATATTGCATACACTTGTCCCTACCTTCTAACAGTCCTAGTCCTATGGGGAAGTAGGCAGTGGTTTTTGGAATAGGGATATCTATTTACAGGTTATGTTTATTGTTTTCTGTATTACACTGAAATAATTTAAGAGCACTAAATTCAACTCAAAGAGCAGAAAAATAAATTGTAAACACAGACTACAAATATTTGATTTTTTATTCTTTACCTCGGATCCTTGAATCAGACCTTGAAGTTTCCTTTCGCCACTGTGGTACAAACACTGTTATACCAGTATGGCCTCTTTCCCTGAACCAATCTACAGCCAGCTGTATACCACGGCAGGAAAACAATTCCTTGTTACCATGACTACAATATCAAACCCGACAACATCATTACTATTAGTTGATATTCCATAGAGCTTTGTTGATGTTTTTTATACTTTTAGTCAACGCTTCAAAATTATCATTAAAAACATACCTTGGTCCAGTGCTCACTACTCAGATTCATGACATCAAACTCATTGTAAAGTACATGTTCCCTGTGACAATTTGGTAGAAGACATTACGTTTTAGGCCATTCATCTTTCAGCACTAATGATTAATGTGGAGAAGATGGAAGTTCTGAGAACTGAGAAGTTTAATACTGGTACAGAATCCAGGAAAACTGGTTAGGTTAATGTTCCAGTGGTAGATAACTGAAATACCATTGAAAACAGGCATAAAATCCTCCAAAAATATTATTTTACTAATACAAACTAGATAAACTGAGATGGCAGATAAATCATACAGGCATACTAACCATGAAGAACGAATATATACCAAAAAGTACATTTTATGTATTTTTTGTAATTATAAGTACATACATCTTGTATCACAAATAATGTTGCACTTATTACACATCACAAAGTTAAAACTTCACATCGTTAAGTAGACTAGTTTTACATGCTACATTAATGGGACAAGTACAGATTTATGTTATGATATAAAATGCCTCCAGTCAAACAATAGTTGATTAGTTCTATGTATACATTAATGCACACATGAAAAACATAAACTGACTATAAAATTTAGCTGATCAATTTAATACACACTTAAAACAGGCTTCGCATTGCAGTCCACAAAATGTTTCTTATCATTGTTTCTATTTTAAGTATGCAACAAAACTATGTCTTTGACACGCAAAGAAAAATCTAATACAATTGAGCAAAAAAAAAAAAAAACTGGGCCACTAACTGTCATTCCAGTAGCTACAGGGTCAAAAACTAATACAAATTCTCAAATGACTAGAGTTAAGAGTACCAATATTAATTACATTGAATCATCTAGTAATATTTAGGGCAGACAGTAATTGCCAGTTGAAGGAAAAACAATTAGTTCAAGATCTTATCACATATACAACAAAAAAATTATCAGTAAGACCTGGATTTCTGGTGCAAACAATTTGTATTCATTTATCAAGTCTCTGTTCTGTAAAAATACTAAATGACTGTTTAATATATAAACTCTATTACAGCTGCCATAAGTTTAAATGTTAGCAATCCGAGAACCGACAAGTCTATAATCACAGTTCATACATAGAGAATCATCATAATTGTTCTCCACATGAATAAATAATTAATATGTAAGTGCTTTATTGTATGATGGACAGTTAAACCCTAGGCAACAACATGACACCTATCACAATAAATATAAGTAATATGTTGTTTACTATTTTAAATGATTGACTAGTCAATGTCGATGATGTTATTTGTACAGTAAAGTGGTAGCTACATGACCTGTAACTGAGGGCTTGGTTGTGCAAGTTAATTGCATTTGATTATAATTATGAACATTTGTCCCTACTTCAGGAATACTTTTTGATCCAAAACTGAAATAATTTTGTTTTGCTTTTGAAGAATATACTTAATAATAACCATGTACCAGAGACACTTGGACATTACACTGACTTGTTTATCTTCATCCTGGTGACACAACATGATTAAGTTCACCAAGACAGAGACAGTAGTCAGTACAAAAGAATTGGTAAATAAGTACATAGGAAATTATCCATTTGTTGTGAAAAGTCATACGGAGAACACTTCAAGCATGGGTTGAAACGATATACAAATACCAAATAATCTACATAATCTCATAATTTGTATTGATCACCACCAATGTTGACTAAATTATGTAATTGAATTAATCTGCTTATAGGGCCAACCTCTAAAAATTGCTTGTTTGCTGTTGCTGACAACAATTTTTTGGACTGGGTCGGTCGGTCAGATCATTATTTTTTACATTAGATATGTCAAAACTGACCATGAAATTAGAGGACATATTTTCAGTAATATAGAAAGGAAAATTTAAAAATAATATGCATTAAATGTGTAGTGATATTTTGTGATATTTTTTTCGGACTGGATGTTGTTTGATGGGTCGGTCCGCAACAGCAAACAAATGATACTTTAATTTAAGCCTAGCATTCAAATGAAATGAAATACTCTAAAAAAATGTACTAACCTCATTGCTACATTACTTCCATCCATTATGATAGGCCGGAAAGGACTGCCATCATCTCCAACATCAGCTTTCTTCTTGGAAGCTTGCATGTGAACATCAACACTTGGAATTTTATCAACATTCTGAATTTCTTCTCCAACGTCAGGTCTAGATGCACTAAATTTTACTAATTCTGATAATAGTTCATTTTGACCCGCATCCTTATCTAATGTCTTCAGCACCTCATTGAGATCAAATTCATTGTATCCCAACTTTACAGCAAATTCCAACTTACTAAGGTAACCAGGATCATTTCTAGAAGTCTCTACAATTTCCTCATCAAAGTTTTCCAAGCTAGTGTCATTGACATTGTCATCAGAATACACTATAGCACCATCAGTGAAACTTTTTTGATTTTCCAACTCTGTGTCATCACCCACAGTGGATTCATCCACCTGTTCATCATGTTGAACCGTTTGGTATTTCTGTGCCAATTTATCAGTAATTTGTTTGGACTTTTCAACATCTTGTCTGTGACCTTTAATACTGACCGTAGACATTCCCTCATTTGCAGTAATTACAGTACAACATTCTTTTTCTAATTCTGATTTAAAACTTAAAATATATCTCACAACATCAAGATTATAATTTTCTGTAATAATGCTGAATTCTGGACCATCAGCAATCAATGCCTGAATGTACCTCTGAAAAGTAAACAATGCAGATGTCAGGTGCAGTTAAGATAATAGTAGCAATATTGTACTCCAATGAAAAGCATTGTCAGGGAAATTTTTGGCCTCGATTTTCGATCTTTCCTAAGTTGCCTGTTCATATGCTGCATGATTTTAAAATCCACCACAAGTTAAATGCACAGTTACCAAGTGCAACTGCAAGCATCCCTTGATGCAAAGGAAATGATGTCCGGTAAAAACTTAAAAGAGGCAAATTGAACATTATTTCCCAATTATTTTTAATCTTGCAATAGAAATGAATAAAGGAATAAAGGATTTTTTATTCCTCTACTAGAGGCTCTGGTGTTATTCAATTGCATTTCTTTTTACACTGCAGCTGTCATGGGCTACTGTTCGTTTGTTAACTGTATGGACATTTTTCGCACAAGTTCAATTTTTTTAACATTGTTTTTTTTATTTGTCACATATGTTACAGTCTGTAATGGGCCAATTTTCACAAGGAAACCAAAGGTAAAATTTATCTATTTAAGGGGAAAAGGGTGGTTTCATGAATGCTGGCATTAGTCATTATAAGTCATAGTACCATACCCATCCTTTTTCTATTCTGTCTTCATCAACTCTTACAGACTATTAGGTAAAATAAGGATAAATTCTCCCTTATAAATAGCCTAGAATGCAGGAAATTGTGTTAAGGTTTAAAAAAAATTTTGGTGGGGAGGCATGACCAAGACCCCCTAAAAGGTCTCTTACTTTTCTATTGAAGCCTAATCATCAAATTCCTCATGAGAACACAGGACTGGTTGGCTTGGAGCTTTGTTATGATGCAACACTGACCCAGGGTTTTCCCCTAACATTTATCACCTGAGGGTCCCCGAGACTCCCATCTCCAACATTTTAGGGGTCCCTTGGGATTTTTAGGGATACCACACAGAAAATGCCAAGGGCAAATTCCGAGTCGGAAGGGGTACCGAGGATGTGGCGGTCACTCTCAATGTGAGTCCCTCGGCTGAACATCCCGTCAGGGATGCAAGAAACCTGCATCAGGGAAATCCCTGCACTGACCAAGAACTACATGAACATTGTATGGTAAAACTTCTAACTTTTTTCACCAGAATAACTCATAGTAAATGATAGGAGATGGTACTCTTGGAATTAATTCAATTGAATTCTAAATATAAACACTGAACTGATTATGGTAAATAACTTATAATCAACTATTTAACAGAATTAACTGTCTGTGGAAGACAGCATAAATATATCTATTATGCTATGGAGATAATGACAAACTGAGAATGCTAATTATTAGCATAAAATCTTGTATCAAATCTATTCCATCTAAACATCTAATCCTGAAAGATATGTCGAATTCTTACAAGTTTGACAAGTTAACACATCCTGTTGCCCACCTACGACAAAAAATAAATTGCATTTATAAGAACTTTGAGACAAATTGTGAAGGAACAAATCAACCTGATACCAATACATCATATTTTAGCCATAGTGACCAATTAATTCTGATGCATTTTAATTAGATTCAGGATTTACCTTTGCTTTCCCCACATTTTCCTGTGCATATGCCGTTTGTCCAACCACTTGACATGTACTTGATTCTGTGACCTGATTTTGAGATGTGTCATTTTCGTCGAGTAAAACTTCGACGTCAAAAAGGCGTTCTATTTTTTCTTTCTGTCTGCATATAACTTGAAGAACCGCTGATTTAAAAGTAAGACTTTCATGTTCCATTGTATTTAAAAGATTGCTTGAGATGTCTTGACATATCCATCAGTATTTTCATTTCTACGTTTTTGTTTATGTACCACTTTCGTCCATCTTTTCGAGTCGGTGTGACGTAAGACTGGCTATACTGTGACGATCACTTCACTAAAATGCAAGATCAAAGTGCTGAAAGGAATGAAGCCATCTTTTTTTTCTACACAGCGTTTATCTACTTATAAATTCAAAGGACAGCGTTTAGCTCACAGACATACAACAGACAATGGATTTTCTGTAATTCAACTATAGCATCTTAAAAATGATTTCCAAAGTAAGCCACAGAATGGAGCTCAAATGAAAATATCTAAAAAAAACTTTAGATTTGTTTATGGGTATACAGCCTGCATCTAATTAATCTCATGGTATTCCATTTTTCTCAAGGATGACAACTTGCAGTGGCACCTATGGGAATGAACCTTATCTAGATTCCATGCTGGTTGTTGTTCTATCAAGTCTGCCAATATATATGAACCACTTTTTGCAAGTATTCTACAAAAAATCAGGTTATATCCAAGTGACACGAATTCATTCAAGTCACCAATACATTCATACTTCCTCTGAATTTTCATTATGTTGTCTGCTGTCAGGGTCTAATGACATAAACACAAATATCCTACACCATGCAATCACCTATTGCTGATGCGGCTCTTGAGTTAATGCATAGGGTATGGTACAAAATTTCGCAATATATGGTATATAAGTACAGTGTATAAGTATAGTATATAAGTATAGTACATACGTATAGTATATAAGTATAGTATGTAAGTATAGTATATAAGTATAGTGTATAAGTATAGTATATAAGTATAGTACATAAGTATAGTATATAAGTATAGTACATAAGTATAGTGTATAAGTATAGTGTATAAGTATAGTGTATCAGTATAGTGTACAAATATAGTATATAAGTATTGTGTATAAGTATAGTATATAAGTATAGCATGTAAGTATAGTGTATAAATATGATATATATATAAGTATAGTATATAAGTATAGTATGTAAGTATAGTATGTAAGTATAGTACGTAAGTATAGTGTATAAGTATAGTATATAAGCATAGTATATAAATATAGTGTATAAGTATAGTGTATAAATATGATATATATATAAGTATAGTATAGTAGTATAGTATTTAAGTATAGTGTATAAGTATAGTATATAAGTATAGTGTATAAGTATAGTGTATAAGTATAGTATATAAGTATAGTACATAAGTATAGTATATAAGTATAGTATATAAGTATTGTATATAAGTATAGTGCATATATATGATATATATATAAGTATAGTGTATAAGTATAGTATATAATTATAGTATATAAGTATAGTATGTAAGTATAGTGTATAAGTATAGTATATAAGTATAGTATATAAATATAGTATATAAGTATGATATATAAGCATAGTATATAAGTATAGTATATAAGTATAATGATATATATATAAGTATAGTATATAAGTATAGTGTATAAGTATAGTATGTGAGTATAGTGTATAAGTATAGTATATAAGTATAGTATATAAATATAGTATATAAATATGATATATAAGTATAGTGTATAAGTATAATAAATAAGTATAATATAAAAATATAGTATATATGTATAGTATATAAATTTAGGTTTTAGTTGTCATTTACTGATTTACATAGCACTGATCTATAATTGAAATGTATTAATTTTCTATGCACAAATTTCTTTCATATAAACAGAAACTCTACATTGAGTCTCTGATATGAAAAAAGATCTTTACAGTTTCCACGCCATAAAATATATATAAACATTGAATATCTAAATGCTTGTATAAGAACTTCATAACATTTGATATTGCTGATATATGTATTTGTATTGTTTAGCAACATACCAGTATTTACAGGCATTCTGATGTATCAGAACAAACATAGAAAAATACAGCAAATACTGCTTTATTATATAACAAATCATGGGTTAATATCCCGTATTTTCATGTTGACAGTCTTGCAAATCACGTAAGAATACTGGATAAATATAGGGGCAAGTTTAAGCAAACACAATGTAATGGGGAGGAAAATGTCAAATAAACACAAGCTACAGATAATTTTTCACAGTTTAATCTACAAAAAAGTAAATTTATAACATTAAAATATTGTAACATAATCAACAAAATATTAGAAAACACAATACAACATAAAATATGCCATTGAACATCACAAGTTTTGTGTATACTTTTTTTTTGGGGGGGGAGAGACTTTTATATTAGTTGAAATATAAACATTGTACCCTATACAAATAAAGACAAAAACTTTTATGCTAGGTAAAAGCCTACTTGTTGATATAATTTATAAACATACATGTAGTTTGACTAGTACAAAAGCAATTCATTAGAACTAAATCGGACCAGCATGTTGATGTGTGGGGATGGTGTGTAATAGTGCATTAAGGCCTCTAAAGGCCAAATAGACCAAAACACATTTATAAATATATATATATATGTATCATGCCTTCAACGTACTAGCCCCCTACAATAAGGAACAGGACATTGTACATACATCAAATGTTATTTACTATATGAATGACAATTTTGTTTTCACTGTAGTAAAGGAGAGAAGTTGAAACATGAAAAACAAAAAAACAAGTTATGGCAACAAGTACAAGGTATCTATGGAAACGTGGGATGGTAAGAAATTCATTTGTTCCCAGTTGCTCGGACAATCTTCCATTTGAGGAGGTACAACCATTCTTCATAAATTGTAAAAATTTCAACAATTAGCATTTATATAATCAGAATAATAAGAATATCACATCTTGAATAAGAATCATTACAACATCACACATAAGACTTCAAAAATGTTAGCAATGGGTAATTTACAAATTGAATCATATTTTATTTAATGATTAACAAGCAGTAACATTCAATGTTAGTCTGAGAACATTGAGTCAGCAGTGTGAATAAAACATACACATTGAAAATGTACATAAAGATACATTACAAGCTATATTTCAAAATTAATCAATTCATTAACAGTCTTACATTCCTGAGTATGGCTAGCTGTTTGGGAATTTTAGGTGGCTAAACTGCATTAAAATATGAATGTAAAAACTATACAGATGTTATTTAACTTATTGGTTCAAATACATGAATGATCTTAACCCTGAAAAATAACTAGTATAAGGAAAAATAGCAATTACATAAATTGGTATTTTGCTGGAGTATTCAAGCACAGATTTTAATATACAATACTCAGTCAATGATCAAGCACATAAGTCTTCAGGTACTTCCTACCCTCCCTAATTAATCCACAGATTTTCTGGTACAAACAAAATTGTATTTTCAATTTTTAACAAATATGAATATGTATAACATAAAGAAATAACAGATAGGTAATGATATCTATATTGCTGTGTGAGATGACTGAGTTCATAAAAATGCTGATCTGGATTACATGCCTTTAAATTAAATCATATTTAATACTGTTTCATCATACTATTCAAAATATTCAGAAATGAACACAAACATGCTAAACACAATAACAACTAAATATATGATGTATAAGACTTTGTCCAAGATCCAGTGTAGAATCATGATTTTTTTACTTTGAATAATTCAACATGAAGAACACATTCAACAAGGTTCCACCAAATTCTGGTGGTCTGATATGATAAGAAAAAGTGAAGGATATATCCGGTACATCAAAAACTGGTATCCTAAAGATATATCCAGTATGTTCAATATCCCACAGTTTAAGCTGGTATATTAAATATCCCATACATATATTTGGTAGGTTCTATGTCCTACAGTTTAATCAGGTACATTAAATATCCCATACATATATTTGGTAGGTTCTATGTCCTACAGTTTAATCAGGTACATTAAATATCCCATACATATATCTGCCCGATATATCTATGAAGTATTCGATATACCAGATTATTAATCATTATGATGCTATGATGATACAGCTGATATCCAGTATGTTCAATGTCTGATAGTTTAATCCACTACATCAAACTAGGCTCTTTCAGCAATAGTATCACAGCAATATGTTTCAACAAACGTCTTCACGCAGAGCACAATTCTTTCACTTGTTTGGATGCTTCAATCACTTTGTGCTCTATATATTGTTGACTGTTGAAGACGGTCTCGTCCAAATAATAGCGATAATTAACCATCAGTCCACATGAATTGTTTAAACCTCTCAACGAAGTATCTGCCATCCAATTTATTCTCCACATGACTGCACCATTTTGAAGATGAAAATTTCCTGAGGATGGATACAGATAAGAAGAGAGTTAAATATGAGTTAAATTCTACTTGAACATCAAAATAAATGCAAATCAATAATTATCTCCAGAATATTAACTGATAAATCTGCACATTCAATCTATGAGTGCAGGAGATTCAAGACTTGCACATTTTTAGATAACAGAACAAGTTTTTACCAACTAACAGGTAGGTTATTGAGTTACGTCAAGTGATGTACGACTTTCCAACAAGGTAGTATCATGACATAATTATATTGAGGTATGTTTAGAAACAAATTAAAAAAGAAGTTTTGTAACCTACCTGCAGGAGGGTGTTTTGGTCAAGAGACCATAAACATAACATTTTTCTAGGCTTATGTAGTACATATGAATAAGAAAGAACTTACCAACAGAATTTAAAGCGTATCCTCTTCTTTTCTCCAAGAACAAATAACGAGCACATAGTCTCATTAATGGTGTCTGTACAACATCGATCACATTTTTGTTGTTAAGCCAGGTATGATTTGTAACACAATCATTGAAGATTTGAAGGCCTGACGCCCAATTTTTAGAGATATTTGCCTGGTAGCACAAACGCTCAATATCCTGGTCAGTCAAGATCATTAATGCATTTTTAAGTCTACCATTTGAATCTGGGTTATCTTCAGGTGCTGCCTCTGAAATCATGTTTAACTCTCACAGTCAGCTTTTGTTTTTATATAGAATTTATTGCATACAGTAAAAATGCTTCTGAGAAATGAAGATAAAGGCAAAGCATGATTTTCAAACAATGCTGCATAATTTCTTACTGCAAAGTTACTAGAAATTGAAAGTTAATGCTGATCATTCATGTAAAGGAGTTGGCATATACATTGTGAAGTAACATATTGATTAGATTAACTGCCTGCTGGTAGGTAAGGCCAGAAAAGAAATATGGTAGTCATGTTAACAGTCACCTGATTGACCCCGTTTTTCTTTTTCCCATAGTTTCTGAGAGTAAAACACAAAAAAATAAGACACTTGTATAAGGCCAGAAAAAAACAGTTTTGTTTACAGTACCTGACGCTTTTTAGGTGACGACCCTAATGTTTCTAATCTAAAATCTAATTACGAAAACATTTGGAGATGATTTGCACCACATCAGCATGAAACGTATGTTTAAAAAAATATTTAGAAAAGTTTTTCAACCACCCTATACAAATACTATTTTGTAAAGTAATCATAAACATGACTTTTATTTCCAACCTAACTAAATTAATGCTGAAAATGAGGCATAAAAACGGAAATGAATATATTTTTGAAAGAATATACAAAGATATACATTGTACAGTACTTACTTAATGCAGCATGACATGAGTTGATTTCTCTGATAAGCCAGTCCCTAAATCCAGGTATAGGTGACAGACTGGAGAACTGTGTTATCTGAGGCCACTCAGTCTGTAATTCTCCAGCGACTTTCTTTATAAGGTAATTACCAAGATCCACACCTTTCAATCCTGCACATACAATAACACACAGTAGATAAACGTATACATGTCTTTAAGACATAATCATGGGATGATTGTTAATGTTTTGTTGAAAGATCAACACATTGAGTACATGAAAATTGACTTCAGAAAAATCTTAAGATAAAAGTTGTTTATCATCAGAAACCAACTCTAATGTTGTTTTTAAAGAGAGGACACATATTTAATAATTTAGAGTAGACAGGACAGAGAGATGTGAAAATTTGTTTTAAGGTATAACATACAAACAGGCCTGCAACCACTGAATCCCAAATCATACATGGAATTGAGCAATTGCAAGCAGAAAGTTGGGGCATATGTTAGTATCAGTAGGTAGTAAGGGACAACTAGATCGGAAATATGCATTGTGGCTAGCATGATATGGAGATGGTGTATAATGGTGTATGTATGAATGATAAATGTGTTTTTGATCAGTAAGGCTATCTTAGGCCTAAATTCAACATAACACTCCATCCCACAATGCATTAGCCCAAACAAGGAATATGTTTATACCAAAGGAAACAGAGGAGCACCAAAATGGTTACATATATACTAGTATATAATATTAAATATGGGTTAAATTTGGAGGAAACATATTTCACACACTGAAATATTATGTTTAAATTACATGGCAAACCCCTTTGATGAGCACCAGCGAGGTATCAGACTTTTGAACTTAATAGAAACACCATTGATAAATAGCATTAAAACCAATACAGTGCTCCCTTTGAAGAGCAACACTTGTCAGAGTCACAAAAGTGTAGTTCAATGAAGGGAGTGGATATTCAGAGGAAATTGTTACATATGTGATAGGTATGTTTTGCTATGTGCATGTGTGCCTTTTACTGTCATTTCTTGGACGGAATTGGTCTTTGGAGGTGACGTTATGGGAGGGAGCACTGTACAAACAAATACTGAGCCTGATTTAAACTTGTTACCATTTTGTGTAGATGTAACTGAATAAAAGATAGCAGTATTTATTTTCTCGGGGGATTCTGGACCATCATCATTTATTTCCGGTTCAGTTGGGTTCACATTGTATCCAGGACGACCAATTATAGACTGGAATATATCAGAAAAAATCTTTGTGAGTAACTAAGTACATGTATACCTTAAAATGATGTTTCCAATAAACTGACTGATTTAATACCTGTACCATATTTTTCATCGTGATGTCAATGATGTTACCTGTCATAAATTCAAAAAATACATGAATAGAACAGAATTATAGTGAAATTCTGAGGACCTGATTAATTCTTCCATTAAAGTCATACGTGTATCCATCTTTCACTGTATCCACAACAATGAAATAAGGAATGGCATCTTCAGGGAAAAGTGAATACTTCATTGAACCCAATTCTTCACTATAACACATTTGTAATGAAGAACAAAAAAAAAAAAAAAATTTTCTCATATTTTTAGATTAATAGCAAATTTTGTTTTGTGAATTGACAAAATACTAAATTATACTTGTACATGTAGATGATGTAAGTTAATACATGTACATACCTGAATAGAGGATGATATTTCATTTGTAAGAGCACAGTGTAATACAACAATCGGTTCTCGAGGCATACTGGAGTGTGTGAACACAAAACATCTCCTGTATGGTCCGACACGACGTTTCAAATCTAACCAATGTCGTACAGGATGCACAGCTTCATAATCAGATATCTGAAATTGGCGCAAATTGCTAGACAATTATGTAAACTGTCCTTCACAATGAAAGAAATTGCTATACTTTTGATTAAATTAATTATCGGAGTAAATTAATATGACTTTCATGTTAAAAAATGGATTTTTTATTTCAATAAATCAATTTTAACATTAAACTACATTGACCTTCACATCAAAGTACATTGACCTTCACATTTTAGTAAATTGACCGAAAGTGATTTTTCATTTGAATAAATAATCCTCACATGTGAGGAAGCTGTCCTGCTAGCTAGGTTAGTGGTTCTTACTTGGTGTAAGCCTGGGGTCTTCCTCAACAGTTAAAGCTGGAAAGTCGTTAAATGACCCTCCCTGTTGGTGCAATGTTAAACTCCAGTGACAAGTTCCAGAGAATACATGAATCATCCAATAAGAAAACATTCAAATTAAAGTAAAATGAATTCACCTTCTGTAGCATGTCACATGATGACTGCCAAGTCATTCTCTCCAGATTTAGGAATCCCACAGTAAACCACAGAGCCAATATATCCTTCAATGTGTGTTGTAGATCCATCAGGTACGCTCGCTCTATATCCTTGGTCAATGTCATTAAATGCTGTAACATTAAACATTTTCGTAAAGTCCTGGGCAAAAAAACATAGGGGGCAAGCACTTTTGATGGTATGGTATATAATGGTGTTCAATGTATTAAGTCCTAAAATTGCCAAGTGGATCAAAAATTTATTTATCATATGAATACATGTGTAGCTATTTTAGACCTAAATAAATCATTAGACACAATCCCTATAACATGCTAGCCCCCTATGGCATTATATAGATAGACAAGATAAACTGCAAAAATCAGCATCATTGAAAAAGTCACCATAACTGCATAATTTTGAAAACAATATTAAAAATCGTCTATTGCAATTCTATAACATTACCAATCAATGCTGAGTGACTACAACCTGATAGATTTTTACTGATACAGGGGTGCAGTAATGAGCTGGAAGCTGGAAAAATCAACCAGCTATTTGAGAATTCTCAACCCTTCTATGTTTAGTAGCTTACCAGCGACATGAAAACATTTCAACACCCCTGTGATATTAAGATTTTTTTTATGATATATAAGTAGTACCAACCAGAATATCGGCTCTCATATCAACGAGAAACTTTACCCCACCTTCTAATCTTCCTATATCACTGAACAGAGTTTGATATTTAGCAGACAATGCTCCTCGTAATCTCTCTTCAACTCGTAACATGATAACTTCACCACGTTCCTAAATAAAAAGATGTATTAATACCTAACCTTAGTCATTGGAGTAACAGAATAAACACAATAAAGAAAATACACAATAACTTTGATATTAAGACCATCTTCAAGATCAAATAAATAACAGTCAAACCTGTGTTTGCAGCCACCTCTGCATACAGACCACACTGTAAATAAAAGCTATTCTTTGAAAAACTGTCACTGAATTTTTGGAACAAACTGACCTCCAAATAAAGACCTGTCAATAAAGGTCACAATCTGTCTTTCCAAAGGCCTTTGTTCACAGGTTTGACTGTAGCCCTAATAACAAGATAGTCATATAATCTAGTTAAAATATAGAGAGAATATTGAAAACTAGTTTAAAAATTGGTGGTGATTTTAATGAAGTGGTTACTAAGAGAGGTTTTACTGTACATACATGTATAGGCAATCTATCAAACTTTGATCATGTTCACAATAATTGACTTAAAATAGGGAGTGCCTCAGATTCATCAAATACAGTATTGTAGCAGATCGGCAGTAAATGTTTATGAGATTAATACAGATACTATACAGATTGTATTCAGAAGCAAAATGAAATTACTAAACATGTACATGGAAGATGCAGACCACATCAATAGACTTTAAACAAGTAGCTGACCTCAGGTTTAGCTTTGGTATTAAATGTTAACACTTATACATGAACACTTAACATTTCAATCACTTCCAGTCATATGGAAACAAAGACCAGATCAAAAACGATTTCATTTAATTTATTTTTATTAAATGTTTTCTATGCTAATTAAATTGACATTATGACACGAACTACTTATTCTCAAAAATATTTCAAACACTGATTAAACTTAACAGCCTAACCTAAAAACCAGAGATAATGTTTCAGAGGTGTAATCCAATGTAATCTTTTTTTGTTTTTTTATGTGATTTATTGTCACTGGGGTTTATCACCGTTTTTCAACAATTTGTCAGTTATACAAGGCAACCGGTTCACCTAACCAGTATTCCTGGACTGTGTACTAACTATTACTGACTTACCCTTTCATAAGGAGCCAGCAACTTCTCCACATATGTAGGAAAATCGACATTTTTGTCAAATTTTCATAGAAAAGTATGACCTGCCGTGACCAGGATTCGAACCCGGATCTCCGGATTACAAGTCCAGCGCACTTACCACTGGACCACGGTCGCGGTCCCAATGTTATCTAATAACATACATTATCTAAGGAAAGCTGGACAGAAGAACAAACCTTTGAGTCTAAAAACTGTTTTACTGTGTTTATGATCATATCTTGATTCACTCCATAGTTTTCAGCAACATGACACAAAAGGACAAGTTTCTCGTTATCATCCATTTGACGATAAGTCTGACAGAATTGACGACATCCACTCTTAAATAAATCAAATTTCTATATTAATTATTTACCAATCAAAATTAATAAATAACATAATTGGATCAAGTAAATACAAAGTAACATTATTGGTATAAAAGCATTACTAATGACCAGTGTTTCAAGTCATTTTTTCAAGAACTGCTCTTCAAATGAAGGAAAGAAAAATAGTGACATCATAAGTAAAGTTATGACACCAAGATACATGATAGTTGTAGATAAAATACTATGTTCAATAATAAATTTAGTATTCAACATTTATTATGTTAATCAAATATTACATTAGTGTTAATAAATTACGAAATTTATCACTTTTACACATAAAACAACAAATAAAAGTTTTTTGTCCTTGTTGCTGAAATTTCAGTCAAGAACTCACTTTTTCGTGGCTACTTATTTTTTCCACCTAACAGATCTCCAGAATTTGTTGCTAATATTAAGTTTCACCACAGGAAGGTATGTATTTATCAAATTTCAAAATTATACTCCTAAAATTCTTATGACACCCAATTTTTTGTTTTAGCTTTATGTGACATTGTCACTGAGTTATCACCATTTTTCAATACATTTACAGTTATATATACATAATATATATCACATAATTTTACCAGTGAAAAAATCCTTATCATAAAATGAAAGCAGATGCGCTTGACAATGTAGTGCGTGCACCATGATGTAATAAAAAAAAACGAAATAAAGGACTCACAAAATTAAAGTACAATGTATGTACATGTCATACTTTATTTTGCAAATTCTTCTTTTTTTTGGAAATGGAAAAATAATCAACTTGCAAATTCTTGTGAGTACTTATTTCTGATAAATTCAAACACTGGTACAATGTAATTATATTCTCTAAATTCATTGATTCTGCTAAAATTTCAATAGGCTAAAATATTCTATTAGCATTTCAGTGTTCTTAATGAGTGTTCACTAGTTGTAATACTGAAATAGCCTTGTTTATTGTTTGAAAATTTCATGCTTACCTCAATGGAGAGAATGCCATGTTTTTGTGTAGTATAAACAGATTTTAAGAATGTAAACATCTCTTCCAGGCTCTCACTAATGGTTGATCTGGAATCTTCAGAGTACTTTCTGTGACTGCAACTTGCGTGCCAACCATGTTGGGTTGTCAAAAGTGATGAAAACTAAAATATGATATAATACAATGTAGTCACTAGCAGTCGAAATAGTTTGATCACAAACATAAGTCATCTTAATTAAACAGGCAATTAGCCATTACAAGCAAGTTATCAAGGATCTATGACAGGCATGAATTGGCAAGGCATCGAGAAGGATTTTTATTTCATAACATTTTTGATGCAGCTTTAGAATACACAGCTTATCATTAATTAATAAACTGTTTTAAAACTAACGAAATCTAACTTAGATTCTAACTCTAAGTGGCTAATGGCAGCAATGCCAAGGCCGTCAATTGTAAAAGGCAATATTCATGCAAACTTCAAATTGACATCAAATTTCCAATAAAAATTTTAAAGAAATACCCACGCTTCTATACGAATTATATGTCCGCTCTAAGCGTCTAAAGTTAATTTGCATCAAACATCTAATCAATGTTATTTTTTTCATTCTTGATTTTGACCTGTCAATATATAGTGATTCTAACAGTGAAGTTAATAATATGGGTTGCGGTCAATTCGTAACCAAACCAATTCGTAACCTTTTTTTGTCGATTCGTAACCATTTTATATATATTTTCGTTCAAAGTATTAAATTTATGTGTCTGCTGTGTTTCACATTTCTGTGTATACTGGTGTTTATTTTTTATTCTCGCTTCCAAATTATTGAGGAAATACAAATTTAATTTGTGCGTACTTGTTAGTTCATTTCTTTATCTAATCATCAAATATCAATTCTCATTACAATGCAGGTATGGTTGCATAATTGCGTTCCCTTCGCTGTGCTGATGTATATGCATTTTCACTGCAATTTATCTACCACTTGGTTTGAAAAATGTTGATAGAATAAAAAAGCTTATCTGTTACAAAATCAAAATTCCGAACAGTGAAATGTTTCCCTTTTTCCTTCATTTTGAATATGAGCATTTGACAAAATTGCTTGAAATGTGTGTTGCAAAGGTAGAAATAGATAGTAATCTAACACTGACAGCGGGATAATTGCTAAACTGGTCTCTGTACCATGAATCACTGCATGAAATGAACAGGTACAGCGTTATTTATTCAGAGGTCTATTTTATTCGAGCTTTTCATTTGGCTCAAATCAAGGATTTCCATATGTCTTTTAGGCGCATGCACAGATGGTACAAACGCCTGCATGAATGCGTAGCAACATGGAAAGGGTACCAGTTTAAGATTGTTGTATGATTAAAAAAACTGTAATTTTGTGGTGTTTAACCTTTCGTCGTAAACTGGTCCCCGTTCCATTTTGCAGTGCACCAAAGCCAGAGTCAAAGAGAACCAGTTCACCTTTCATTGTAAACTGGTTCCCGTTCATCTAGTTGTACAGAGACCTTTGGTGCACTGCAACATGGAACGGGGACCAGTTTCTTTCATTGATGCTCTTCTTCGATGGAAATAAAAAACTCAAAAATCGTGCAAATTTGAATTTTTACGAGCACCTGTATAGAAAATCTAAAAGGCGTTCGGACAGTCGTAATTTAGATGACTGGTGGCAGTTGTATGTGAAAAAAACATCGTTATCGTGCGTCAAGACGAGTCTTGTGTTCTATTTTGTATTCCAATTACCCCAAAATTTGATTCGTTTATATGAAGACCCAGCGAATGGCCCGGTACGAACTTCATGATGAAGCAGATTCTATGTTTATAAAGTGATCTCACTCCCAGACAGTTGAGACACATTCCAACTGTGGATGGACTTGAGGTAACGAATATTCCATTATTCAGAGTGGTGATATTTCTTTAATGAAACTTGAGTGTTTTATTGGCTGTTCAATTGTCATAGTTTTGATTGGAGGTTCATCAAACTTTGTCAAAATGATTGTTTTAAAGATATCTTGGACAAGCTCGAACATGGGTTTTCTGGGGTCAAAAACTAGGTCACCAGGTCAAATCATTGAAAACCCTTATTAACCCTCGAGTGGCCATAGTTTTGATTCGAGCTTTGTTAAGCTGTGTTAAAATGTTTGTTTTCATGTTTTAGACAGGTTCGAACAATGATCATCTGGGGTCACAAACTAGATCAATAGGTCAAATCTCCTGAAAACTTTGTAAACCTTCTAGAAGTCAGTTTTGATTGGATCTTCCTCAAACTTTGTCAGAATGTTTGTATTTATGATATCATGAACAGGTTTGAACATGGTTAAAAACTAGGTCCCCAGGTCAAGTCACAGGTAAACTATAGATGTTGCAATCTTTACTCAGGTGAGCAAAAAAGGGCCATCTTGGCTCTCTTGTTTATTATCACTTATGTAAAGCGATAAATGACAAGTGAAAATGTAGTTGAAAGAACTTTTAAATTGAACAGGCGCAAAAAGATAAAAAAATTAACTTGAAGGCCAAAAAAAAAGTCGGGACCATTTTGATGGGTTGGTTGAAGCACTACAAACAATTCTTAATTCTCAATAGCCTCATTGAAATTCAATATATTTAACTATGTGTGTAAAATGAATTTTTAATAAGAAAATATGCTGTGACCAGGTTTTAACTCATGAACCTGAGGCTCAAAGACCAATGCTCTACCAAATGAGCTGAGTGGGTAGGCTGTCTGACTTCACAGTACAACAAAGGGGTGGAAAAATCAAGAAGGAACAAATATAAAAAATGTTTTTATTGAAGCATAGTCATTGATAATAAACATACACTATACATTTAGTACATGTATAGTTTTTTGTAAATAATAACTGGATACAGACAAAATTAATGTAAAGTTAAAAATCTTTGAATAATGTTTATAACATAGAAATTTGTGATACATAGCCGCTATAAGATCAGTTTATTGTGTTAGATCTATTTAGAAGTATTTATAAAGCACCAAAACTGTAATCAGATCAAAAAGTTATAGCAAATGTGTTTGTATGTCTTCATTACCAAAGCATGAAAATTATTGGCATATCCATAAAAGCAACATATATATTTTGCATAAAATGTTTTGCATAAAAGACAGTCAAACATCAGATCAAACAAGCATAGATAATTCAGAGATGATTGATGTCGGCCACCAGCCTATAACATACATACAATTTTATCATGACAAATTGTGAGTTTAAATATGAGACTGATTCTAAATATTTTTTACATAAGACTGAAACTTTAAATATAGGATTGATATATATATATATTGATTGAGACACTTGTCTTCATTTTGAATGAATTAGACAATAACTAATTGTAGCACTTTGAACACATAATAATTTGACTGAGAGGTTAAAATCTGTATCATACATGTGAATTCTTTCAGACGCAGAGTGGAGACTGGGAATTCAAAATTGAGAGTTTGAAGTGAAAATCATGGAAAATAATACTATATAATAGGAGTTTGTTAATAATCATTGGGATACTCAGGTTTAATGGTCAAAATCAGTAAAGACTCTATGCAAAATAGGAAAAGTCCGCATGTACACTTTATACCAGATGATATAAATTAAACCAACACAGAAACAAACATTTAAATTAAGCTAATGATATGAAATCAAAGTTTTTATTAAGGCAACAAGGAATTTTAATGAACTCACACATGGATCAGCTGATTGTGATACTGAATCTAAGTCTTAGAAGATAAACTCAAGTTTCTGACAAGTTAGTATTAACCACAATATAGAAATTGACCAATTACAAGGCTTCATTCTAGGTTTTATCAATCAAGATGTTCCTATGTTAGAATGTGGTGAAATAAATGATCTCTCATTTCAATATTTTCCCATATATTTATCTCCAACAATCTTAAAACTTCCTTGGAGTACATTTGAATTCACTTTCCTCTTCTGATCTGGTTGTTGACCACCAACAAAAACTTTTATTGTACCTAGGTATAAAAATAGCATGCTATTATTAATGTAATCACTTCAATGTTACAATCACCTAATTATAACAAGAACTTATTTTTGGACTAGCTTTCAATATTTCCTGCATATTTCAACTTGATAACGAGACCACCTCGATATCAAAACAAGGGTGTAAAAATCAGCCAGAAGCCAGAAAAATCAACCGGGTATTTGAGCATTCATGCCGGCTATTTTTCCCCCACACGGGGTGTTGCCCCTTTGCCACCTATTGGGGGAACCCTCAGAACCCCCCTTCTACTTTTAGTAGCTTACCAGCTACATGAAAAGTTTTCTACACCGTGTTAAGACTAATATATCTGGTCTCAAATGTGGTCTTAATATTTGTACATTCTTTTGAAAATTCTTCCATACATCTTACGTTTATGCAGAAAATGGTGAACACAATTAACAATTATCAGAGCAAACTTGTGTATGCAAAATAAACAATATGACAACAAACTATAACCTACAAACTTTTTCATCTCTGCCAACTGTTTTTGCTATGAAAACGGTCAGTATAACGATGGTCTGTCTGGTCTGACCAGTGACCGTGAATTCGTTTCCCAAACACATGAATCAGATTGTGAACAATGTCTTTTTCCAAGGTAGAATACTCTTAATTTCTTAACATTTTAGAAACTTACTGATTTTTAAAATGATTCTATTGAACTTTTAATTTTATCATGTGAATCTTGGCATACATGTATTAATATTTTTTGTATTTTATATAACCTTATACTCTCAGGTAAATAATATACAAAATAAAATGAAAATGCAATCTTTATTTGTCCTTGTACAATAGCCTTGATATAAAACATGATAATCGATTGAAGAAACATGTTGGAATGGCTCGACTGTGAAAAGTGACCCCCTGTCTACTGTGACCTTATTTTGATTCTCCCAAAGAGGGTCACTATAGACAGTTCAGACTGTAAAGTGAAATATTGATAATATGAAAAAAAAACATTCATTTCCTCAGTAAATGTTTTCTACAGTACATACTTTTATTAGAACCTAAAACTTATAATTTTATTATTTCGTACGTAAGTTATGCATACCTTCTTTCACAACAAATCCTTTGTCAGTCCACACAGCCATTTGTTCACTTTTAATTGTCACCTTGAATTCTAGAGCATTGTCAGATTTTATAAATAATTTCTGGAATCCAGCTAGCTGCAAGTTTGGCATGGTTTCGTTAGGTTTTACCCAGGATATGTACACCTGTACAATCTGAAAATATAAATATCATTCCTGAAGGTATGAATTAAAAATACAGAATTTACTTTTTTCATTTATAAAGTGAGGCGCCCCTTTTGTATTTGTCTAAAGACAAAATCTTGTTCCTCCGAAACGGCTTGTTGAATGTTTATAAAACTCCACTAGTGCTCTAGGCATTAGGTCTACTTTGGCATATCTTTTTAAAAAATTACTTGGATATATTCTCACAGAGTTATGCCCCTTTTTTGTTAGTCAAAAGACAAAATCTTGTGTGCACTTCTTCTCCAAAATGGTTTGTTTGATGTATATAAAACTTTGCCAGTACTTTAGGCATAAGGTCCACTTGCACATTATTTGGATTAATTTGCACGGAGATATGTCCCTTTTTTATTTGTCTGTTGACAAAATCTTGTGTGCACTTGTTCTCCTAAATGGCTTGTTCTAAGTTATCAAGCCTTTAAAAAAGGGGCTCTGCGAGGGGCATTTATTCACTGACAGTGATAGTTCTAGTTTTGCAAATGTAAGAGCACAAACAATGTTTGGCCAGATTTGTATCTTTCAGATGTTGGTTTGAATGAATATTCTGATCATTATTTGCAAAAGTGGACCAGATTGATGACTACCATAAACTTTACTGTTCTCATCTACATGACCTTGTAGACACATGATACTCACCTAGTGACCACCTCTATGTAAAGACTACCTCAGTATAAGGACTACATATTTTTTAGCAGGTTTTTGTCATTTCCTCTGTATTTCAAACTGATAATGAGACACTTCAATATTACAAATACAGAAAAGCTTTGTTATTACACCAGTCAAATTCACAAGCACCCGAATTATCTCGAGGAGTTCTTAAAGTCCAGTCAATTTTTGGTCTTCGTCGTACATAATTTTCAACCAACAAATAAATACCATGTAATTATGAGCACCATGTTTATCTCGAGCAGTTGGTCTGTTCCAATGACTCTTCAAGATAATTAGGCTTTACTGTATTTGTTTTGATCCCTTAGATGGTCTATCATTGAGGTCTTATTGTACACTTACCTCATACGAATCCACAGGTCCTGTATTCATGACTTGTCCATATATAAACTGGTCGTCACCAGCCTGTATGGTTTGTATCAGGGTGAATTGAAGGTACTGAAACTTTGTGTATGATAAACCATACCCAAATGGATAAAGAGGGGTTCCCGTGAAGTATCTGTATGTTCTACCAGTCATAGTGTATTCTGTCATGGAAGGTATCTGTAGAAATGATTGTTATTATGTTACTCTGTCAAAAGATTCAATGTTTCATATCGAAGAACAATAATATTTACTAGTAAGATAAGATAATGTAGCATAGTGAATTCTAACACCTAAATATTTTTTTTTACCAATGAAGGCATACAAAATACATTAATATCGTGATTAATTGTACGTGTTTCAAAAATTCTAAGCGTTTTGTGCAGTACTGAATGCTAAATACCTGATGTAAGGTTTCAGAACTCAACTACAGTACATTTTGAGAAATGAAGTTCATTTTGAGTGGATTCAGAATATGATAAAACCCATCAGCGAAATGGCAAATTCTTTCATCATCTTTTACTAATACAGCCATATTTCAATGAGCTTGATTGCAATAACGTATGCATAAAATGACCGATTTTCATTCATTTACCTGATCAGCAGTATCATACCAGGTGTATGGAAGTCTTCCGGCAGGACTAGCATCACTGGTTGCCATTGTGATAGTGTTAAGTAAAGCTTCCCCGGTAGCTTGTGCTGGGAAGAAACACTGCATGATGGCATCTATATAAGAACTCCTATCAAACATACTGATATTCACTGGTCCAGCACTGAACACTAACAACAAGACTGGTTTACCAGCAGCTGTATAAATATAAGTATATAATGAATACCGTACAACCTCTCCAAAGCAACACCCTCTGGGAAAAACAATATTATGTTGTTGTTGAGAGGTTGTTGCAAAAGAGAGGTTAAATTGATAGTTAAAGTGGGAAAAATCATGCTGTTGTTGCAGGGAGGTTGTTGTTCAAGAGAGGACCCCTATTGAGAGGTTGACTGAATGTTCGTATGCACATGGATAAACCATGGTTTTCAGATTACACAATTTGGATAATGAAAGTAATTTTATGTTAAAATAGATAGGGAAATAATGGTGACTTAAATTTCATTTTGGAATATGCCAAGTTTTCAGATAACCCATTGTCTACAAATTGGGTCCACTGTACTTAAAAGATTAATAAATTCGTAATAAGATTAACAAATACATTCATCTTAAGGTGACAGGAGAAAGACATTATCAACAAATACATTTTTCATGTCTTTGACGTCAAACTTTAATTTTTTGTTGAGCCCGCTTGTGGTGAGCTTGACATAGTTGTTAAAATGGCAGTTCCGTGTATGTGCGTGCGTCCGTGTGTTAGTCTGTCTGACTTTTTTTGTCCAGACCATAACTTCCCTATGCATCAATGGATTTTAAAATGACTTGGCCCAATTGTTCACCATGATGAGATGGTGTGTCATGTGCAAGATCCAGGTCCATATATCTAAGGTCAAAGTCACACTTAGGGTTTAAAGGGCAAAAATTGGCATGTTTTACCTTGTCCAGACTGTAAAAAGGACACTTAGTAAGATCGACATGTTGCCATTTGGTGACTTCTAGGTTTAAATATTTTATTAATGCCTTACATTGACACATACTTTTGTTATTTTTTCGCAGACCTGATGTGGCTGGTTATTATATTCAATGCTGATACATGTACTGTATATTTATTTGATGTGTGCAAGCAGCACATAATCATAAACATACATATATAATTAGATACATCACATGGTATTTACAAGGCAGAACAACATTGCAGATTTTTTGAAGTTATATTTTTTTATCATAAGAGTTACCTATATGCCTGCACACATACACACAACACACACACAAAACACAGATTGTACTCTAAAGTGTCTTTTAAACTGGAGCTGATTGATTGCAGTCATGCCTATATGTTTTTTTCACTGGAGTTTAACGTCATGTAACATGATTTTCTAGATTTAAAGTGGAGTAAGACCCCAGGCTTACACCTGGCTAGAACCTCTGACGTTCTGCAAGCTAGCTGGATAGCTTCTTCACAAGTGAAATTTGGTCCCAGGTGGGATTCAAACTCATTGTGGTTAGGGGCTAGTGATTACATGTAAGAGACCATAACCACTCGATCACGGAGGCCCATAACTTCATGGTATCCAAACATAATTCAATACAAATGAATATCATACCATACTGAGCGGCATCTTGTATCAGCTGTGACTGGTTCCCAGCTAAATACATGTCTCTTCTATCATTTCCTTCAGCTTCTAATTCCAGACCTTAAACATGAGATGTTCATATACAAATTAGTATAATTAAATTCAAATGAATTTATTTCTTTAGTTTTATATCTGTTCTCAACATTATACAGTTAAATACTGGCAAACAATTAGCCTAGCCAGTTTTCTTGGGTACTATTACAGTACTAAGTAATAATCATGTTCACTGCCATCTTCCCAACATGAGTAATAAAGAGTGGAGGACAAATATGGTCTTAGACACAATGTCTCCAATCAAGTCATCACAGAGAATATGTTCAACACATATGGTTCAAACTCAGGGCCTTGAAATCTGTATACCTCTACTAAACACTTCAGATTTTGGTTGCCTGCTTGGATTAGATCAGTTAAGCAAGAGAATGGAATGTATTTGTTAAACTGGCATTACTTAGTTTAGGAAATTCGAAACAAAAGTCATAAGGGAGTTGCAATTATAATGTTATAAATAAAAGAATTTACCAGTCCCCACACAAATGATCACTATCTCTGTATTTAGAACAGCTTTTTTGACATCGCTGCTGGAATAGTTGCGACATGTGTTACCATCGAGACACCCTTGAGCATAGTTAACAGTGTCAGCCATGCCACTCAAGCCTTTTAAGGGAGTGGAAGCATATTTCGGATCAACATCTGCTGCATAAGTACCATATAACTGATTCAAATTATCTGCCATTGGCCCAACAATCTGAAACATTGAGTGGTCCAGTAAACATTAATACGAGAACTCAGAATAAATTAAAGCACCCAAGTTCAACCAAAAAATACATTCTACACACAAAGTTGAAGATTCTATCAAATACCTAAAAAAAAAATAGTATCATTTACTTGCAAATAAAAAAATGCGTGGTTACAGTAATCTGTTTAGAGCTTAGAATTTTTGAAGATTGAGATTAATGACAAGTGATATAAAAAGTACTGTACCGAATATTCACAACTAAATGCTCCTGGTGTATTACCATTAACTGTAATTTTTCAATCTGATATGTTATTATCCGAATAATTTGTGGACACTAGACATAATGAGAGTCATGTCTTTTCAGTGTTCTCAAAACGATTGTGGTGCATTTATTAGAAGGGTTTATCATAATTATTAGGGAATATTTGGTACACTGTGCTTTAGCTGAACGGACAATGATAAGGTCAGGCAAAAAAATCATGTTTATCATTTCCCAACAGAAATTATTTTTTAGCGCTGATTCTAAAATTTCTGCAGGCAAAATCCAAAGTACAAAAATATTTGGGGATGAATTATACCATGTATTCTCCCAAAATTGTTTAGAAAATTTTTTTGGTCAAGTACCCTTAACCAAACAATTTCTTTTCTGGCCTTAATGACGTAATATTTTGTTAAATCAATTAGTAGACTTGATCTTCCCATTCATATAAACCATATTTAACTAAATAAATCTGTGTAACATAACATACTGCAATTTTATTTAAATGCTTTTTAATCGGCAGCAAGCCATCTTCATTTTTCAGTAAAACAAATGTTTCCATGGCAGCTTCTACAGCAAGTTTCCTGTGAGCTGGACTCTGAACCAGCGACATGTTATATTTGAGGTACGGATTCATCATAGGAGGATCGAACTCGCCCAGCCTCATTCTGGTGTAAAACAAAGGCTTCACACGTTCTCTGACTAACTTCTCAGACAACTTTCCCTGTTTGACTGCATCAACTGAAATATGACAGTTCCAAGTATTAAAACCCACAATTTGTTTGACATTATTTATACACATGTACAGCCAACAAAATATCCTCTTCTAGTATGAAGGTAATGTACATTAAAGATACTAAAATCATATCAAATATGATGGCAAAGCATTTACAGATTTTTCACCCATTTAACTGTGACAATATACATACACATACATTTTGCAGAGGCAGAGGCACACCATTTTAACACCCTTAACATGAATCAAATACAAGCCCAACTGACCTTTTGGTACAGTAAAACCTCTACTACCAACCACTCCAATATTAAGACCACCTCTCTACAACAAACACTTCAATATTAAGACCACCTTACTATAACAAACACTTCAATATTAAGACCACCTTACTATAACAAACACTTCAATATTAAGACCACCTCTCTACAACAACCACTTCAATGTTAAGACCACCTTACTATAACAAACACTTCAATATTAAGACCACCTCTCTACAACAAACACTTCAATATTAAGACCACCTTACTATAACAAACACTTCAATATTAAGACCACCTCACTACAACAACCACTTCAATGTTAAGACCACCTCACTACAACAACCACTTATTTTTTGGACCAGATTACCATGTTTCTTCTAAATTACCACTTGATGAGGCAATCACTTCAATAATAGACCAAAATGTAGTCTTAATATTGAGGTTTACTGTTTTTATTTTGTAGCAAACACATATTGTATCATTGTTGGTTTTAAAAACAGCCAAATACACACTAAACTATACACAAAGTATTACACCCATAATATAAAGATAAAATTACTTACACTGAGGACATACTTTGCAATGTTATAAGATAGAATGAAAGAGTTGCTTATAATCAGGTCACATGTTCACAATGTTATAAGATAGAATGAAAGAGTTGCTAACAATCAGGTCACATGTTCACAATGTTATAAGATAGAATGAAAGAGTTGCTAACAATCAGGTCACATGTTCACAATGTTATAAGATAGAATGAAAGAATTCCTTATAATCAGGTCACATGTTCACAATGTTATAAGATAGAATGAAAGAATTCCTTATAATCAGGACACATGTTCACAAAGTTATAATACAGGATTTAACATCAGCTGATTCAGCTTGTAAAGTCATTGAGTACATTATTTGTCCTTCAACATCTGACAATATATTTAAAATATGTAGGCATGTCAGATATTATCACGAATGTCAGAATCAAATACTTTACAGATAAAAAAAACCAAATAAATGCACTCTAAGATAAAATAAATCTGTTCATAAACTGGGACGATGTGTTTGTCATAAAATCACAGCGAAGTGAAGATTTAAGTCAACATAATATTGTGGGGAAGTATTATTTTGTTTGGTACTGTAATGATTTCAAGTTAGTCAGTCCTCTAGCCCAGTAATTGTTCATTGTGTTTGCATATAAGTAAAGTAAATTAAATGTAATAACTTTAGATTCTATAAGTTTTACATATACTTTATTGTCAGAAAACCTACAAGTACAACTCTGTTCTAACTCCTGAATACTTGATTATATATAACAACCTATAGTCTGTGTCATTATACTAGCACAGTTACTACACTAAATATGTCAGGGTTTTCACTAGATGTCAAAAGTTGAGGGTCAAAGCGACCCTTGACTGATGATAATTCCATGAGTCAACAAAATTTTCTTCCAACCTTTTGGTACAAATTTTCAAGAGTCAAAAGTTTTATTTTACTGATTTCAAGAGTCCAAATGCTGTTTTTAGGGTCAAATGAAAGCCCTGTATGTTACACTGAATGTAAGAACAGTTATCAATCTATCATTATCATGTCAGTTTTAAGTTAAATTATATGTTTTGAATCAGAACAAAAAAGGAAGAATCATCATGGCCACACTGATATTCAATATTTTACATACCAATCCTGTCATATATGTAAGAATTATTGGCTGAGAGTTCTATATTACATCCAGCATTGATACAAGCAGCTGCAGTGTCTACAGGAGATGATAAGTAACTATGCCAGTATATGATATTTTCTAGAGCTCCTTCATCACTTATAACATAGCCCTTGAAGCCCCATTCATCACGCAGTATGTTAGTAAGTAGTTCCTTATTAGCACAGGCAGGTACACCATTAATGCTTCAAATATAAATAAGTCATATTCAAATAATAAATACTTGGGGTGTATAACATTAAGTGTATGTCAACCTTTAATCGTTACGAAATGAAGCAGTCAAATGAATAATAATACCATATAGCAGATTATATAGAGGTAATATTTCTGTGGTGGTAATTTTTCTGCAGAGGTAATATTTCTGTGGAGGTAATATTTCTGTGGAGGTAAAATTTGCTTGATTGCGCGGTTTCTGATTAAATCCTAAGAAATAATTCCAAGCAGAATATTTCCCAGAATACAAAACTTGTTTCAATTTGTATGCCTTTCACCATATCTGAAGTAATCCAATTCAAAGATGATAAGTATATCATATATGGGACAATGAGCATCCTACAGTTTCAGTAGTAGAACTGGAAACGCAGAAATCCTTGTGAGTTTGGATCTGCCAAAATAAAAACGACAGACATTAATCTCTCCATTTTTTTCCAAAACACAGAACTTTTTGACCCCAGAAATAACCTGCTACAAGGTAGTAAGAATAAATCTAATTTACATTAAAATCATCACATATGAATAATGACAGCGAGACAAAATCTAATATACATTAAAAAATCATCAAATCTTGTGTTATATTTTGTCTGTAAACCTTTAGTTTAGCACAACTGAAACGGTTCAGCAAATAATTACAACAGAAGAAAGATATAATCCAAAAATCATAAAAAAATGCTTGTTTCTGGTCACCCGACCTACCATAATTATTCCCTGCAACCCTAGATATTTTTTGTGAAAATTGTATCTAAGATACTCATACATTCCTATATGTGTATAGGAACAGTTGTAAAAGTTTGAATTACAAAAAACTTGAGAAAATAAATCACACTAAATTCTAAGTCAATGTCATAAGTAAAAAAAATACAAATTCATAAAAATTCTGAAACAAAGATCATGTATGAAGCAACACACACCATCATGCAATAACTAAATAGTGGCTAACTATACACATATACAGTGTACAATAAATAAACAGCATGACTGGATATACATTATACAGGCAACCTCTCCAAAGCAACACCCTTTGGGAAAAGCAAATTTATGTTGTTGTTGAGAGGTTGTTGCACTTGAGAGGTTAAATCAACAATTGAATCCTACAGTGGGAAAAATCATGCTGTGGTTGAAGGGAGGTTATTGCTCAAGAGAGGGCTGCTCTGGAAAGGTTGCACTGTACAATTATCTAAATTAATGAATTATGCACAGCAGGTAAATAAGCACTTATGTTCGTATAGATGTTTCCTAATGATTTAGTGGACAGAACTATGTTATAAAGCCTCGGTTTATACATAAATGTTAAAACAAAACCAACAGCATGACAAATGAATACTGAATAAGAAAATAACTCTAACCAAACTAAACAATTGTCAAAGTTACTGTGAAATAACTTATGCAAATATTACTTTTTGCACATGATTTCAATAATCAAATCATTGTGCTTAGTCCATTGTTAACCCATAACATGATTTTAATAGTCATACATTCTTATGAAATATATTTACACTAAAATATCAAAGCAAAAACATTATGAAGCATACTCATAGTGAAAAAGTAAGGATTCTTTCTGCTTGTAGTTAGTTCTATGTTCAGACCAGCATTGAGTACATCTATAGTTGCTTCCATGCTTGTGTTGGCATAGTGATGAAACAGTACAACATTTTCTACAGCTTCTTCATCACTGATGACGTAACCAGAAAATCCCCATTCTTTCCTCAATATGTCGGTCAGTAACTTTTTATTAGCGCATGCAGGAACTCCGTTTATTCTTCAAAAACGAGACAAATGTTCACAACTTACTAAAAACCAAATGATAACTAGAACTATTACTGAAAGTGATTAAATACCCCCCACAGAGTCCTTTTTTAAAAGCTCAATAACTTAGAATGAGCCATTTAGGAGAAGAGGTGCACGCAAGATTTTGTCTACAGAAAGGGGAATTACTCTGTGAGAATAAATCCAAATAATTGTTTTTTTTAAAATATGCGCTAAGAGATCTAACGTCTAATGAGCTGGTTTAGTTTCATAAATATCCAACAAGCCATTTAGGAGAAGAAGCACACACAAGATTTTGTATATAGACAAATAAAAAAGGGGCATAACTCCATGAAAATATATCTGAATATTTTTTTTTATAATTATGTGCAAGTAGACCTAATGCCTAATATGTTGGTAAAGTTTTATAAAAATCCAACCAGCCATTTCAGAAAAGTAGAGCACACAAGATTTTGCCTACAGATGGACAGACAATCTGAAACCAGTATACCCCCTTACAACTTTGTTGTGCGGTGTATAATAATTCAAACAATGTCTTGAATCAAACTGGACTGATTTTGTTTCTAAGACATGGAAATGTTACAAATTTAAGTAAGAAGCATACAGGACCTCAATTGCTCACATGGTCCCTTGGAAATTTGATATCTTAACTGTATGAGGACTACAAAGATATTAAAATACTAAATATTAAAATACTGTTAAAAACAATAAATGTTTGGAGAGGATTTGCATTATATGAACATCTACCATCAAATGTGATTGAATGCCATCAGCTAGCTATATACAAGGTTTATCTATCTAATTGTATATAAAGAAAATTTTGCCAAATGAATGAAATACAGTCCCACTAAATAAGTCCAATCTGAGTAAGCTAAAATCATACTTATATGAGCATTTCGTGAACAATTAATCCTCATAACATAAATACTATGCTAATTTTGTATTATGTAAAAGTATGATAAAATAAGAATGAAAATAGTCAGGATAACTACCATTTTAAAGATACAACCCTTGCTTGATTCATTGTAAATGATTAACAAGAACAAAAAATAAAAAAAACTTGGTAACATGATTAGAACAATCATAATTAAAATTTTACGCACTCATTGAAACTACACATAACACTGTAGGTTCCAGCTGATACACATCGTTTGAATGCGGGGAGGAAGGTAAGAGACCAGTCTCTCTCACTCACCTGTAGATAAACATACATCAAATATTGATCTGTGAAAACATGAGGCCAGAAAAAAAGTCGTGTTTATAGATTTCCGACCGACCCTTTTTTGGGCAACGACCATAAAGTTTCCAACAGCAAAATCGAAAGTACGAGAATATTTTGGAGGCAAACTGTACCTCCAAAGTATCAATGGTTTGGACAGAAAACATACAGAGGAAATTTTTGCGACCTACCTACCCTCTTTTTTTGGTCAAGTAAGCATAAATATGACTATTATTTTCTGCCATAACAATACCATAACCTTATACACAATACCGTTAGTAGACTTTATCAGGACATATTTACACTATAGAGTAAATTAAAGGGTTTCAAAAACCTATATTTCATTTTCTGCACACATGCATGCTACCAGTATACAGCAAAGAAAAAATGATATTAAGGCCACCTTTAGGACACTAAAAGCTTTGATTATATTTTTTTTATTTTTCAGCATATCTTAACCATTTACCGTATAAGCATATTTTGGACTCTTCCAAATTCAAAAGTAATATACAAAACATCAATTTATTTAAGAAAATTGGGTTATTACTTATTATAAGCAATGGCTTCCTTTGCCACAATGTTTTCAAAAGTCATCTGTTTCAGATGAGGGGAAATGCGATATTATGAGGCAAAGGGTTACATTGGTACATAAGGTCAAACTTATAAAATATGTTTTAACATTGAGTAACATTTTTTGTTAACATTTTTTTGAAAAAGATTTTTATCAATATCACTAAAACATTTTTGGGGTCAGGGATTTTGAATGAGTCTACAAACCAACAATTTTTAAGGATGGCCAAAGCTGCAAATTTTTAGGTCAGTATTTTAACCTTAAGCATAAGGATAGATAATACATAACATGATTTCCAATTATCAATCATTTTATAATTCAATCAATATTTTTCCCTCAAACAATATTGCTGCATATATATTCTAAAATTTTTACAACATAAAATTGTAATTTTGTAAAAAAATATTGACCTGAAAGAAACGCGAAGGCTTCCAAAAAAAAGCATGATAATTAACTAATGCAAGAATGGTGCATTTAACTCAGCATGACACTGCAGTATTTATAATATGTTCAAAAAACGTCAAAGAAGTAAACAAAAATCCTTCAGACGATGTTTTCATTAAAGTACTAGAAGGACAAGAAAAAAAATTGAAACGAAGCTGAATCCATTTATAATGACTGCCTTCCCACAAGGCAAACAGAAGACAAATGTTTAAAACAAAGTAAAAGTATGTGTCTTTTATAGTCATGTGGGTTTCAGTCACAGATGATGACTATAACAAGTTTTACTGAATGTGCTGAGTAATTTAACACTTCCAATATTAGATATAAAAGGGGAATGTTTACTGGTATGAAACAAGTTACCACAGTTACATGCTCAGTTAACATGGTGTGCGTTGCAACATACAAAATTGTGTAACAATATCAAGCTGTAATACAGAGTACAATCATGTTAGTAATATTTACATACATCTTTATACAACTAACAGGAGAAGATCAGTGTCTAGAATCTTGCTTCATTTTCATGTGTGTTTCACTCATCTAATGAAATAATTAATACAGGGTTCGACACTGGGAGGATTTCCAACTTGCAAATTTTTGCAAGTTAATGTTTATGCCACATGCAAAATGAAAATCCAACTCCCCATCTTTATTGATGCCTTTTTTGTTGAAATGATGCCAGAATGAAACACTTTTTATCAACAATTTATTGAGAATTTGTGAAAAAGTCGCTGATAATGGATTTTTTTAATGCATTTGTAACTCACAAAATTTTGCGAACAAATGGAATATAATCATCACTTATTGGAAAAAAATAATTATTTAAAAATAAATAAATAAATTTAAAGCAGCTGAATAGAAAAAAGAATATATCACTGAATGATATACAGTGGATTGATATATAAGAAAAACACGCATCAGGTTTCAAGTGTTCAATCATAAAAAATCTCACAATAGAAACACAGGAACAATAAAGTTGTGATTATTTTGACAGATTTGTAATTTTGTAATAAGCCAGTCAAACTTTTCTTAGATATGTCTCACTGATATTATTCAAGTAAACATACACAACTAAATGACAGTTGGCTAACTGGTTGAAGTATTAAATCTATTTCATTAAAATTCAATTAAAATACTTTAAATTCACTATCATAAACCTGTCAGTTACACAAGAAATCTGTATACATTTGAAAGCTCCTGGTCCATCTTATACAAAATATTGACCTTGAAACAGATTTCATTGATAAACAAATAGAAGCAAACCTATTATAACTGCACATTAAGCTGTAAGTCCCTGCCCTAACACAAGCCCGGAAAGCTGGTAGAAATGTTAGTCTCCAGTCCCGATCATTAACCTGAATTTAAATAACAATACATGTACATCAATGTGTTCCAGTAATTTATCAATATAATTACATGGAAAATACTAACAAGTAATGTACATATATACAAAAGATACAACTATCCTACTATACTACAGATTTTTGCTTAGGCCAGAAAAAATAATGTTTAATGTTACACAACCAACCCTTTTTTGACACTGACATAAAGTTTCCAACAAAATATTTTAGGAAAAATTGTACCCTTATAATATGAAAGTATGTTTTATAAAAAGATTTTGACTTACCTACCTACCCCATTTTTTTGGTCAAGTAACAGTAAAGTGACTATTTGTTCTATCCTAATAAGAAATATGTATAAGGTACAAGTTCCCAGCCTTAAATATGCTCATTATCTTATGGGACAATAGACTCCAGATTTACATGTACATCTAGCTAGTGGCAAATCCTTTAAATATATTTCATGAATACCATAGGCCACAAACCCAAGCAAATACAAACTATACTTAAAAAAATTAATAAAATACTATTAAACATAACACATAAACATACAAAATATAAGTGAAATATTAATCTAACATTTGTCAAAAGTACTATTATTTACTTTTAGATTTCTTATAACCAAAGAAGGATATTCAGAATTTGTAACACTGAGTACAAGATGTTTTATACATAATGTTAAAAACAAAAATTGGCATCATGAACAGATTAAATACTGTAATACAAAGATAAACGTGTCAGAAATTGGGCAATTACATAATACAGAACAAAATGCAGAGTGGCTAATTTATGTTTTTGTGCATTTTTTTTTTTTACCAAAATGCTTAATTGTAGAACTTGGTTAGCTTAATGGTGTAAAAAGGTTCATGATTTATTCTATCCGGACTGATCTTTTATTTCTGCCAACCATTTTTTAGTCTTACTCTGTTTTTGTCTTGTCAATTATAAATTTTTTATATGAACTTTACTATGATCTAAGAAATCTAAATTTGAGAAAAAGTCTGCTGTCCCTTCAATTAACCCTATAACAATATTTTGTTGGGGGGGACATTAACAGAAATCAGCTGTTTTTATTGGCCTTACCTTAGCATCAAAGGAGAATCTCGAGGTGGGGATATTTTCTGGTCCTCCGTGGACATCGAAGTGTTTACACCCAGCATTGGCTCTCACATACCTGATATGGTTCCCTTGTAAACCTTTCACAAAGTGTTCAGCATATACACCGCTAAGATACGGATCTTCACCATATGTCTCCTAATATTTCAGATACAATAGATAACACTATACAGATTTCCCTACATCAATCATCCATAAAAAAATTAACAGAATTAAGAACAATGTGTTTGGAGAATAATAAATACTTCTCTTTATCCTATTCTTCAGTATATCAGAATTTTACATCAATGAGTATTACTGTATACAATGCACAAGAACAAAATAGCTGCAAATTCTGCATACAATGTATTTCTTACTTTTCAGGACTATTGAATACAATTTTGGTAATTAACGATTTCCCAAATCGCTTGTTGCATGAAACAGAATTTGTTAGTTTGTCTATTAGTTTGTACATATATGTATATATGCTTTTCAGATACATGTATATCCATAGTTGGCTGTTGGCCTAACAAATACTACTTGATTAACTACCAGTGCTTACATATGAACACCTTCCCTACCAACATATGAGATACAAACAACATTTCGACCAAAAAAAAAAACAAAGTCAGATTGTACAGAAAACATGTGTCATGCCCAATTCTCAAACCAGCCATTTCTTGATAACAGTCCTATGCTCTACCTGCTAAACTGTCGTTGCAATTCGCAACAAAACTGACTGAAGATACATCCTTCTACATGCATTTTTTTATTAAACCACACCATAGATGTCTTGAAAGTATTATAAATTGGCCAAAACTTTGTTACAACGTGATGATTTCAAATTTAATTGAATTATTCACTATTCAAGCAGAAAAGATTGGTTGTTAATACATGAGAAAAATGAATACAAAAAATAACCTCAGAAATGTATCATCTACAACACTATTGCAGAAATCTGCTTTGTGACAATAACGAAAAAGCTGTAATTGACATAAATTTACAAACTTTAGTAAATAATTCCCGTGTACAGACAAACCTGTGAACAAAGGTCACCAAAGGGAGAGGAGAAATATGGCCATTTTGTACAGTCAGCCTTTAATCAGGGTTTATTTGGTATACTGTATCAATAAATGTACCACTGAAAAGTGACTGTTATTCACAGGTGACCATTATAATAAGGTGACCATTAACAGTACCTGATTGCGGCCCCACAATGGATGTCTCATAATATTAATGACTGGGCTAAAACAACTCAGCCCTTTATGATCACCATACTGTTTCTTCTTCACAAACTCATTATGTTTGGCTCTTACTTCCACAGCAGTAGCTTCAGCGATATCAAAAATTAACTGGGAACTGAAATATAGAAATGAAATAACTAAATCAGTCAATAGTATTTCCCATACACAGTATAACTTCACTTTGTGACTACTTGTATTTCAGTATCATGACCACCTCATAATATTAACCACAAATGTATGGATTGGCTTCCAATATGTTCTCTATATTTCAACTTGATGAGATTACAGCAATATTAAGACAGAAGTTTTGGTCTGAAAGGTGACAAAACACTTTAGCATTTTGATTATGGGTTAAAGATGTGTCATAGTAAGATTTCAAATTCAAGTTATCAATGATAATTTAGAGATAATTGTGGTGCTGAAGCAAATAATTACTTAGCTAAACTATGGTACAGGGATTTCCCTGACGCAGGTTTCTTGCATCCCTGACACAAAATTCAGCCAAGGTATTCACATTGAGTGTGACCACCGCATCCTCGTGACCCCTTCAAACTTGGAATTAGCCCATGGCATTTTCTGTGTGGGATCCCCAAAACAGAATTTTGGACTACCAATCATGAAAACTTTGTTACTCTGATTTTCATGTGTTTCTTTTCTAATTTAGATATCATATTTTAAATGTCATTTTCAACTCTATGAAAGACTACCATTCAAAGTGATTCCCAATCAGTCAATTTGTAGAGCTAAAACAGCAAGTAGTATTTGTGACACTTTATCCCACTCCAACAAATTAGACTTTTTAGGTGCCATCCCCTACAGTTTAGAGCATGGGCCTTAATGACAGACTATGAATTATAGCATTTGATGATAAAAAATAAGGGACAACATAGACTTAAGGATTATGGCATACCACAAGTCATATACTGTACTAGAAACCATCATGATACAGTGAAAGTCAGAATTATAGTAAGGTAGTTCAGAAAATGCTCGTTAGCTTTACCTAAATGAAGCTGCAAGACCTATCGCTTGAGGAAAGGCTGTGGCCTCTCCGGCTTCAGCGGCCCCTCGTAAACATTCTTCATTCCATTGATAAGGCCCAATATTTAATCTGGGAATTGCTGGGGCTGGACCCCCTTCTATACCCGCCCCTCCTTTTGCGAGCTGACACTTAATTTCCTCTAATGACAGTCTATTTACAAGATCATTTACTCTATCGTTCCAAGGAAGAGAATAATTTTCAAACGGATACTCGGCATTCGTTCCGCAGATGAAAAATAACATCAGAACGAACTGTGAACACGTGACAGTTACCGTAGTTGATTCCATATTTAACACAATAAGATTTGTAGTTTAATAAGGATACATGAATTTGAAACCCAGCGAAATATTCAACATTAATCTCTGTGTTTACATTTCGCCAAAACCAGCTGTGAAACGGCCTAGAAAAGGTTTTAGCACTCCTAAATTGGGGGTCGGTCTAATTACCGCAGGACACCGCAGGATACCGCAGGACACCGCAGGATACCGCAGGACACATGTAAACTACCGCAGGACACCTCAGAACGGCTTAAAACGGCATCAAACACACATATCAACCTATAAAATGTGTCATTTTTTTAATGTTATTGATAATGTTTCTGTAAATACGTTTGAAGCTATTTATATATACAGAGTTGTCGTTCGTTATATAGTAACGAGTTGTTCTTAATTGTGGAAGGACGGCAAATATTAAAAAGGCATTATAAAACAATATGATAAAATTATTTCTGAAAACATTATCAATAATATAATAATTATTATTATTATTTAAGATAAACAGAGGGGGTTCTACAAATCTGTTTAATCAGGGTTGGATATTGATTTGACGGTCAAAGGAATGTTGCTTCAATTTAGCTTTGTACACATTTATCACCTATACTGATTACTCGCATAGTTATGTAACCAATTATAATTAAAGGAGAC
This sequence comes from Lutraria rhynchaena, assembly GCA_008271625.1. Taxonomy (NCBI): domain Eukaryota; kingdom Metazoa; phylum Mollusca; class Bivalvia; order Venerida; family Mactridae; genus Lutraria; species Lutraria rhynchaena. Next base: position 696,720 of record VIBL01000159.1, read on the forward strand.
TTCGTTGAAATAGGAAAACGACTCAGATTCCAGAGACACTATGACCAAGATCTGGTACATCCAGGAAATAGAGAGGGTGGGATGAAAGTGTTTATGTACTACGTGCTGAACTCTTTTCGTAAAACCATGTGATTCAGAAATACCGGACATTATCGTGATTGCTATTGAGTAATAGCTATTAAATGCTGCACAATAACACATCGCTGTTATAAATACTACCATATCAAACAAACAAGATTCATACATAGAAATATAAAAATTTAGTTTAATAAAAATAATTACGTATATGCAAAATAAATTCATATTCAACTTATAACATAGTGACAGTGAAATACATGATGTAATTTCATTATAAACTTTGAATAAATAGATTTATTTATAGATTTAGATTATTTATAAGCATGTTCTACACTGATACATATTAGACAGGTATTGCACGAGATGATCGCGAACCTAACAAAATCACACTGTATGCTGCATTATAGATGCTGAAAATTTGGCATGACGTAATTTCATTATAAACTTTGAATAAATAGATTTAGAAGCACTATAAGCTAATACTACACTGATACATATTAGACAGGTATTGCACAAGATGATCGCGAACCTAATTTGGCGTTTGACTAATTCTGAGGCACGTGCTATATATTTCAATGATACATATGGCCGACAGCACGTCAAAAGTCTTATATCATTGTAAAGTGCAGGATTTCTATTTTCTACATAACTTTTCATTTGTTTAGTGTATTTTCTACTCAGCGAGTTTTGGATATACAGCAATGAAAAGAATGTGTTTATTTATCAAATATCTAAAATAAAACATTGAATATTAAAGAAATCGAGCATTTAATTCATTAGCATTAAGTGGGTATAATTTTCATAGCAGAGAATTATAGTCTTAAATCTTGTGAAAAACGAGAGAAAAAATATGTTTTTCACCATTTTTTAAAAGCAATTTTTGACGAAATAAGTGTCCAATTTTTCCCCTTTTTGACCCTTTTGTCGTACTGCCGGCAATATTAGACAGGTATCAAATAGTTACATAATCTTGCAATTCGGTCTTAAAGAAATAGAATTAAAATTCAATCATGGATTAAAGATGTCATAATGTAAGTTCCTACCTCGCAGTGGATACAGTAGTCCTCACAATTCTCCGAACACACATAACACGGATATCTAGCCATTTTGCAATTGTTTACTTAAGAAAGTATGATCTTTGAATTACATGTACAGTGCATATATATGGGTATGCCTTAATTAATTGGTTATGATGTTACGTTTTGACATTTCGTGCTCAAATTAAAGTGCAAACTATACCAGTTTGCAATGATTAAAGGCGAATCCCGCTTATTGACGTTTCGTGCTCAAATTAAAGTGCAAATTATATTGATCAGTTTGCAATGATTAAAGGCGAATCCCGCTTATTGTCATAGTCAGGTGGTCGGGTGTGAAAATTAATTGAATGGGGTCTATATGATCAAATGGACGACATAACAGTTAGATTTATATGTGACAATATGCAATTATCAAATATAATTGATTAACTCAAACAAATAAAACAATTTCAACGTTTATTTGTGTAACAGGGAGATGTCTCTTTATAACAACAACAAACTTAACAACAAAATTGCACATGATAAAAAATGAATAGTCCGTGAATAAAACAAAAACAAAAAAATCAATACAAACGTAATCAGAGACATATCTATATGCGAAATCTATGCAAATTATATAATGATACTACAATTTGAAATTAATTTATTTCTTATTAACTGTTCTTATCCAAATCAATTCAGTAAGTCTGAGACCATTATATGTACAAGTATACACGATTTTATTAAGAAGATTATATAATATATATAATTCACATAAAATGTTACATAAACTTGGGATGCATTAAACATAATAAAAAAGCGTTATCACATTGGATTTGGATAGGGGTCTAGACTCTATCAATATGTATGTTAATGTGAACGAACGAAAACTCTGCATAAATAAATGAATGCTAACGAACGACAACTCTGCATATATGAATGGCTTCAAACGTATTTACATAAATATTATCAATAATATATTTAAAAAATGACACATTTTATAGGTTGATATGTGTGTTTGACGCCATTTTAAGCCGTTCTGAGGTGTCCTGCGGTAGTTTTCACGTGTCCTGCGGTATCCTGCGGTGTCCTGCGGTATCCTGCGGTGTCCTGCGGTAATTAGACCGACCGCTAAATTGGTAACCGTTTTCATATAAAAATCAAGGTTATAAAATGAGATTTTAACGGGAACCAATTGTGGCGTGTACTAAACCCCAGTTAGTAATCATCCGGTATTATTCCCGGGTAACCCGTATCAAATCCTTCCCGATTATTAGGCAAGAGAAAATATATAACTAGATTCTCATCCAAATTTTGGAAAAAAGGGGCGAGTGGGTGTTATTTTTCATTCTCGGTGTGGACCTTTACATGAGAAGGGAAATATATAAGATTTGGTTGTTTTATAAGCAATTACTATGTTCAAAGATTATATCTATGCATGTAATAATATATAAATAATACTGTTCCGTTTTCCTACTCGACATTCGCAAACGATTATAAAAATACGATTTTTTTTTTCAAAATCAAATAACGTTCGGGTGGGTGATATTTGCCGGTAGGGCGGTGATGAGAATGTGCTCAGTGACCTTTCAAACACACAAAAAATAATTCATAAGAGTATAGACGATTCTTACCTCAATATTACGACCACCTTATTATTCATTTTGATAATGAGACCACCTGAATATCACCACCTATTTTCAGGTCCCGGAGGTGGTCTCATTATCGAAATTTACAGTGTACAGAAGTGAAGTCCGTATTTGACTCAATAACTGGAGGGTAAAATTTATTTCATTTGGCACTTGAATTGGAGACCTAGAAATCCAGTTTTAATTTGTTTAAAAAACGGATAAACTGATGACAATGATGGACAATCTTTACTAACTACATCTGAAAATCGTATCCAGTCTGGTTTTATCAAGCAGCGTAGCGGAGCAAAAAGATATCGCACGTTTTCAACAAACAAATGATTCGCCAAATCGAGCCAGCTGAATGAAACTAACATCACATGCACAACACCCTATAACATTGACAGTTTGATATATCATGATGCACTGAACCCTCATATTTATGTACGTATAGGCCTACGTGTTAATATTGTATTCAATATACGAGCGACAATACATTTAGACCCGCATCATGCATTTACTGAATTGATTTACGATAATCCAAGCATGCGTACTGACTTGTAATGCATCATCATTATACTTTCAAATTGACATTTTTATAATATGTCTATCACTCTTCATGCTTGATATGGTCCTCTGTAGAACAATATGTGTAAAGCAAGTACAGTTTTGAAGTCCCTATCATATTCCGAAAACGGACTAGAAAATTGTAAATGAAAAACAAACGGCAAAACGAAGAATATGTTCTATCGTCCTGAAAACTTTGTTGAAACAAATGAATAGGTTTATCAATAACATATATACTACTGGGAAGTACCACAAAGTAACTCATTATTCAAACTTGCGACAAAAATTGTTTTTTTTTACTAACAGTTTTTATGACAGTTTTACTGTATTGTTAATGTTTTTTGTTTAACTGGAAAGATGATAGCCTTTTAGCCCGAGAGAAATAAACATGCATGCATATCTATTCGGTTTTGTTTGCCTTTTGAGTGTGTCGTCTGCTTGGTAAGAATTATTCAGATGGCAGTAAATTCGAGGTCGTCAAGTGAAACAAAAATATCACCTCATTGTTTAATACGTATAATGTTTTTTCAATGTTTGATAACAATAATCATGCAGTAAATAAAGCAATATAAACCAAGCAACATCTCGATTAAAACAAGTCTGACGTACAAGAATATACATGTACAAACATAGGGTATGAATAAGACAGGCCGATAGATAATGTGCATGAACAAATTTTAATATTAGTAATTAGGTGTACAAAATGTTTGTTTCTGGTGACCCGACTTACCCCAATTTTTCCCTGAGACCCTAGACATTTTATTGGACCCTAGAAATGGTACATCCACTTTTTTACCTTTCGGCACAAAAATAATCTCAACAGCTTTCAAGAAAAATACCCCCCCCCTAAAAAAATCTCTACATACATTTTTAATGAGCATGTAACCTGAAACAAACATTTTTTTATTTCTGGGAAATAAAATGTAACGTTTGCACTTTGCAAATCATTCTGTCAATTTTATGTTTCATAGTTTATTAACGTATTTTTTCACATGTATGTACCGTTGATGTAATTGATGTTGGTGTTGATAAGTACAGCTGATAATGTTTCCCAGAAATAAAAACAACCTGCACGAAATGCTTCATAAAATAAAACGATGGATGGTCAAAGGAAACAAAACTTCAAACCCTCCATGTTTTCAAGAATGCATATTTTATACGGCACGTATTATTTTTCTCTAAAAAAATAAACGCGATTATTTCGCCTAAATAAGTAAATATCAACAAAACCCCAAGACCGCTTTTTGTGACATATTAAACGATGCTACTACACGGATGATAGCGTAAAGATCGGGTGAAATATTTACTTGAAAGTTGCAGCAAGTCCAATGGATTGTGGAAAGCCGGTGGCTTCACCAGCTCCAGCATCCCCGCGTAAACACTCAGTGTTCCAGGCGAATGGTTTAATCCCTAAGCGCGGTATCGCAGGGGCCGGTCCTCCTTGGGGTCCAGCGCCCCCTTTTGCCATTTGAAACATAATGTCAGGTAAAGTCAGTCTATTAACAAGATCGTTCACTCTGTCGGCCCATGGTAAGGTTACGTTCCTGAAGGGTAAATCACAATAGATGAACCCAACACTAATAAGTAGTCCGAACAATAAAATGTTGGTCATTTTAAAAACCATTAAGTTAACTTCGTTAGCACAACACTCTTCTCAACAATAATACATGAAGAAACTCATATGACTTAATTACGTATTCAGGTTTAATTAATGCTTCACGTGATGAATTATACATCATCACTGGTGCGTGAAACACAATTAAAGTCAATTTCTTAAAATGCAGCGGTTGAAATGTACGGGAAAATGGCAAACCCCGTGAATTCAGTGAGTAAAGAAACGGCATACCTTGATACAAAAAATACACATCTATAGGATGCAGTGCGTCAAAAAGAAAGATATTTTGCGGGTTGGTTATGAATCTATTTCCACAGTATTTCAAGTATATTCAAGCGGACAGAAAATAAGTTTCCCAAAATTCTGTGCCAGTACTAACCTTGCTCACCACAAGTAACTTCCAACTTATCCAAATGATTTAATAGCATCGAGGAAAAAAGCCTTAGACGTAATACCTTCAACTAAATCGTAATGGAGTAAAATGTGCCGCGCCCAGGCTTGGAAATCACGAGCCTAAGTCGGTGTATGTAGCGCTGCACGTATTCGGCTTAGCCTGTAGACTGAAACCAAAGGTAAACGGTGTTGGCTTAAATATACGTCCAGGCTTAAATATACGTCCAATGAAGGTCGAAATCTGTGTTTCTGGCCACCTCAGACTAAAAATCACCCTGTGAATAAAGCCATTCTTTGAAAAACCGTCACTGATTATTTAGGACAAACTGACCTCCGAATAAAGGCCATCTGTGCCTAATTTTGTCTTTCCCAATGGTGGCCTTTGTTCACAGGTTTGGCTGTATTTTCGTAATTTATTTTGTGTCTCAATTTTAATCACAGCTTCAATATTCTCTTATGATTCAATGTTGCTCGACAGGACAAAATCTCATCTCAGGGAAAAAGTTTGGGCAAGGATCCTGTAAAACACATTTTTTTCTTTTCCCCATACAATGCCTTATTGATGTTACTTTGAATTAATGTTAGCAAGTGAGCTTTATAATATATCACGTGATGTGATGGGTCTAATATGATGGGTCAATTTGCCACAGCCGAGCAGTATTGACGATCGGATATACTTTAATAAGACACCTAATTATTGCCAAAATATAACAAACATTTAGGCGTAAAAATATTTGTTTCTGGTTACATGCTCATTAAAAATAAAGTAGGTAGAAAGCGATTTTTTTATTTTAAGTTTTATTGCGCTTAAAAGTCTCCGTTGAGATTATTTTTGCGCCGGAAGGTAAAAAGTGATACATGGATGAATTTGGGTCTTTTGTATGTTTGGGGTCGCAGGGAAGAATAAGGATATGCCGGGTACCAGAAACAATTTTTTTAATGCTTCATCAGCAATTCGTTTGCTTTTATGACGAAAAAGCGAATGATGCAAAACAATAATCTCCTCGGCTGTGACAACTGTTTACAATGTATATCATCTACGTGATACAAAGCTGGGCTTCTACCACTAAGATTGAAAAGGACTTCTAGCCAGTGGAGCACACAGGCAAAAATCCAAAGTTTCTGATCTCATTTTTAGCTGATTATTGCCGCTGCCAAATGATCGAAGTAAATAATAGAAAATTAAAATTAACTCGATTGAAATTGTTCTCGGCTATTGATTACTTTAATAGATCAGAGCTGTAAAGTTGATAAATCGTCCGTTTCAGAGAAATGTCTTAAATAAAATAGTAGTTTTTTTAACTAAAAAAATATGCTACCCTTTGTTTTGAAAAACAAAAATTGTTTAAAAGTGTCCTACTGCTTGTTTTGTGGATCTTTTGTCAGCGGGTTAAAATAAAGGTCTGAACGAGCGTTTAAATTTAAAAACTGCTATCTTAGCAAAGATACAGGTATCCATCCCGTTTATCGTCATACTTATCGTGCATTCGTTCTATAAAACAAGTTTAGAAGTACATACATCGTGTTGAAGTATTGAAATAATTATTATTAAAAACCGAGGACATAAGTGCATTGTATCAATATTTATGTAAGTGATAACGTGATAATAAGCTCATATGATGTTTCTGAATAAATAGCCAGAGCTAGATCAGTCACTGTGGGTTCAATCTACGGATTGAATGCATGTACAACTGGTTTAAATGTTCATGAATGTCTGAATGTCATGAAAATACTTCACTACTGATTGGTACTTTTTCACATTTTCAACAAAATGTCAAAGTCAAAGAAAAGTGTTGCTATTATAGGCGCGGGTGCTAGTGGACTCACTGCAATTAAGTGTTGCTTAGATGAAGGAATCGAACCTATCTGTTTCGAAAGGTCAAGTTACATTGGTGGATTATGGCATTACACAGAAAAAGTGGAGGAAAAACAAGCGTGTGTTATGAAATCTACTGTGATAAACACGTCTAAAGAAATGATGTGTTATAGCGATTTCCCGATTCCTGAAGATTTTGCTATATACATGCACAACAAATACGTCGAACAGTATTTTCACATGTATGCTGACCACTTCGGACTAAAGAAATTCATCAATTTGAACACGGAGGTAAGGCTGATTGTAAACATTGAATTCTACGATACTATTCAATTTGTACAGCAATATTAAGTTATTGAGAGGTGGTGTGTCTCTCATAGTTTTGGAAACCGCAGTAAAGTGGATGAAATGACTGCTACTGAACCCCGATATTGTGTTCACAGGTTGTAATCGTATCTCCATAATTATGTAACAACAGTAATATTATTATCCATATTTGAGAGACTATCGACAATGCGGTGCATTTCGTAGAATCAAGCTTAAAATAGTTAATAAAGAACAGAATAGAACATCATCACGTATGATCACCACACAAAGATCTCATTTACGGACAAAATGTAGTACATGTACTATTATGAGCACAATTCGATCCATATTATGTATATGTGAATCAAGAAAATCGTAATACATCGTATATTAAAATGCTTTATAGGTCTAGATTGTCACACATTCAGCAAGTAGTTAACTGGGTCGAAATTTGCAAGGACCATGTTACGTGGTCTGTGAAATTAACGACAGCTTTTTACCTATTAGTTTTGAGGACAGTAATTTTGTCTTTCTGTGCCTTATGTTAAGTACTTGGGTCATCAATAATCACGTTGAAATTACACCCCAGATTATCGTCTGTAAACAGAAATGAAGGTTATTAATCAGGACGCGAAAGTTTTTCATGATAACATAGACCTATTGATGATCGGTCACCCTACGTGACATCTGTCTCATTGTCGTTTCTGTCTGACAAATACTTCGACTTTAAGTTGCGCTTAAAGTTTAAAATCCAGCACAAGTAAAACATAGATAATAAAGTGTTCTATGTTTTATGAGTGCCTTTGTCTCTATCAGGAAAAGAATGTTACAAAGCACAGAGAGTGGAAAGTGCACTGACATAAATTTTATCAATTAGGAAGGACAAATATGGGATAAAACGAAGAGATTGAGATAGGCGGGAAAATTGGGGTCAATAAACCGACCAATACCGAAAACAGTGAAATGTTCAAATGTTTCAACGAACAAAAGAAAAACGGTTCATAAATACTAGTATTAACAGTGAATATGGGCAAAAATAAATTAAGACTAAAAATATCATTTTGAAAATATCATGGACGCAAAATGTAAATGCAAATTTACTTCGTTTTATTGCTAAACCTACATGTACATGTATTACACTATGCACGCATTTGTCTTCATTATTTTAACCACAATGCATATGAACATGTATTCATATATCGTTTTGTAGGTACACACCATTAAACCGACAGAAGACTTTAAGAAGACGGGAAGATGGGAAATTGTGACGTCATCAAAATCTTCTCCAGAAGAGGAACGTCACACCTTTGACTGTGTATTGGTTTGTACTGGACATCACGCGGACAAAAACTTACCAAGTTTCCCAGGACTAGACAAGTTCAAAGGGAATGTAAAACACACGCATGACTACAAAAATTTTCACGGATATGAAGATAAAAATGTTCTCATTATTGGCATTGGGAATTCGGGTGGGGATGTAGCTACAGAGCTGAGCCGTATCGCAAAACAGGTGATACAATACTATTTCAATGCAAACCAGAAAGTTATGAGGCCATGTAGTATACAAAATATAGAACAATAAATATGGTGACCGAATGTATGATATTGACAATTACATTTTATATCATAAGTATTTTACTAATTTCGTTGCGGCCATTCATCTAATTAGCAAGTTGCAAGTACCGCGTATTTTATTTTCAACACCATTTTTACTCTAAATTAAGGAAACATTTTGTTTTCAACATTGGTCAGTTTTATTTATTAACTAAACCCACAGAAAAAGTTTCATTGTATTTAAAACAAATACATTGACCTTCATTTTTATGTACAAACTGTATTTGTGCGTACAAAAATTCAACAGTATCAGATCTTGAGAACGAACACCCAAGCCCTTGCAAGGTATTGTAAATTAATTGATACAATCCAGTCATTTTTTATTTGTATTTTTTTACTTTGCAGACATACTTGAGTACTAGATCGGGTTCCTGGATCTTTAATCGTGTTAACAAGAAAGGCAACCCAGTTGATATGGTGGGTGAGAGGCGAGTAATAAAATCGTTAGTTTTAAGCATGCCGAAGTTATTCGGACGATTAGCTCAGAGAACGCTTAATGAGCGATTTGATCACAAGAAGTACTGTTTACAGCCAGCGTACTCTCCTTTAGGGGCTCATCCGACAATCAATGACGAACTCCCCAACCGAATTGCAGCCGGTAGCGTTGTAATCAAAGCAAATGTGAGTGAGTTTACTGAAACAGGTGCAATATTTGAAGACGGTACAGAGATCAAGAACCTCGATGCTGTAGTCATGGCAACTGGTTACATATTTGGGTTTCCATTCCTTGACAAAAATGTAATTGAAGTTAAAGACAACAAGGTAGACTTGTATAAGTACATGTTTCCACCTGATCTGGAGCACCGGACGCTTGCAGTTATAGGATGTTTCCAGCCGCTTGGCGCCATCATGCCTTTGAGTGAAATGCAGTGTCGTCTGGCTACCAGAGTGTTTTTGGTATGCTATTATTTCTAACCATATAATTTTATTCTTGCTTTAATACATTAATTTATTTATTAAATGAATAGGTCCTATATGTATAATGTATAGGTATATAACTACAATTAAAAGTTTTTATGGTTTAAATGCTGGCGTTATTTTCATAATTTTTAACGAAGATAAAACCAATGCATGTAAAATTCTTAGATATTGAAAACATACAATCGCCATTAAAACCTATTATTCATAAGTAGAAACTGCAAAACAACAAACGTCAGATGAATATGCTTGGTAATTCTTTTTTTGTGGCTCTCAGAAAATGAATTGTTTTTTGGGGAGAGGGGACTACAGTTTAGTCGGTTGTTCGCCATACATAAATGAAATCAATCTCTATACAAAGAGGATAATAACATATAAATTTATATACCGTCAAACCTGTGAACAAATGCCAACCTTGGGAAAGACAAAATATGACCTTTATTGACAGATGGCCCTTATTCGGGTGTCAGATTGTTCTAAATAATCTATGACGGTTTTTCAAAGAATGGCCTTTAATCACAAGGTGGTCTTTATTCGGAGATATACACATGTTTGGCTGTGTGTATGTATAATTTTGACATTACATGTAATTATATACAAACAAATTACTCATTATGGATTCATTATTTAGAAAACGTTTCAAGTACAATGTATATGTACTTGAAAGTTTTAATTTGAACTTTAATTCAGATTCAGATCGTCCGTGTAAAATAATCTAACTGTTTATATACTAATATATACTTGTAGGATAAAATCAGATTACCAGGCACTGCCATGATGTGGAAAGAGATCAAAATGAAACAGGAAGCAATGGCGGCGCGTTATAAGAAATCCTTACGTCACACAATACAAGTGGATTTCATCACGTTCATGGATGAATTGGCCGTGCTTATTGGATGTAGACCAAATTTTAGTAAGTTTTTATTTATTTCTTTATATAAATAGAAGCGGATCATTGAAATATCCGATTTAAATGTAATTTTGAAGATGCAGTCAAACTTGTGTTAACTGTCACATGTTTATAAAGGAAACCTGTAAACAACGGTCATCTTTTTAGAACGGACATCTGTTTATAATGGATACATGTGTTAAAGGTCGTCTGTTAATAATGGGCTCATGCGAACAACTGTCTTATTGTTTAGTTATACGAAATTATCCTAAAAATCAAGTTATTGAAAACTAATCATTTCTCATGCATTATTTTGTCGTATTTATAACTGATATTGGTGTCAACTTTCAACTATAACTTAGATTACTTGTTGCAGAAAAACTGTTCCTGACTGACCCCAGCCTGGCATTTAAATGTTACTTTGGGCCCTGTACACCATACCAGTTTCGTTTAATGGGACCCGGAAATTGGAAAGGAGCCAGAGAATCTATATTTACACAATGGGATCGCACATACAAACCACTACAGACCAGACCGTGTAATGTACCTGAAGAGCAAAGTTCTGCTATGCTATACATGGTCGTGATGGCTATTCTAGCCATATTAGTGTATCTGGTCTTCATGTAGACCCTACAGTGCAACAATAATGACACAACAAGTAATTTTTTCATGTAAATCGGAGTTTACAGTAAGGTCAGAAGAGGAGTCGTATTTCCGGTTGCCCGATCGACCCTAGCTATGTTTTGGCGAATGGCACCTTCAAAAATACGAAAGATGCGTTTAGAAAAAATATAGAAAAAATTTGTGACTTTCTTGTGACTTATTTTTGGTCAAGTAACCGTAAACATTATGCCTTATAGCAACTCTTTGTTGGGACTTAGTACATATATATCTTACCAGCAATCTGAAAACTTCAGAGAGATTTGTCTGTATGAAACATAACTTACCGTAACTGTAGGAAATAAAATGTTCAATGTACGCATATCGAGTTGTATAAAACCAAATCTATGTTTATATATATCAGCGCCAGGGCCGCGGTCCAGTTGTTAGTGCGCTGTACTTGTTACCCAACGATTTGGGTTCAAATCGTGGTCATTACAGGTCATACCCTTCTATAAAAATTTGACAAAAATATCTATTTTCCTCCATATGTGGAGGAGTTGCAGGCTCCTTGCGGAAGGGTAAATTAGTACACGGTTAGAATAAAGTCCAGGAAAACTGGTTAGGCGAACCGGTCGCCATATATAACTGAAAAATCGTTGAAAAAAACGACGTTAAACCCAATGAAAAAGATGTATATCAGTGCCAGACGTACAAGGAATGCAACTTTCCGCTCAATTGGTTATAGTTCAGTTGGCGTTTCTCCTCTGCATTTGTATCAATGACACCTATTCAAAGTAATGTCTTCACACCTTTGATCCATAGATCACGTAGTCCCGAATATAAGTAAAGTACATTTGCATTTACACACTATTTAGATCAAGTGGAATATGTAGTACTAGTAATAATACAGGTAGATACCACAGGACACAGCGTAAAAAAACAGAGGGAAATGTTTGGCAAGTACAATAAAAAAAATAATCATTGAAACTATTGTATATACACTGAAGGCAAAACGATTATATATGTATACACTGAATTCAACATGACTATATGTAGGCTACGCTGAGTTGAATCAAATGCAATTATAAATATGTATATTTTGCGCACTAAATGGAAAATCAAGCCCCAATAAATTTAATTACGCAAAGTTACTTACATAACGAGGTTTTCTTACAAACGCATTTTCTCCTTCAGCTGAGAATATTACAAGTTGATACTCGTAGGATTCACGCTGACATGCATGCGCCATCCGCGCCAAATACACAAATTTTACGGCGCAAAAATAATTCATTTGGCGCGAGATCGTGGCGCAAACATGTTTTTCAATAAAAATGAAAAAAAAACATAGTCTATTCGTCAGATCATTGTGATAGAGTCAATTGTGTTTATAACCCAGTCTATTTTTTGTTCGTACCTATCAATATCTAATTTAATTGCGACATGGGGCATACTGCAGATGTCTCGTAATTTCTGTTCCTGATGATGACAAAAGGTTCCTAGTAAACTCTCCCCTTAGTTAATAATTTTGTCTTATATTCAGTTCATTTGGTCATAATATTTTTTACGAATATTTGGAAATGGAAATGTAAAACATTTTGATCATGTAATATGAGGCGGAGAATACATGGATCATGTATGTTTTCTTCTGAAATAAAAGAATTTTTCAGCTTATCTTCAGATGACTCGCCCATGGTGTTTATCAGTGTATTCTGAATCATTTCCTATGTAAGTCTGTCGACACACACGCGCGCCCTGACACAATTCACAATTGTACTGTTTATAAATGGTTATGTACATTATTTTGTTATATACATGTATGCCGGAACGCTGGTAACTTCGGTAAATAAGTTCGGTTAATTGATTTTATAAAGTGATTTTATATATTCATTGTACATAGTTGGGCGTCTCTGTAAAAAGGATTTATGTATAATTAACTCAATTACTCGAAGGCTGTATAATTGGTTCATATGACAATTGACTTTAATACATGATAATTAAGTTGGTTGCACATATTGAATTTTTTGCATCCGCTAATTGCAAAATCTAATTGGCATGGCTTACTCGAGCAATTACTTCACATTCCACAAATGCATCTGCAATCAAGTCGATCGATGTTATTGTGCTAATCTGAAAAGATGACTGTGACGATTACTGAATACTTGAACAGTATTAACAGATTTGTACAGACATGTGCTTATTGATAAAATTCGCTCAATGGCAATGCATGTTGTCGGTAAATATAAGTTGGGTCTGATGACTGTATGAATATAAATAAAGATGATTTTTTCTGAAGCTGGTCGTCTGAACAGTATATAATTATATACCATTCACGCAAATATAATGATTATATTGATAAACTTCGCACATTTGCAAAGCATGTTGTTGATGAATGTATATTTGTCCAGGAGCCTTGATGACTTTGTATATAAAGTATGAATGCCAAGTTTTTATATCATTATACTTCGGGGCTGAGAATCGAATCGAAGTTTCTCTTTTCTTGTCGAGCTGTGATGACTTGTCACAACAATATACGTTTGTTTTGGTCTGGGCGTGGAAACCTTGGTCAGCACCAGTGCATTATTTCGGGATTACTTGGACAAAGGTCGTTTCATTGTATGGTGTAATAAGCAAGACATATTTTCAAAATATTTTTATTTACACGTCAAAACAATATATTTTCTTGCAAAATACATATACGAAAACACACACATTATACTATAGGCCTTTTCAGAAAGTAGGTTATCTCCCTTGAAAAAATCTGTCTCATTCGGATTCCTTCGGACACTGGGTAGTATTTTTGATAATGGCGTCTCGAGACTTACAAAACCGATATCGATATGTGTTGAGGTACCAAGGAGGGCATTAATTGAAAATAATTGATAAACACATTAATCAACTATTTAAAAAGATGTTAGATACTGATAATGATGGTTGTTTGAAGTAAAATTATCAAATTAATAACGCTACCTTGTTCAATGTGTTTTTGAAGAACATTTAACAATGACAAAAAGTCAGTCATCATATCAGAGAGGTGTAAAACAGTTATCTTAAAATTTCCGTAAAGTTCCTCGTGGTACTTCATGAATGCATAAATGCTCGACCCACATTTAGAATTGATTTAATAGTTTTAAATGATAATACTCTCTTACTATACACTTAATATATTTGTGACACTAAAACAGATATGAGCAAATACAAGATCAAACATATATAATGGCGCACATATCTACAAGAATGAATGATATTTATTACATAACGCTTAAAAAGTGACCATGTTATGTATTCAACCTTAAAAATCGATGAGGGATCGAATGGTCTTATAAAGTATAAAAGAATCGAAGTTTAAAATGACTAATTCTTTGTTTAAAAAAATGTTTTAAGCATATAGAACCTGCCATTTTATTCTTATACGTGTTTCTCAACACGTTTAAAAAATAATGAAACATTGTGAGAATGATAATTAGTGTTTCACACATGCCATGACTGATTAAATATAGAACATGTTTGACCCCCAGACAGCTGTAAAAACAATGTAGATCCATAAAACAACGGGTGGTATAAATATATATGACTGCACACTGATTTTCCGGCTTAATTAATTGCTATCAGTAAGGATCGTGTCACCCAGACTATGATTTGACAACTTGCTGATCTTAAAGCTGCAGATTTTACTAAGATAAAATAAAAACACAAGTGCGCCGATTTTGCAAATTTGTGACCACAGCCATCAAGATATATTACAAAGATAAACATTCTTGTTTCATTGAATTAAAATGTAAATCAATGTTTTTTCTACAAGCAAAATTTACCATAATCTCTTGCACGCAAATAAAACGAAAGATAACACATCCCAATGAATATAAATGAGTGTACATCCGTGTAATGTATTGTTGAATATTTCATCTTTTTTTAAAAAAAATGTTCTTTTCAAGTGTTAGGAGGAGGTAAAAGGATGGACACAAATTAAGACACAGAATCATAACCACTTGTTTTCTATTGCAATCCACAGATCAACAATGTATGCAATCTCATTTCAGAGTGTTGCAGATTAATTTCAGAGTCATACTTAAAAAAACAGTTCTATGAAAGACAACATCGGTTTGCCTGATCGCTGTTTACGAGAAAACTTTAATTACTTTATATTTCATCGAATATTTTGAATCTTAAATGTTTGATGCACCCAAAGACACAATAGAAAAATGACTGTGCAAAATTCATGTTTTATCGGTAGGAAGTATTAGTAAATATCAAATACGTACTCTGCATCTTTATCAGATAATGCCTGAAAAGTTGAACGTACATGTAAAAAGTCCAAATAATTTGCCGTGAGTTAGTTGATTATTTCACTCACACCAGCTCAAGGGAACATACAGCCTGGAAGGACATGGTTTCCCTTTGTGGGTCCAAAGTGTCAGACCAAATGTTCTCCACACAACATGGATTGGTCACTATTCCCAAACACAAAGTTGGACTGATTATTCTTACAATGCTTAATCCCGGTCTTACTTGCTCGTAAATCAGTTCGAAATCGGGGCATCAGCAGCTTTTTGTCAACTAGTTTCTCTACAAAGATCTCTCATACCCAGCAATATCATTGGCGATTAGCATAGCTAATTTTGTCTATTGAATCAGAATATTCTATCCTTTTGAATATCCTGTTTCCTCCGGGATATTCGCATGGGGCGAATTCACTATTTTTGACAGTATAACTTATTACACAAAAAAATTTTGTTCACCCCAGTAATAAGCTATATTAATGAAGGTTTGTATGTGTATCTATGATTTTACTAGTTGTATATTAGATAATTAGTACACAACCTTTTGAGTATTTCTGTTCTAAATAGCTATATAATAACAGTTTCTTTGCTATTATAGCCCTTTAAATATGTTTTAATTTGTTTTTTTTTCTTCTATTATGACATAACAAGGATTGGAAACTACTATATAAATACATATACAGTAATTTTGACATTAGCAACCAGTTTGACATACATTTAATCAGGATACGATATTTATCCAGTGTTAAAAATCATACACCTAAGAAGAGCAGTACTACCCGGAAGTAGCAGGTGCGCATTTTTTATCTCCTATTGAAGAGCTATCAGGGGCAGATAAATCATGTTTCTGAAAAGGCCCATAATCATGCATACGTACAAACATACAACAACAACATACAACGTAAAGATCTCCCACCCGTCCTCGTCGATGATGTGGTTAGCAGTGGTCGTCCCATCAGTCCTACGATTTGGCTCGAACTGCAGGTCAGTTGGTTCCTCTGGTCAAAAGCGTCTATGGTGGTTTTCAGCACGTGTTAGGTTGTTAGGCTTCGGCAGGTTAATGTCATCGGGGGTGACCATCTCCTGCATCACCTTCTCTACGATAGTGTACTTCATGCTATTCAACATTTGGATACGTGAGTATTGCCTTGGAAGCACGAGTCACTAATAAATGATCAACGAGTGTTTATTTTCGAATAAAAAGTAAAAACTACTTACGAATCAAATCATTAAATATGCAAACCTTTTATGCATAATTTTTGTAATATTTGCGTTTAAATTGTAAGATCTTTAAACAATAAGAAAAAAATGCATACCTAGTCCTCATAATTTATTCTTGAAGCAATGTACATATTTATATAACTTTAATGAATCCTAAAAAAATATCAACTCCCCGATTGTTCAGAGTAATTATTTACCGATAAGTTGTGAACAACACCTTTTTACATTTTTACCAAATCATCCAACAAATTTACATTACTGATATGAAAAAGACTGATTATGAAATGGAGTACTCTCCTATAAAAACTCATAAAACATATGAATAGAACCTGAGTCCATTATACACATACACATGTGTATAATGGTCTCAGATAGTACCATTAAAATTTTGTTGACCAAATTTTCACAACGAGTTGACAATTCGAAGACGAGTTGAAACACTAAACTGGTACCCGTTCCATGTTGCAGTGCACCAGTTTAGGTCAACGGGTACCAGTTTACGGTAATGGTAAATTAGAGTAACCTCCCTTAGCAAAATAAGTTCAGCATGAAGGTTAGACACGTTCTTCGCAGTTTATCTTGTCATTGTAAGCGTAAACGGTCTATCAGCATTGAAACAACGCGACATTTGAGTTTCTTTGATAGATCAAAAAGTAACGATTGGAAACAGGCCGTGTCAGAGGCCGAAAAAATTGTAGGATACCCTACGTCCTTCATGAGTCTACGGTGTCTTTTGAGTGACGAACTGGCTAATGTTGCAGTGCAGATAAGAAAATTAGTGGGAACAAAACATCCTATTCTGAAAACGGCAAAGTATGTGTTTCATCGATAAGTAAAAGACCATTTTAAATAGAAGAAACTATAATTATGCCACCTCCATTTTTTCTCATTGTCTCATTGAACAGGTGATTATGATGATGAAACCTTTTATGACCATATTTGTGAACATGTTATTATTGCTTTGAACATCTGTAGATAAATGTTTTGTAGGCTGCATCAAATGTTTTTTTTTACTTGGGTTGCTATTAAAGCAATTATTTTCATTTATTAGTAATGATATTTTAACCTTGTTTCAGTTACATAAGTTGATAAAAATTATCACAGTGATCTACTAATTTGGCTTTTCAGTCTGTCGATTTCATTAATGAATTTAGAAGGGCCATCAGGACAGAACCAAATTAGAAAATGTCTTGCTGTCACAAACAGTCCAATTTGTTGGACTAAGGGTATTCTGAGATTTCATGAATGGTACATTTTACAAAAAGGGGTCTAAAAGAAAAATACATTAATTTGACAGTGTATTATTAAGTCGGTCAATAGCTATACATAGATAATATTTGTTTTGTTTACTAACAAACTAACAAAAATAAAATTTTGTATCTTGCATTTGGTAGTAGGATATATCTACACATTATTTTCTAGTGAGTATAATTATATTTCTATATAAACATTGATAGTGTGGAATATAGCAATAGTATTCATTATACCAGATCTAGTCAAACTTATAACACTGTTTGTGACAGCAAGGCATTTTTTATTTAGCCTGTCCAAATTCATTTATGAAATCCAAAAAGCTGAATTAGTTACTAGGTTCATAGCCTCTCATCATAATTTATATGTATGATCACAAATAATATTTTCAGGGGATTCCTTGATAATGGTAAGCACAGTTTGCAGACACGTGGTCTCATTGTTTTGTTAATGGCAAAAGCTGCTGGTGCAAGGGAAGATTCATTTGATAAACATGAGATGGTCAGTGGTATTTATCCTGAGTAAGTTTTATTTGACCTATCCAAGGTTTATTTCACCAGATGTATTTACTTTGTTTTTGCCATTATTATGAATATATAATACAGTGCAACCTCTCCAAAGCAACACCCTTTGGGAGACACAAAATTATGTCGTTGTTGAGAGGTTGCCGGTCTAGAGAGGTTAAATGAAAAGTCAAATTGTTCAGTGGGTAAAAAGCATGCTGTTGTTGAAGGAAGGTTGTCACTCAAGAGAGGGCCACTCTGGAGAGGTTGCACTGTATGAGATTTTTTGAATATTTTCATGCAATTTGTGTGTGTGTAAAGCATTAGATTGTATGTTATTATCAAAGTTGAATTAATAAAGTACATGACATTGGATTATCTGCAGGTAGATAAATTTCTTCTCTTTCCTCTTATAAACTTGTGTTACATTATGTGTTGTAAGTATTGAAATACTTTGATTGTGATTAGTTTCTAATGAAGTTCTAGCGAATATTTGTTCTGTTGTATTTTTTAGCCCCCTAGC
Source organism: Lutraria rhynchaena (assembly GCA_008271625.1). Classification (NCBI taxonomy): domain Eukaryota; kingdom Metazoa; phylum Mollusca; class Bivalvia; order Venerida; family Mactridae; genus Lutraria; species Lutraria rhynchaena. Next base: position 715,938 of record VIBL01000159.1, read on the forward strand.
TCAGTTATAGTATTTAATTCAGTGTGCCACTGGGGTGTAGAAATGTTTTCATGTAGCTAGTAAGCTACTAAAAGTAGAAGGGCGGTCTGGGGATGGTGTGTGAAAAAAGTACCTGGTGAGAATGCTTAAATAGCCGGTTGTTTTTCCTGCTTACGGCTCATTTCTACACCTCTGGTGCTGAGTATTGTTTTAGTTGTAACATTTGTGAAACAATATCGTATGCAGATACAAGCATTTGATGTTGGAGAGTCTGACATTGTTTCTTACTTAGACACTAGCTAGCATGTTCAGCTGAGCTAAGCTCTACTGTGCAAAAAGCTCATTTTCTTGTATCAATTATATCATGCTTGTTTACCATTTTATTTACAGTCAAAGAAAATTAGCTGAAATCACAGAAATGATACATACTGCCAATTTAGTTCATAAAGGTGTGATTAATCTGGATAATTTACAAGATACAAATGGTTCTTTAAAAGACATGGAATTTGGAAACAAAATTGCTGTTCTCAGTGGAGATTTCTTACTAACAAGTGCAAGTACAGGATTAGCAGAACTCAATAATACATATGTAGGTACCTCTCCGACAGATATTTATTCATTTATGTGCATTTATTTTTTTGTTAAAGCCAGCATGAATTCACAAATTATTACACTTCAGTGACCATTCAAAATAATAATTTCTCTATTCTTTAGTTTGGTATTTTCAAACAGACACCATTGTGTGGTGAAGACAAGTTTTATCATCCTTGTATGAAATTTTTCTCATTTACAACAAAAAATATATAAAAAATACTGTTAAGACAGTGGTTGTACATAAGCAGAAAATCTGGATAAATTTCTTAAATTGAGACATTTTTTTATGGTAAGGTTATATAAATATCTCATTATTAATCCTAGCTCTTATGCTTCAATGTTCTTTTCAGGTGGTAGAAATAATCTCACAGGCTATTGGTGATATGATGACTGCTGAGTTTACTGAGTTACGTGATCGCCATGGTAATTCAATCCTTCCAAAGACTGCTACATTTAAAGACTGGGAACGTCAGACGTTCCTACAGTCTGGTAGTCTTTTGTCTCGTAGTTGTAGGGCAGCATTAGAACTAGTTGGACATGAAGATGAATTAAAAGAATCGGCTGCTAACTTTGGTGAAAATTTGGCTTATGCTAGACAAGTGAGTTATATCTAAATAATAATTGTTTCTGTGCGACAATTTGAAAGTAATTTGTATGTATGTAATTTACAGACATAATTCTGGACTGGCTTTTCAGAGCAAGATTTTCTTGCATTTTCACAATGTCAATGTGATTGCAGTATTTTTTATGTGAGAAATCATGTAAATTGCGCCCAAGAATGAACCCAGTATGTATGTATGTACTCTTATGCAAGACAATCTAATATCTAAATAATAATTTCAATATCAAACATGCAATTTAGATTAAGAATGTTATGATTTGCAATTTCTAATTGCCTGTTCAAGAAGTTTAGATGATTTCAAGGCTGTTTGTTTGTCATTTGAGTGGCACTCATTTCTCTGTGACAATTTGAAAAAAGTTATTTGTTTGTATGTATGTATATTATGCATGTACTCAGAAGCATCAGTTGTTTGTCATTGTCTGTGTTTAACATTATTTAGTTTAAATGTTACTAAAACATTACTCCAGGCCCTGAGGTAATGAAACTTGAGGACAGCCTCCCAATTCAAATCTCAATTTTGTAAGTGAATCATTCTGGTTTGAAAGATACTGCATTTTAATGATTAAATACATTTTCAGGTCATTTTAGCTGGCAGAATAACATAGGATTGAAGTCTTTATTATTTAGTAATACTTAAGTCAGAAACATCGAAGGACAAAATATGAGATTTGAGCTTGAAGACCGATCTCAAGTTGTATAACCTTGGTCCCAGGTCCTTGGCACATTTGGTCTGATCCATTTACACTGATAGGTTGAAAAATTTAGTTAATTTAGTTTGCTAGTTAAAGCTTAGGTGAATTTTTTTTTGTATTTCCAGATGCATGAAGATTTACTGCCATTTGTTTCTCCTACTGTGGATATCAATGGTATACTTACATCATCACCTGTTATAAAACATTCTGAAATTCATGGAAATGACAAGAAGATACTGGCAATGTCTACTGATGAGGTATGGTAACATTTGTTGTACTAGCTACTTCAGTAATGATTTACTAATTAAATCTAACTCTGGCCATGTTCAAAGATGATGTGTGTATAATAATGTGCCTGCTGATTTAAGTATTAAATTGAACCCATGAGATTAAAAACCTGTGTTGGATGTTACTAGGCTATAGTGAATTCCTGGGGACCCAAAATAAGTACCTCATTGTGTCTATATTTCACTGTAACCATGACAAAAAATAAATACTTAACTGTATCTAGATCTTCAGTGTATCCAAATTCACTACTACAGGTGTTTTACTGTAGACATTTTGCAAAATATCTGTTTTAGCTATTCTAATGTTGATTAAAAATTATTAAGATGTCTAATTTTTACCAACCTTCCTTGGACATGCAGGTAATCAATGCAATACAGAAAGATACGGACACTATAGAGTGGTGTATGTGGAAATGTAACGAATACGGACAAACTGCTGCAGACAACCTTAAATTCTTTGATTCCTCGGATGCTAAAAATGCTCTCTTAAAAATTGTACAGGCTACAACAAATTTGAACACATCTCGATCCTGACAGAATCTGTCTGTATTATTTTTTTTACATCTATTAAATATTATATAAATAAATTCTATCATGAAGCTCTGCTGTAGTTCTTGTTTCATCAGACTTGTAACTCGGGAATGTTGACTATTAAACACGAGCATATTGTGGAAGGAGCAAGTAAAACACACAAACAAATAGTAGATGAAAAAAAACTTATTTATTTTTTTATTCAAATGTGATATTTATTTTTTAATTCAATATGATTTCAAGACAACTGACTTTAGGAACGTATTACCAGTAAATATTTATATAAAATAAATAGATGTATAGTACCGATACATGAAACCAGATGTAATAACTAGACAGCTTTATAATCCTTCCATTAAAACCACTCTTTAAACTTGACAGAACAACTTTTGCTGCCAGGTTTTGGGGCCTTTTTTCAATTAATTTAGCAAAGTATACAAATAATCATACAGAAAAACTGCCATCATCAGACTATTGTACAAAAAAAAAACTTACAAGACATCTCAATGCAAACAAAGGGCAGTGTACAGTATGAATTATTGATGGTAAATTTGTACATCAAGCTAAAAGAGATCAAATATAGTCATATTGTGACTTCTTATCATCCTAACACCGTGCAGCATTACAATGTTTGATTAGATTTGCCTTCCATAAAATTACATTGATTCTTAAATGTTGACTCACTAAACAGCATAAAGTATGTAACATAAAACACAAATGTTTGGCTAGACTCATGATAAAATTATCAGAAATGTCTTAAAAGCAAGAAGCACAAAAAGCTACACTATAAGGTTACTAAAGATTATTTAGTTATGAAGAAATAACAATGATTTTACAGCAAACAAAAAGTTCTTTGTTTTAAACATGAATAAACATGAATAAACATGAATGAAGTTTTCAACAAAGATGATGGATAGGTCACACTCAAGTCTACAAACACCAGAGATTCAAAATCACAGTCTCACAAAATTTCAGTTTTCTTTTATTTAATGATTACATTTACACTGCTGTCTTATTAGAAAACTGGAACAACAGGATTTAAAAATATTTTAAAAAATGCAATATTAACAAATAGATCCACTATAAGACACAACACTTTCTATCATGTTAAGACCACTGTTATTTAATTTTTTGTTTCTCAGAATATTTGTCTAAAAAATTGGGCAGGAAAAAAAATAAACCTGTCAATTTCTGTGCAGGCCACTATTTTGGCAGTGTTCATGAAAAACAACTAGACATAAGTATCAGTACATAGGGGGAGTTAACTCCAAACAATAAAATAATGATGGGCAAAGATCAAAAAGCTTTAAATTAGTTTCAAAGTTTCATTTTATATTTGGTTTTGTAAAAATACACTGTTGGAGGTTCTAAGAAACAAAAAATGTAATAACAGTGTAGATGTTCCAAAATCTGAAGTATTTGTAGAACATTATTATTAATCTCAACAGTTTTTGAAATATGAAAACATGAGTCAGTCTCCTCATTAAAAGTTCTGAAGTACTTCTTATTTATAGTAGTTACTTATTTCTAATTGCAATCTGACTGGATTCAGAAAATAAGAATAATTTCAATCCTAGTTGCCCTACATGAACTTGACCAGCCTTCCACAAAGTCATATATTTTGGAGATTGACCATGCAAAATGACCGATCAAATTAAACTTTTATAGTTTAGTTATGAATTGGTTTGTGAAGAAAATACTTAAATTATCAAACTGACTAAGAGTATTTCAGTGAAGTTTAAAACCTGCATCACCAGAAAAAATCCCAGATCAACTTGTACTTGAACATCTGGTACTTAACACAGAAAATACCTAATATTAGAAGAAATCCTTGCAACATTATAGAACATAAGTTTGTTCTTAGTCCAGTCACATGACATTATCAATATACTACATCATGAAGTTCCTCTCTTGAATGACTGGCTCCATAAACGCACAAAATAAGTCTTTAAATTCCTAACTCATATCCTTACAAGTCTTGCACATGCATATATACAATTGTTGACAATAAATTTCAAGCACTCTTCTTTCACAGATAACATACTTGGTGTAACAATCGATGACATTCGTCATATCTGAAAATATAAATACAAGTTTTAAACACTAAACAAGGGAAGAATACATATCTTTATAATGTGACCAGGATTATTGAAGTTAATGCAGGCTATTCGGAAAAGGTCAATTTACTTACCCAAATGGATGGTAAGAAATTATCATGACAAGTTAAAAAACAACTAAAAAACTACTGTAACTGTAGCATTGAATATTTTTTCTGACAATTTGCTGTCGAGATTCTGTTGAAATACAGACTGATAAGTTATAACTCATGATATAACTGCATCTAATATCAATAATCATAGCTCAGAATCATAAATTTTAATCATGAAGTCCTAATGCATACTATTCTCTTAATGATGCATATATGTTAATAGAATAGTCTAATTTTAAGCATTGGATATACTCTTTGTTGATAAAGCTTTTAAGATGCACTAACATTTAAAAACTCTAGACCCTGTATACAGACACATATGATCCGGGTACAAGATTTTACTTACGTCATCAATTTCATCATCTGATCCTTCAAAGTCGTCGAAAGTAATGTTGTCACCCTCCATATCACCATCGTCGACATTCTCATTAATACGAGCTGTTAGAGAATAGAAGATGTTAACCATTAAGCTTAACTAATTTGTAAACATATTAATACATTAAACTACAATGTATCAACAAGATAAGCAGCAATAATCTACAGATACATAATAACACAGTTGGGAAATTGAAACTAAAATACATAAATTATATTCTGTTAAACTTACACGAAGTTCTCTCATAAGAAGTGTAAGTCATATTTATGATGTTAACAGAGTAACCATGATATGTACCCTATGCAGCTACATCTAACATCCTTTCATCATTCAGTATATTAATGAATGCACATTCTGGCAAAATTAAGAATGACTGAAATGAAGCTGTTATCCCTAGTGAAGCAATCAATCCCATAATATACTATATATATTTCCAAATGTTTTTTATCAAACAAATTAAAGCAACATTTGAAGAGTCATACCTGATTCTGGAAGTTCACCATATGTTTTAAGATTTCTAGCTTCATCAGGAGTGTATTTCAATATAACATCAGCTTTAGCGTCTTGATAATCTCTTAAACCAAGCAGAATGATATCTCCAGAATTTATCCAAACCTGAAATATGTAAGTAACATCTGTGAGAATTAAGTCAATGATATGGAATTTTTAAACTAGTCAATATTTAATTGTTTGAATGCAGCTAAACACAAACACAAATGAATAAAAAAATGATTAAATAACTAATATCAAGACACTGAAATGGAACATAACATTCAAATGATCTTTCTTCGAATATATACAAAACTGAATTCTTATGATAGAATGCACACAAATCAAGCTAGCCTATGAAAAGTATGATTGTTCGACCATTATTTTATGAAAGTATGGAAGTCAGATAGAAACTTTCATACATTAAAATATTTTAGTAAAACATTTTAGCAACCCGGTCATCAAGCCATGATAGAGTATGATGGACTATTAGAGAAAACAAACTGCCCTACATATTAGTACAATGTACCCAGCGAAGTGTTGAGTGCAATTTTCATTAAATCAGTTTAATTCACAGCACTTAAAATTTCATAATAATCTTTGATGTAGCTGCAAAAAAAATTTTTTTCTGATACTTTCTTAAACATTTTGCTTACAAGGCCATCATTAAGAAAATGTGCTCTGACCGATTTCTAGACGTGAGTAGGTAGGTGGGTAGTTTTTTTTTGCTTTCTTTTTGTTTTGTAAAAATTGCAATTAGTAGATAAGTGGCAATTTGCAATATGCATTATTTTCATGTCAGTACATGATATGTATACAAAATAATTGCTAAGACAAGGTAAATGTAACATAAAGTAGTAACTGTCTATACAAAGGCAAATACAATATGTATAAAGACAAAAATACCTGTAAACTTAGACTTTTCATCGGACAATTGTTGTTTTTTTCTTTTCTTTGTTTGTGAAGTCATGAGAGCATTGAAGGCATTATTGTCTGTACTACATGATGCTTCAGCATCTTTTAAATCCATACCAAACTCTGACTCAGTATCAACATTTATGGTCACAAATTTTAATGATGAGTCAAAGTCTTTTAAAATTTTTATCTGGTCATATGGACTAAAACATCAAACCATGTGTCATAAGAATTAAATTTTCTTATTGCATTTTTCAAGATGCATGATGTTTCCCCTTGTTTCTTGCCAATAAAATTAACTGTGACAGAATAAAAATGTCATCCTGACTGGCAGCTGCCATTTTGGAATCGATAAAGCCCATATATTCCGGTATGGTTTAAAATCAAAAAGTGACAATGTAGCAAAAAGTACTTCTTTAATGGAACGGGTACAACTGATTGATAAAAAATTAACTTGAAGGCAAAAAAGTCTGGGCCATTTTGATGAGTCGGTCGGAGCACTACAAACAAACATATTTTTGATTTTAGCCCAAACCCTGATAATATAGATAGTTTATTTCCGTATCAATAAGCCAAAAGGTCCATGTTAACATAGGTAACATACAAACATGTATTATACAAAATGTGATAATGGCATTGGTTATATATGTAATGAAAATTTAATTTTCAAAAGCAAACTTAAAGGCTAGCCAGACTGGGTAGCTATGACAAAGCAAGATGAGAGAGAGGCAGAAAGAGACTATAACTACAGCAAACAATGAATGATGTATTTTTCATTCATTATTTATAGAAACATCATCTGGACATTTTATCAAAATTTGACAATTGTCAAAATATCACATATTTGTAAAGATAATAAATTTACCTTTTTCCTTAATTTCCCTCTTATGTGACACAATCTTTTGACACCATCAAAACACATGGCCTCTAATCTTCCATTACCAAGCATCTTTGTAACCTGTGCATACTCTGAAGTAATATATGAATGGTGTTAACATATTAATGATAATGCAGTTATGAATATAGCTTTAATTCTCATGTTTCAATAATACTCAAGTTTTTCCATTTATGTATTTCTAAATACTTAAAAATACTGTTTGACATTTTTTTTTAAAATTTCACAAAATTAAAAGTCATACCTTGTCCATCATCTTTAAACACCAATTCTCTTTTTTCCTTTTCGTTTTCATTCTTCCCTCTTCTACGATTTTTACCTCCCTTTCCTGAAATAACAAAATTACAAATGCACATCAATTCAGAAAAAGGGGAAATTTTGAAAAACTATCAATTAGTATATACTTAAGTAATATAATTATATAGCAGTTTTAGGGGGAAATATAACTTTTGGGGGCTAGGGGAAACAGCCAAAATTCAGCTGTAACGTATACTAAAAAACACCGATGAACGAGGTAAAGCCGACCTGTTATTGACAAAATGACCTGGAAAGGTAGCAAGTGGTGTACAATTAAGTAAATAACTTCCGATTATATTATTTTTAGGAATCCATATGTCTCTTTCAGTATTATTATGATTTTATAATTCTAACACTATTCGAAAATGTATGTACTGATTAAAACAGTACAACCTTTTCTATTCTGGTGTTAGTAAAAAAATTTCTTTGAGAATTTTTTTAATATACATAATTATTGAATATTAAGTCAATTAACAACATAAAATATATTTTTTTCTGTTTTCGGAGAACCTGACTACGGCATACCAAGATGAAATCATAATGTCTTTTATAACGAACGACTTTATTCGAAAAATTACCTTTATTTTTCGGCATCTTTATACTCTGACGTTAGTGTGTGATTCAATAATAAGTGATCGTTCCCTTACTAAGTTCACAATAATTGCACAATGCACTTTAATGTGTGCGTAAGTCACTACTTTGCCAACCGGAAGTGGATTGCCTTGTGGGTGGCGTGGTAAAAAATTTGACTGACTAGCACAGAGCTGTATTGCTGTCGTCTCATTTTTAAAAGTCAGTTATTTCTTTATAGTCGGTATACATAAGTTATACATGTGAAAAAAAGATGACGACGTTAACGTTGACATGAAGTCGCTGCCACACAGGGCAAGAAAAATCAGAATATATAAATGCGAAATTTTCTCTAAAACTTCGAGAATACTCAAGTTGAGGGATGAAGATACTTGGAAGAAGAAAGAAGAAGAATGAAAATATAATTACACACTTACAAAAAAGCACGGATTGTCTGGACTTACTATAAACATTTATTGAAATTCAACCAAATTTAAGAATCAAATTAATATCTAGTTATTATCAATGAGTTAGACTTATACTAGTATACATGTCTTGTTTTAGCAGACTCATTTGTTTGTTCGTTCTACTACATATTCGTATTCACAGTATCAATATGGCCAAATAATCATTTTCCTTTTCTTTGAATGATTGCATGTTAATTAATAAAGCTACTGCAAGCAAGATAGTCCGTCCGTCCGTCCGCCCGTCCATCCATCATTAATACTGTTAATGTTTATAGTCAAGCAAATACAAAACTTGCAGAACAACTACAGAACCTCTCTACATGTTTCTTAACAGTTTAAAATCACCATTATAATTATACTTATGTGGGGGACATGTTTGCTCTTGAATATTATTATGCATTGTACAGTTGTGTTGGCATTCTTATTGGATCATTTATCGAGTTTTAAAGCGGATTTTTGGTGTTTAAGTAGAATGTTTCTTTTCGGCGATTTAAGAGTGTACCGAATTGACTATGGTTATAAAAGCTTTGAACATCAGGCCATCATTAAAAGAATATTGTTCGTGATTACATGATCCAAACTTTTAAGAGTGAGTAGGTAGGTAGGCAGGCAGCAATAATAATTATTCTTGTATTGAAGACAAAAGGCTGGAATAGAAAAGGAAAAAAGTTGTTGTCAAAATTGTTAATAACTTTGTTCTAGTTGTAGACGTTTTAATGAGTCTACATCTCTTCTACATCTACATACTCCCGATCAATCAATACTGATTATAACTGGGAGGCGCTTGTCAGCCACGGGAAAACTGTGTTAAAAAGTATTAAGTTCTCAGTTAAAAGATGGACGTTTACAGATTAACGAGTGCAAGGTTAAGATCAAAAAACATATAGACAGGAGTTAGACAGGAGCTGTCTCCAGCCTTTCCTTGAAAATATTTAGGCTGGGACTGGATTTGACCTGGTATGGGAGACTATTCCAGTGCCTTATAGTTCTGGGGAAATAGGAGCTAAGGTGATACTGGGTACGGGACTGGGGGATCAGGAAGTTCAAATTTCTAGTTGGGATGAGGTGGTTATGATCAACACGAACAAGGTTGTTTTGGATTTTGTAGAGAAGTATGAGAGAGGAATGGAGTCTGCGGCTTTCTAGGGAAGACCAGCCAAGATTATGTAACATTTGTGTGACACTACTTTGGAAATCAAAATTATTGCAAACATATCTAGCCGCAGCTCTTTGTACACTTTTCAACTTTATAGATAAGATGTTTCTGCCAAGGGTGCCATATTATTGAGCAATATTCTAGTTGCGGTCTTACATAAATTACATATGCCAAAGTTTTGATTTGCCTATTATGGGTTTTGATGTTTCTTTGGATAAATCTTAGGGAGTTTTTTGCCTTGAAGGTGATGTTATTTATATGGTGGGTCCAGTTTAGCTCTTTTGAGATAGTTACTCCAAGGTATTTAGCAATTTCTGCTGATTTTAGTGTTTTTCCATGAAGGGTGTATGGGAAGATCACAGGGTTCTTTTTTCGGGTAACCCTAAGCACCTCACACTTATCTGGTTTGAACTCCATAGCCCAGTCTCGTTCCCAAAGTTCTAGTTTTTGAAGGTCATTTTGTAATATGGCCGCATCTGACTGTCCTTTGACTGTCAGGTAGACTATGGTCTCATCGGCAAATAACCTGGTCTTACTTTTGATTGTTTCGGGCAAGTCATTAATATATGCCAGAAACAGGCAGGGTCCAATGACTGAACCCTGGGGGACACCGGATGACACTAGCAAATGGTCGGAGGTATGACCTTCAACTGCTACCCTGTGGCTGCGGTTGCTTAGAAATGACCTAATCCAGGTGGATACCTGTTGATTAACACCCATATTTTTTAGTTTGAGGATTAACTTGTGATGGTCGACTTGGTCGAAGGCCTTTGAGAAATCCATCACAATGACATCCGTCTGTTGTCCATTATCTAGACTATCAAAGACTTCGTGGGAGAAACTCAGCAACTGAGTTTCGCAACTACGTTTAGACCTGAAACCATGTTGATATGGACTAAGGATACTGTGCTCATCAAAGTAAGTCATCAAGTTTTAGACAATGATGTGCTCCATTAATTTAGAGGAAATGCAAGTCAGGGATATTGGTCTGTAGTTGCTGGCTTTAGGTTTATTGCCCTTTTTGTACACCGGTGCAATAGTTGCATTTTTCCAATCATCGGGCAAGATACCTGTTTCTAAAGATAACCTGAATATGTAAGTGAGGATGGGGGCTATTTCACTGTAGAGTTCTTTAAGGACCCTTGGTGATATTTGATCTTGACCTAGAGCTTTTTTGGGGTTTAGACCTGATAGGAGTTTGTCAACTCCATCAACCGTTATTTTGATACAGGGCATACTATGGGGGGAGGATTTAATGCATGTTTGCAAATCTGTTTTAGGCTTAATGGCTGTGGCTGCGAGAAAACAGACTCAAACTGTCTGTTTAGGATATTTGCTTCATCCTGAGTTAGTATAAGTTTGACCTTCCGACTTGAGGGGTGCTACTCCACAGTTTTCAGATTTGTTATGTTTAACAAAGTTGTAAAATTTTTTGTTATGACCTATTTGGGAATCCTTGTTGAAAATAACTGACTCCAAGTATGACCAATATGAGTTTCGAATTTTTCTTTGGATGATCGCCCTTAAAGTCTTAAATTGGGGATCGGATTTAGGAGCTACATTTTTTTTACAAGTTTGGCAAACAATTTGTCACGTTTCCGTATTTGTTTTTGTATGTCAGTAGTAACCCAGGGGAGATTTTGTTTATGTTTGGTAATTTTAGTTGGTATATACAAGCCACAGAGTCTATGGAGTTCGTGCTTAAAATCGGCCCAGGCCATGTTTGGGTCTGTATGTTTGCAGTCCCAGAACTTACTGAAAATTTTTTTCAATTCAGATTTCATTTTTAACCAGTTGGCCTTCTTATAGCTGTGGATTTTCCTTTGATGTTGAGCGGGACGACCTCTATTTATGCTTAATTCATAGAAGATGATATCATGATCGGAATTTCCTAAGCTAGGGAGGGATTTAACATTAAATACCAGGGAGGGTAGATTAGTAAGGAATAAATCTAGGACATTATTATTTCTTGTGGAAATTTTAACCATTTGCTCAAGATTGAGACTGACAATATTTTCAAGGAAGTTTTCATACAGAGCTTTAAATTTACAGGAGTTCTTGAGAGATTCTGATGACCAGTCTATGTCAGTCAGTCACATTACTGCAACCCAATTCTTTTAGGATGGTCTAACTGTGCAGAATTTTCATATTCATAAAATATCAACAAAATTATCATTTTTGAATTCCACTAAACCATTAGATTGATTTTCTGCACGTTTTCACTATCATGATCTTCTGATGTTCATCTATACAGGGACTATACAGTAACACAGAATCTATGGTATTGAGCTGTGTAGAAGTCACAAGCATCAGATTTAATTTTTTTTAGACCTTGAATAAAGAAAAAATGGTGCAAATATGGCAGCTCATCAGCTTCCATTTTTTTCATCGGAATTAAAGTGAAGTTAAGCAGTTGTGTTGTTACTCTATCTAGCCCACCTGGTTAGCTCAATAGGTAGAGTGTTAAAGACCACAGACTTCAGGTTTGTGTGTTCAATCCTTGGGTGCAGTGCATGTTCTCTACAACATAGTTGAAGCCATTGTGTCTAAGGATATTTATCTCTTGACATTGAGATGCGGAGAGAACAAGGTAGGGATTGGCACCGATTCAAGGATCTCTATATATATAACTGAAATACTGTTGAAACAGGCATAAAACCAAAGCAATTTATTCAGTTCAATTAATGTTGCAGACAAATTGTCAAGAAATGCACATCTTTTCCATACCTGTAATCTCTGGATACATACAGAGCATACATAGTGGACTCTAATTGAATGTAAGAAAATTTTTAGGAATAAACTGTCAAGTCTATGAACAGTATAGCCTTTATCAACTGAAGAGAGTTACAATAAAAACAATACACAAATTATTTATCACAGATTTTTATTCAACCAATATGTATATATATATATATAAAACAATCAATTTATTAGTTGCAAAAAATAAGAAATTTTATAACATCTTTTATACTTTTCTTTCATAACAAATAACAGTCAACATTTCTAGAACTACAGCAGTTGTTTTGGACAGCTTCAAAAAATATATTTTCTATAGAAAAGCAATAAAAAAACAAACAAACAAAAAGGAATTCAGGAATTGAGTAAAAGAAATACTGTCTTAATTTAGATACTGGACGGAGGGCAATACAAAGGTCATATGCATGAATACTGAAAAATGCAAAAACATAGAAATATGTATAAATAACGTACATTTTGTATATCGGGATAAAAATTTGTATAAACATGAATATGCAGTAGAGTAATTTTCCTACAACTTCATTAAATAAATGCTATAAAATTATCAACTTTTTTTTTGAAAAACATATTCATATCAGATTAATTTTATTCTTTAAAAAATAATAAACTCTATAAAAATGTGTACAAAAAACAAGTTGTTAACACAACAACTAAAAACAAAGAACAGGCAAATAAATGCACATATTTTATTAATTAAAAAAACAACAACACAGCAAATTGTTGAAAATACAAATCAAAATTGTGAGATACAAAAAATAGAACAAAAATCAATATATTTTCAATTTAGACATTACTTTTTTATTCAGGAAATTACATTTAACTTATACGGATAAGTCAAATTTGAAGCCATACAAATATATCCAAGAATGTTTATACAAGTGATCTAATTTTGAGTTCTAAGTTTCTCTGAAGTATCAGAAAATCACACTAGTTCATTGACAGTCATGTTCAAATTGTTTCAAGCATACCTTTGTCATGTTAAGGTAACACTTATCACACATGGGTTGTATTTTGAAAATACTGAAATAGTTAATTGTTTTAATCATTAATAATGACAGAGAATTCATAAAATGTCTGTTGGGAATTCAAATGTTTTATTATGCAGTTTAGTTAGTTTGTTGAATAGCACATTAAGTTTATGGAAAATGTCACAGATAACACAATTCAGCTCCTCTACTTCGTGTCGCAGAGTAGAGCCACGCCACGCAAAGTCCAGTGATCTGGATTCTTGTTTGTCTTCAACTGAAGCGGGAAGATGTAAGTCAAGTCTGTACGTCTTGGTTTCTTGTATACAGGACATTCGTATCCAGTCTTTGCCTTCTCTTGATTGGTAGCGAATACATGGACTACAGGTATAAGAGTGAACAGCACCTTGGGCGTTGGCTCAATGAGACGAGAGTTACGACGGTCCCAACCAGCTCCATCTAAGTATAACCCATAAATGTACACACCTGAAATATTGAGAAGTTACATTGTTAGTTTCTTGTCAAGCTCTCTTAGATAAAAACTCCTTAAACAATCATGTGTGTGGTGAAATGATAGATATAAAAATAATAATGAACATACCGTATCAAAAGTGAATAGCAAAATAAATAACACAACAAATATCGCCCCAACCAGGTCACCAATCTTCCAGTATCAATATACTCTGACGAAACAATCCAGTAAGTATCTAGTGTAGATATATGAGCTAACATATAAAATTGTAATCTACCTTCATTCGGAGGTCCATGAACATCCTCTTTCATCATTCTGGTAACTTCATTATCAAGTATCACAGAGTCGAGAGCCCATCCTTTGTGAGCACGTGTGATCTCCTGTCTCATCGCTGTCAAGAATCCCTGTAAGATAACCATACCACATTTAACTAACTATTACAAACAACAACAATTTTATTGACTGTGAACAGTATACAAAGATGACTTTGTAATACAGCCTGACTACAGGCATTCTAGTGAGGGTATCATGTCCAGATTCTACTAATAGCAAAACTACTTTATAATAAATAAAGAAGAAATGTGACAATAATGCTTTATTAGTACACAATGATTCATTTAAAGTAAAATATAACCAAACAATTAAACCTACTGTTAAACAGGGACAATGTTGTCTGTGTAGACATAAGAAACAATTAAGTTTACATTATCATATTAAAGGACTTATCATTGTTATCCTTTTTATTTTGATGCGCACTACATGACCATTAGATGTCCATGCGTCATAAAACACCAATAAACAAACAAACAGACAAGACATAAGAAAAGTCAGTAAAAGTTTTATTGCACTAAAACCAAACAATGAGAAAACAACTACTTACAGTTGGGTTGAAGAATCCTGTCATCCAGAAAGTTGTGGGTCGTCCCTCAAACACCCAAGTAAAGAACTGTCCATTACGATCTAATAGATCAGTAAACCAGAAACCTAATGTTGATGACTCCCAGGATATCTGTTAGAATACATCAATTTTAATATAGTTATTTCTCTTCATAATGAACCATATAAAACATATGTAGCAGAACGTATGTAAGCACTTTGGCACTGATTTATGCTTGTAGTACATGCCAGTTACTCAGAAACTTTGAAAAAGCCTAAGTGCTGTATACTCCAATAAAGTTAATAAAATATTGAGACCACTCCCTGTGGTTCTAAATGTGTAAGATTCAACATTTTGTGATGGATTATGTTTATAATCAGAGATAGTGTATGTGTTATTCAAATGGCAACATATCCCACGGATTTTTGAACAATGTGTTTCAGATCAAGCAACTGGTTTCAATTTTTATATCATTAATGATGTACTTTCCAAAGATCTAGTATGGATCGTTCTGTATAAATCATTACCTTTTTCCATGATGTGGGAACACGCGCATCAAACATGTTGTCTAAAGCATCACGAAGGTTTTCACTCATAATGATAGTACCATCAATAGCAAGCTTCAAGTCTGTCAGAGTGGTACGGACACGCGTGATTACACGTTGCATTCTGTCGATCTCTTGTCGGAGGAAAATATTGATTGGCTGTAGATGACCCATCTTTCTCAAACGCTCTTTCACCTAAAAACCAACCACACAAAATTCAAATATCTTCAAATATCAACATTTGCGGCAAATTGTTGCATTATACCTCACAATGCAGAATAATGACAGGACTTCATGATGCAGAATAATGATAGGTATACAGTAGAGCTTTTTTAAGCTGAACTTGCTCCGACAGGCAAAAATGTTCAGATCTGGGAGGTTTTTGGAATACAAAGGTTACAGATTCCAAAAGCTTTTTAGCATTAAACAAATAATAACAAAATAGGGATCAGCTGACGTACATGGTTTAGAGAGGATTCCCGATTGGAAAGGTTAAATTAGTGAGATTCGACCGTAATTATATTACTGGTACATATGAACTGACATTTATCAAAATTTCAACTGTTAAAGTCCAGGAAATAGTACAGGGAAAATATCTCCTAAAACCTTTCATATTAGACCTGATAAAAAATACCACACAGATGAAAAAGTGGGAGTATATAAAAAGTGACTAAAGATTAATATGGATCAATAGATTTGTTTTACCTCATGAGGAATGTAGTCATTTGGTAGTTTCTCCAACATGTCATCAGAGAGTTTATATACAATACTCTCACGAGTTTCACCACCACCACCACCAGAATCCTTTGGCTGAATGTTCATAATCGTCTCTAACATACTGTTAGATGTGTTAGTAGAATACCTAAAAGAGAAGACACACATCCTAACATCCAATCTAAATAGATAGATGTTTTTCCTTTCCAGGTATTGATTTTTTTTCATGGAATTGTAGGAAATAACCGAAACCTAGTTGATATCTTCAAAACAGAATTGTAGAAACATTGCAGTCAACTATACTATCAGATGGATCAAAATATCAAATATTACAAGATATGTAATTTAAATTCCTGACAACAAACATAAACAACATGCTACATATCATTCTATCAAGATGAATGTGGAATTACTACAGTAAAACTTCATTATTACAAACATCAATACGTTCAGCACCCGACTTATCTTGCGAAGTTTTTAAAGTCCCATCAATATTGTTCTTAGTTGTGTATAATTTTCAACCAAAAAACTAATACCTTGTTATTACAAGCACCACGTTTATCTTCAGCATTTAGTCTGTTTTGATGACTACTTGAAATAACGAGGTCTTACTGTATTTCAATTTTGAAGATAATTATATTAACTTACGTGATGTCAGCATTGGAATGAAGACCAAAGCATTCAGGAGAATCAGACAATGGTAGACTTTCAATGTATGATACATACTCAGCAAGGTTCTTACATTTAGGGATC
Organism: Lutraria rhynchaena; assembly: GCA_008271625.1. Classification (NCBI taxonomy): domain Eukaryota; kingdom Metazoa; phylum Mollusca; class Bivalvia; order Venerida; family Mactridae; genus Lutraria; species Lutraria rhynchaena. The sequence continues at coordinate 733,100 of VIBL01000159.1, forward strand.
TTGTAACCTGTAAATATCAATGCAGCATAATGAATGCATGATAAAGTATTTAATACACAGAACAAGTAAGCCATAAAAATCTTTTGATTGAAAAGATGCTGGTAATTATACTGACAAATGTTGATGGAATACATTATTTTGACTAATCATCTATACACACAGTAGTAATAACTGGAACATATAAGAACATGTAAAAAAAGAAAAACAAGTAACAAGCGTAATATTTGTATAGATGATTTAAATCATCATTTCTCTACAAGAGGTAGGTTTAAACTTTTAACAATTGTGGCTTGGCATTTTCATCTATGGAAGCAGTAAGTGCTAAGCCCTTGAATAAAAAAATGCACAAGAATTATAAAGCACACAGGAACTAAAGAACAAAAATGAATCACAGAACAAATGTCAGCTATATAACAGAAGTTCTCATACCAGTGTAGAACTGGAAGGAATCAACAAACATGCCCTCACTGAACCATACACGGGCATATGTATTCAACAATCTCTTGTCATAATCATCAGTAACACGACCTCCATATTGTACTTCACCAATCATGTAGCGTACTGTGGTCCACGATACACCCTGAAATCAGTATATAGGTATGTTACTTAGCCGAATAAAGAACTAATAAAAGAGAAATGAATAACCAAGATGAATGAAAAATTACCAGAAAAAGCATATCTACCATCTATGGAGATGATCAAAAAGGACGAAGAGCCTGACAAACATTTCCAAACTAGCGCAATGAAATATTTCTTTGCTTGTTGGGTAAAACAATATTTGTGAACATGTGAAGAATAATTAACAGAAATCTACCTTCTTTGGATCAATGTCATCAAGATGGTTCTGTACAAATTGAACAGTAGCAGTGAAATCTGATTGGTTAAATTCATATGGAATGTTCCATCCAATTGGTCCAAACTTTCTTCTCTCTTGCACAGTTGTATGAAGGAAAGCGACACCATATAACATAGGTTTCCATTGCATCAAGTTACTGTACTCTAGTTGTTCCTGAAGTCAATGATTTAAAATTAACATTCCATAAAGGACATTCAAATCCACAAATTATGACTAAGCATAAGAAACAAATGAAATCCTCCAGATATAAACAAGAGTGCCACATGTGGTACCAACGCTTTGTCAAGTGCAATTTTGACCAAATTCTAAGTTAAAAAGGGGCATAATTCCAAAAATATAGCTCTTGGAATAATACCCCATTGTCTTGCAACTGCACTCTGTCATGATAATCAAGTACTCCAAGTGTTACGTAGATATCTTTAGAAGTTTTGAGTAATGGGCTACATTAAAGTTTTTGCACAACAATGACAACAATTCTGCCACAGCGATCATAATAGTTGGACTTTTTCTCAAAACAGATGAGCTAACAAATGTCATATTCAACCACCACTGGTTCATTCTTCAAATCATGATCACAAAATACTCCTGTCTAAATGAATAAAATGAACAACTGAACAAGCAGAGAATGGTAATATATAAATGACATTATTCATAACATAGTTGTTTGTCACATAACCACTAGCCTGCAGGACAAACCAAGTCTCATACCTGGGTGACCAAAGCATATGTTCTCTTCAAACCAGCCTTCACACCCATTGGAGGTTCATTTGTAAACTTAATTGATGATTGTAATAAATTGATCGGGAATTTTTTATGCTCCTCTGAAGTCAACCAGCATCGGAAACTATCATGTACATTCTCTGTGGATGTTACCTGCAAGAATTATTATATATGTACTATTACAGACACACAGACAGAATGATATAAAAGTGTATGGAATGATATAAAAACAAACTAAATTAGGTAAAACAAAACAACAAAAGATCACTGACATAGACAAATTGGTAACAAGAATGACCCATCACATTGTATTTATTCTGTTAGTACAGTAAAATAAAACTTGCTTTAGAGGACAATTAAATGAATCAGCATTAAACCAACTTTAAATAAATCAACTTTTATATAAACAGATGCAGTTCCATCAATCATACAATATGAGACAAAGGGAGAAAACTGTTCTAAAAACAGACATTAGTCATAAAAATTTAACACTAAGTCACTTACGGTCTCCAACATTTCATCCATAAAATCTAGACCAAGATGGCAGTTCTGCAGCAACACCCATTTACCTTCAGCCATGGAATTAGCGATAAGACGACGGGCATGCACATCCTGACCTTGACCCATAGAAATGGCACTGCAAGAATAGTTCAATTTCTTAGCCAACAACATAATATTTTCTGTAGGATCTGAACCCATACTCAGGAAACAAATCAATGGTGTTCTCTTCGTAGATTCAGCATGCATACTCTCCATGTTGAGTATGACAGCCTCAGCATATCTTACGCCCATAGCCTCAGCAATGTACTTTCTAGCCATAGAAATAAGTCTGTCTGGAGCCCAAGCTCTTACCAGAAGCAGCTTGCGCCATGTATCAAGGGTTGTTGCATATCCATCAGGAATTGCACACTCTTCTGGGGCATCCTCATCAAACCAAGTTTTCCAGACCTGAAGTTAGATAGTATTTACAATGAATATCAATAAGTCTACGAATTTCAACACAATTGTTTCATTGTTAGATATGGAAGTGTAATAAAACTATTTCATTTCAGCAACAATTATTTTATGATGTTTATCAAAATACAGGATGTATTTCCCATTAAGATATGAAGAATTATTCTTACTTTGTCATTTCTTGCAACTTGACCAAGTATCTGTGTAAACTGTGGAAGTTTACTAAGCTCCACCAGATTTAGCCATGTCATATCTAGGATCCATTTCTTTGGTTTTGGCTCTACAGCATTCAAATCTAGAGCAGCGCCACCTGGTGGAGGAAATAGGCAACAAACACATGAGAAATAGCATAATTAACCTGATACACGAGGAGAGAATACAAAATGATTATTGATCACTTATTTCCATTGAAACAATCAAATCAGAATAAAAATTACTAAACATATTTGTAACAAACTTCAACCCATAGTCACAAACAACATTCTTCTAAAAAAAGACAATAATATGGTAACAAATTGAAACTTTTCAATGTGATTCAGATAAAGTCATTAAGAAACTGTAGCAAATATTCTTGATAAACTAACCTTTGATGAAGCATTGGAATTCATTGTGTGAGATTCGACCACTGTTCATTTCAATCTTCAATGTCATCAAGATGGTGAAGGTGAACTTGTCTTTCTCATATAAACCTCTAGCTGTGTAGGCGAATACCTCAAATGTGAGGTATTCAATAATATTAGCAATTCTCTTGGCTGTGATGGGTGATTTCTGTGATCTAGCCATAGACAAGTCAAAGATGCCTAAGAACTGTCTTAGAGATGTCTGGTACATGACATTCACCATGCTCATTTCAACAATCAAGAAGTACATGATGCTACCTCGTGTAGCCACTGTAAAGTACAAAATATCACTGTAAATAATAGTACATACAGACAATTAAAGTAAAGCCTCATTTAACAACCACCTAATTATCAAGACATCTGCATTAAAATGAGAAATAAATATCTCCTCTAAATTAAAGATTACTACAATATTAATGTCACTACATTGTAATGACAATTTATTTCTTTGCATAGGTTTTCAAAATTTCCCCTGTATTTAAACTAGATAAATAAACCACTTCAATATTACCACCAATTAAATTTCATCCAAAGATAGTCTTAATGCTGCAGATTTTCAGTACATATTCTGTACAAATTAACATGACAGAGTAATAAAAACGATGATTTTGCTCATATCATTACCACAATTTATCATGCTCCACTGATTTAACAAGAATTTCAAGTTTAAAAACTGCAATCTAAATTGAAGTTCAATTAATTAAGAGTAAAATAAAGTTCTCAAAGACTGCATTGAATGAAGAATAAATGCAAAGTATCATTATTAATTTATTTATTGCAACGATATCTATCATGGAATCAAGACACCAATCATGTTTCGTATAAATAATTCCATATGATGCACCTGGTCTGAACTCTTCACGAGCTGTATTAATCTTGATCTCAGTTTCAGCAGCAATCTTCAGCTTCTCACTGACTTCCTCAGCTGTACGTTTGGTTGTTCTCAGCACTTCAATCAATGATTCATCTTCCACTAGTGAACCTTCTGTGGATGTAAGACGGAACAACAAGTTGTCCTCTAGTTCCTGCATCTTACGTTTGTTTGCCGTTACCTCTTCCAACAGATGTGTTCTTTCTTGTTCAAGTTCCTATAACCAGGCAACAAATTCATTGATAAAGCAATCATATTAATTTTCAAACGAAAATAATAATATTCAGCACAATGATAAAATAGTATTTACACAACCAAAGTAAGTCAGGCTATGCTTATAAATACACCATGTCATTCACAATTATTGCAAAATACATCAGCAACAACCAATCTTAGGTAAAAGAGACAAGTAATACATGCCTATTAAAAAAATACTAAGATATTGGTAAGGCAAAATGTATCATATAAGAAATGTGAGCTTTGAATCATGAGTATTTTTGTGTTACCTTCAGATAACAAACCCACTCCTATTATCAGAACAAACATTAACTCACCAAATATTGATAAGTAACTTTCAATGTATTTTTCAGATCATTAATAAATCTTAACACTAAAATCAATTACCTGTTTTTCTGTCAAAATTACCAAACCAAGAAGCTGATCTTCTAGACCCTTCATTGTCACAGTGAAATCTACAATTGATGTACGGGCTGTGATTTCTGGTGTATATGTAGGGTTACCTAACTTTGTGGTAATATACAGCTTGAATCCCTTCATGATGTCAACTTCCTTGTCCCCTACTTTGACCTATGAAACAATAAAACATGGATTATCAAGAAAACACATTAATACAGGTTAATTTATCAGTACAAATACAATTTGTTGATTTTTGGGTTTCATGCCTGTCTCAACAGTATTTCAGTTATAAACTGACAGGCAGTAAACCTTACAAACTGGAATCTGTACCAGCAGTAACCATATCCTCCACAAGTTACTACCAACTTCCTAAAGTAAATAATCAGTAGTGGAGGATGAATAACTTATACAAATTGTTACAGGGAACATATGCTGCACAAAGGTTTAAAATCATGAATGTAAGGTCTGTAAACCCTTTTTGGACACAGTGAGTATAATTTAAATAATGATGAAGCATTTAAATTGAGTCACAATTTTTCATTTCACTCAAAATGTGTAATGTGGTTAATTGATTGAAGAGAATTAATTGGTGTATTGGTAGTGTATATCAGCGATATCGAAATACAGAACCTTACTGACTTTTCCAATGTGGTGTGGCTTCACCTGGACGTGATTTGTTCAAACACATAACTTTTTCTTCACTTAATGTTTTGAATTTCAAATTCAATTTCCAACACTCTGTACATTCTCATTGATCATTTAGTTTTGTAGTTTGTATTGTTCTAGCCATTATGTTAACTTAATACATTTAATCAAAACTACCTTGAATGTGGAACCACTCTTGATGAAATTCTTCTCAAGAACATTGTCTAATGCAGGATCTAGCTCTTCACCAACATCTTCAATCAGCAATGGTCGACCAAGAGACAAACTATCTTCAAGATGACTACGGAAATACTTGTGATTCAATGATGTGATCTGAAAACAAACGATGAATATCAGAGAAAATGCACAGTTTTCAATTTTTATCAACTAGTTTGGAATATTACTTTTATTATGGTGTTTTATGCTATATTGATTTAACAGCTGAGCAAATAATTTAACAAGATTTCGAAAAGTTAAGATGAAATTGCAAATTGTTATAAAAGGATATTTTCATGTAGTTGATGCTTTGCATTCCAATGAATTTAAAATTAATGCAATAGAATGCAACAGTTTTACATTGTTACATTTAGTTCATTTTACCTGCATCTCATTTTTGGATTCCCTGTTTTTGATCCAGATTTTACCTTGACCCTGAGGATCAATCAATAATGGATATCGAGCAGCTTTTGTTACAATCAGACCATTCTGAATGGAGAGATCATCATTGGGTAAACCTTCCAAGTTCCATTCACTCACTGTAGCATTGTCTACCAACATATTCACAATGTTGAGGTCCTAAAATAAAACATGTAACTGACCTTTAAGTTTCAAACAACAAAATCCAAAGTGTGGGTGAAGAATCCTACCACAAAGAAAGCAAGGTATGTTTAGGAAAAAAGTATCTGACCTACCCTATTTCTTTAGGTCAAGTGACCCTAAACATTATTATTTTTTATGACCTTATATTTAAATTTGTAGACAACAGAAAGGCACATATCACAATAAGACTTTATATTCTGAGCATGTTAACCAAAACAGAAAAGGGGTAAAAAAATTCTAGGATTAAAACTGAAAGTTAAACCGTGTATAAAACAGATATATTAATAATCTCACATCAGAAAATGGAATCTTTGCAGTAATCATTTCCTTCTTCCATGCCTTGTTCATCAAAGTTCTAAATTCCTGATTAAAAGGTCCACAATATGATAAGAAACCTGTGCACAATAACACATCACCAACAAGTCTTTGTATTTGTGCTTCAAATCCTTTGCTAGCAGCAGTCCATCTGATTCTTTCACCTCCCAGACCATCAATCAATGCTGTAGCATTGGCCATCTTTCTACGACAAGCTTCAGCATCATCTACCAGAGCCTACAAAATAAAATATGATTTTTATGAGTTACAAACCTTATCATCAATGCTGAAGCTACTATCAATTATCCATGATGTTTATTATCATAAAATTTAAACATTAAGCAGTTAAATAGGGGCCATCTTCAAAAGATTAAAGGTCATTAAGTACAAAGGAAAGATTCATAAGCAATTAACTTCATCTGGTCCTAATCAGGACAACAAATGGTTTCAACATTAGTAGACCAACTGAAGTTAAGATTAACTTTACCTGTTTCTCAGTCATAGCAGCATCATAAAGAGCCATCACTTCAGCTAATTCTCTGTTCTTTTCATCAAGTTGTGCTTGCGCAACATTTAAATCATTCATGGCTACAGCCAGTTTTGCTTCTTGTACAGCCAAGTTTGCCTGTTACACAAAAATAGTATGTTTTTAATTTATTAAAAAATAAGTTTTTAACCCTAATTCATCAGGGCTTCCCTAAGATTTTTCACCCGAGTGTCCCCGGAACTCTCATCTCCAACATTTTAGGGGTCCCTTTTGATTTTTGGGGGTCCCAGACAGGAAATGCCAAGGGCAAATTCCGGGTCAGAAGGGGTCCCTTGGATGCGGTGGTCACTCTCAATTCTAGTCCCTTGGCTGAATATTGTGTCAGGGACGCAAGAAACCTGCATCAGGGAAATCCCTGTTCTTAATCAGATCCTGCATCAATACAAAAACTGTTCTGACAAAGCCAGTACAAAATACAACTTCTTCATGAATAGTCAGCCACAACTAAACCAACAAAAGATTATAAATTACTACAAATGACAAAAACATTGTTGTAAATTTCACCATCATTCGTGCCTTCAAAACAAAGACTACAAGAAATCAATGCACAGTCTTGTGTGTATATATCATTAGATTAGAATAGTCATATGACTGCTATGGTTATGTGACCTTTTGTATAAATACATCCATTTTCAGAATAGACCACTGTGAACATAATTGATAAATTACCTTCAGAGGCAAGACTTCTTTGTTGATACCATAGAAGAAACTCATAGCCTTTGTCCATGAGGCTAGACCTGCCACATCACCACACACCTTCTTAGCACTTTCAATGTTGTAGTCCTCCATGGATAGATATGGAGCAAGCAACTCAACAGTCTCTCCATTGATAGTATCCTAAAACACAAACAATTTAAAAAAGATAACATGCTGACATCTCTGTTGTTATATTTCTCATAGTATGATATTCTTCTCACACATTTTATTATCTCAATTAATCAATCAGCTTAATATATTTAAACAATCTAATATATATATATATTCCTCACTGATTTTATAGAGCACATTTTACATAAGAATTTTGTAACACTATGTAAATACATTTGTTCAGGCACAAAGCACAAAACTTTCAACCAACAAATATAAATCACCTTGTTATTATGAGCACCATGTTTATCTCAACCATTTAATATGCCCTGATGACTTCTCCAGATAACAAGGTTTTACAGTAGTTTACAAACCAGACAAGGATGGCTGAATCCCAAATGGAAAACCTACAGATATTTGAAATAAGAAGCCAGGCATATGATGTAAAGTCTGTATAATTACCTTAGGGAAGTTCATAAGACCTTGCAAGAAGCCACCACTGGCCATCAGTTTCAATGCCTCAGACCAAGAGGGTTTCACACACGGTCTTTCCGGGTCCATCTGGACAGGGTCCACTCTCTTTTGGAAGAGGATCAATGCACAGTCCATAATTCTCATAATCAAATGTGGCGGTTTGGCCAACTTACGCACTGAAAGAAAGCATAATTTGTCCACATGAAATCATGTCTTTATAATAATTTCTTCAAGTATTGCACCAAGAATGTGCCGCCACAAAACAGGCAAGATTTAATAATAAATCAGTAAAATAAACAACAGAATCAAGGTCACATTCAAGGTAAAGCTTATTTTACAAAAGCTTACAGTACAATTTGAGTTTTAATATGTGTAGACATAGCTCTTTCTAAATAAATTGGTTCAGATTAATGATACAGTTAAATGTTCTAAATAAAGGCCAAACCAATAGGGGCTAGGATGGGATGAGGAGTGTGCAATGGTGCCTAAATACATGAATCATATTTGATCCATGTGACTATTTTAGACCCAAACACACCATAACACACCATTCATGTTCCATACTAGATCCCAGTATATACAGTAACAAATGATAATAAATGTATTTGATCCAAAAACTCAATACTAAGAATTGATACACCAGTAGTATAGATGAACTCCCTGTACCTGTGGCAATGTGAGCAGGCTTAATTGTTTGTAAAGCAGCTTCTGCTTCTTCCAGAGCAGGTTTTGCAGCTTCTAATTTGGCTTCAGCAACTGCTTTGTCAGCCTGTATAATAAAACAACATAGATGTACAGTAATAACTTACTTAGCGACCACCTCAATATCACAACCACCTCATTGTACTACTAGCTACTAGCTTATTATTGGATTGGCTGGACGATGCACCACTTGATTGTGTACACTGTATTGTGAATAAAGTTAAAATTAAATTGTATACTTTTTTGAAAACCCAAATTGCAGTATCACGTGTAATATTAGAACTTGGGATCATTATCTATTGTTAGAAATCAGTCAATACATGATACAACGTGATACAAATTAAGCCTGGCTACATATGAAATACTTACAGAGATACTGTCTACAATAGTCTGGGCTTTATCCTTCACAACCTGAACCTGAGCTTTCACCTTCTCAGCAGCTGTAGCCTTGGTTGTCACTTCAGCTAGCACAGCATCAGCTTTCTTAGAAGCAACTGCAAGTTCTTTCTCTTTGACAGCAAGTTCTTTAGACAATTCATTTACTGATTCAGTAGCTTCAACGAGTTTCTTTAGACCTAGAGTTGACAAAATAGATACATAGTATATTAAATTCTTCACTGACAATGCTGATATGTCTGATTTATCTTCATCATTTTCACTTCAATTAATTAACAGCATAAACATCCTCATCCACATATACATCAAAATGTACAAAGGTCACATCCACGTATCACAACACACTAGTACTCATTTTGTTCAAAGAAGTACTGTTTACAATGATCAAATAAGTGAAGCTTTTATCACAATTTAGTGGGTTTTTTAAACAAAGTTCATGTCTCCCCATCAAGAACATCATAAATTAGTCAGAAAAAGAAGAAAATCAAATACATCTTTCAGCTGTATGACATTTGGCCTCTGGGGATAAAGGTTAAAATCAAACTTTTAGATGCATAAACCTTTTGAATGGTGAACTACTAATTGTTAAACATCGTAGGAAAAACTTTTCAAAAGTAATGTTTCAGATGGTGTTTGAATGAGGAAGAAATAAGAATAAAAAGATTGAAATCAATAAGAAGAGAACTGTTCAAAATGTCTCCTCACATTGAAGAAGAAACATAATTATAATACGGCCATCTTACCAGTATTCATTCTGTCAGCTAATATGCCAATCTCCTTCCGCTTCTCACTGTAAATCTCTTTGTAACCAGCAATGAAAGACAGGTATGATTTTGGTGTGACATACGTCTGACGACGATATCTCTGGAAATATTCGATGCATTCCTCGGCTACCAGATCCTGGAAGATAAATAATGACATTTTTAATGAAACTGCAATCAGGAACTGATGTCATTTTCTTTCTTTTTTAAATAAATTTTACAATGCAAATGGAAAATAGTTTTACAGACAAAACTTAGCCGACAAATAGAAAGTCAATAATTTAATGTCTTCGACAACTGGATTGAACTGATTTTAAATACTAAGTTGCATTTTCAAGAAATAAGAACAGACGTTAAACATTTAATGCAATTGTTATAGTAGATAAATCCAATCATAGAACATGCAAGTATATAGATGAGAAAATGATTTCTAGGAAAAAACGCCAACAAAAAACCCCCCATAACGTTTCCAACACATAGAAAGTAGCAAAAAAGGAAGTGTAATAGGAGGCAGAAAATAAAGTTCTTGATGTGGGGTGCAAACCTGCGACCTTCTGCTTGCAAGTCAGCTGCTCTACCAACTGAGCTAATCGGGCTGACAGGCATACAAGCTACTATAAACACACATATTATAATTTATATATACACCCCTGTTACAGGAGGACACAAAACACAGTCTCCCCAAATGATACCACTCTACAGTCTACAGCAGGGCTAGAGGGGTTTGATATATTGTATATATATATGCATCTTTTATTCAGGTTATACCGTCATTGTGTACAGACAATTCATATCCTCATAGGTTATGATTAGGTAAGCACTGCCATATGAATGAGAGAAGTAATATATAAATTCCAAGACAAAAATTAAATTTAAAACTTTTCAATAAAAAATTAATTAAAAGGCAATAAATCATTTTCATTACCTGGAAGACACCCATTGTACTAACTACAGCAGCCTTTACAGCAGGTGTAGCAACAATATCGTAGCTGGTCAAGAAATGGTTAGATACAGCAATCAAAGCATCCTTGGGCCAACGCTGGAACCAGTTCATGGTACAACCAGAAATCAAACCAGGGAACTTCAAAGACCTGGATCTGAACTTCTCTCCAACCTGAGCATAGACAGATTCATCAACTTATCTACTGGTTTAAAATCAACAACTTAAATAATGTTAATCTAATTGTTTAATTTAACAAATTAATATATAAGGGTACAAGGTAATAAAACTTGAGATGGGTCTTTCAGCTACAAATCTCGATTTTATATCTTTGACGTTTTTTGATGTTACAAACAAAACTTTTATTATAAAAATACATGGCTTTAAAATGGACTTACTAAACAATGCTTAATGTTAATATTTAGAAACTTACAGGTGAGAAGCAGAGACACAAGTGAAGATTTTGTCGGCATCTCATCAAGTAATATTCACTGAGGTTCTCATTGGTTGGTGGTCGACGAGGGAAATCTTTCTTCATTGGAGCAATGAGTTCATTTAAAATTTCATCCATCTCATCTCTCGCGAAGAGACCAGAAACCTGAGAGACAAAATTTAAACAATTATAAAATAGTGTTGTCTTGGATTATCATGTTTTCAATATGCATTGATGCACATGATGCGTGCCATGCATGTGACACAATACTAACATGATTAACCATCGCAGAGTTTAGGAAAATATGTCAAGATCTTCATATAATCAGTATATAATATTAATCTTAGTCAAATACAATTAAATCTGGTATTAGTATTGTATGACAAATAAATTTATTCGAAAATGTGTTAATTAAAGAAGTTTTATAGTAAAACCTTGTTATCTCGAGAAATCGTCCAAACAGATAAACTGCTCGAGATAAACAAGGTGCTCATAATAACAAAGTATTTTGTTTGTTGGTTGAAAATTATACACAACTAAGAACACAATTGACGGGACTCTAAAAACTCCTAGAGATAAGTCGGGTGTTAGTGATATAGGTGCTTGTAATAACAAAGTTTTACTGTATATCTAAGACAAGTAACTTATGTTTACCTCTCCTGATGACAAGATATTGTTCATGTATTCCAAGAATGCTTCATCTTTGATTTCCTGATCAGTGAACAAGAAAGTAATACCCTTGCCTTCCTGGCCAGCTGTTCTGTACAAGAACTTTAGATCTTCAAGTAAGTTACTAACATTGTAAGATCTGAAAGCAGTTATTGAGCAATGTAGAATATAGATAAGAAATAATTTCTAGAAAAAAAAACATAAACAAAAACCCGACTTTCCCCAAAATTCTGCCTTCCCCAAACCCATTGACTGAAAACCCACCAAACACATACAAACAGAAACAGCAGATGCATTCCTACACAATGTCAAAAACAAAAATCAAAGTTACGTCTAGTTACCAAACTTTACAGTCCAAGCACAGCAAACATAAAATATTTATTAATCACTTAAATTAAATTACATATTTATCATAAACCAGCTTCAGTTTGTTTTATTTGAGGATTAATTACACAGAGTGACATCTAGGGGACCCAGATAATTACTACATTATATCTATATTTCACCATATCCAAACCAAAGAAATAAAGAGGTGCAACTTTGTAGAAAAATAAATACTTCGCAGTATCTGATTTTTCACTCTATCTGAGTTCATTATAACAGTGCTGTACTTTACGTACTGATACATTTAAAAGATTATTCTTCAGATATTTAACAGGATAATTTATCGATAGTTTACCTTGACAACGTGATCTGGAATGTTTTATAGGTAGCAATGAATGAAGCCAGTCTGGTTAGAGATTGTTTACCAGAGCCACCTACACCAACGAGGAGAGCGTGACCACGTGGTGTACGAATAACACGAGAAATCTTCACCAAGTTTGTCATGGCATCCTGAAAAATGAACAAATCACATCACAGAATGAATAAATTACAAATCCCACATAAATTAATGAATAAATAGTTATCAAAGAATGAAAAAGAATACAACAATATAACGTTAACTTTGATAAATTACTGATTACTGGTGAATGAACATACAAATATTCAGCAACCACCTCAATATTGAAACCACCCCATTGTATTTACCAAATATTCTAGACTGGTTTTCAATATTTCTGATACATTTTTAATAGATACTGAGACAACCGCAGTATTAAGACCATTTAAATTTTGTCCTAAAGTTGGTCTTAATATTGAGGTTATATTGTATCAGTCTTCATCATAGCATACAAGGCCAAAGTCTGGGGCTAGTAAATTTCAATTGGAGCTAATGAACTCTCACAAATTGTGCACTTGGGCTAGTGGTATATTGTTTCATTTTTTGGACTAGTGTTATAAATATGATTTCAAACACTGCTGTATAGCTTTGCTGTGTATAAACATTGAATGAGGTCCATACCTTGAAGAATACCATGTCCATTTTACCACCTCTCACTGTTTCATTATATTGTTCCATGTAACCTTTTAATTTCTCAGCCAGATCATCAAGCGAGGGAATGGGTTCATAAACCTTTGGTGCATCAAGATCAGCATCATCAGGTTCGTCTCCTGATAAACACATAAAATATTCAGTTAGTTACCGTAGAAACAAAATCAAATCTAAAAAAATGTGTTATTTTTCATAATAAAAAAGGAAGAAAATTTGTCAAACATTTTGAATATTACTTTAAATTTTTCAAAATTTCTCTGAGAAAATAATTATTACGCTATTTAGTAATAGCATGTTGTTGTCCAGTTGTCCAAGAAATCAAGGAAAGAAATGTTTTTGCTAGATCCTTCTTCTCTACTGTGGATATCTCCATTTACAAGTCATGTTAAAAGTTATGACATCTACAGTCAAACCTGCGAACAAAGGCCACCTATGGAAAAGACAAAATGCGGCCTCTATTGACAGATGGTCTTTATTTGGAGGTCAGTTTGTTCTAAATAATCAGCGATGTTTTTTCAAAGAATGGCCTTTATTCACAGGGTGGTCTTTATTTTGAGGTGGCCACAAACATAGGTTTGACTGGACATCACCAGACACGGACAATGGAGTACTAACAACAAGCATTCCATGATACTAATCATGCTGCAATCAAGGATGATATATACATACTAGTACATACATAGGGTAGTGAAAAACCATATGCAAGCTAATACAATTACAACAAAAACAAACACAATTCATGCGAGCATTTCTGAAAATTCAAACATGGTTCATGTGAACATTTCTGAAAATTCAAACATAGTTCATGTGAACATTCTAAGAATTCTAATGCCTGACATATGATGCATCAATAACAAGTGATATATAATATTCATCATGTAAACAGTTTTACATGCCAGCACAGAGACATCAATACAACAACCAAATTACCTGGCTTTTTAGGTGGCTTATCAGCAACTTAAAATTTCAGAATTTACTGTGTTAAACAATAGAATAATTACAATACATGGAAGGGTTCTAATATCAAATGATTAATGAATTGGGTAAATGATACATCAAAGACTAAACTCAGCATTGACACGAAACATAGTAGGAATTGTAGAATGGTAGGTATTCTGTACTAAAATGCTGGATAAAATCAACAAAAAATGTAGCATTTTATAAAGTCTACAAATCTTTACATACAATACAGAGCAGCAGTCATTATAAAAACATTCTGAATTTCTTAATGTAACTAGTACTGAACACTATTTACTTCTTGAAACTATGTAATCAAGTACTAGCCAGAATTAAAATGAACTATTCTCATACAAGGGTAACTATTAAAATATAGATTATATAGAAGCATGCATGCATGTAAGGTATACATATACAGTCAGCACCTGATTGTATGAACATTGATTAAATTCATCCACTAGTTTAAATGTGTGGTTAGGTCAAATTTTGGGTAAAGGTTCGGTAAAGTGATTGCATAAAAGTTAAGTTAAATTTATCCAGAAATAATTTCAGATTAAATTTAAACTATTGGCAAGTGTCAAATATTGGTCAAGAAGTCATTAAGATCTAAAGTTTGTCTGTTTACTGGTCAAAATTGAGAAGGATGTCCAGTGTACAGTACAACGAGGACAGCCATCTTGTTTCTGGTTAACTGAACCTAAGAATTTAATCCAGTGGTTAAATTTAACAAATATTTATATATTTAGGTGCAGATGTCTAACTTTATTCTTAAATTACTGTTTTCCTATTTTGAAAGTCTCTCAGCTAGTTGTACAGTTTGAGCTAATTTGCTACATTTAAAATCATGCAACGAAATAGCAAAATGCTGATCCATGCATAATTCTCTATATGTACTTATACGCCTGTCCCACATTGTGAGATAATGATTTATGCTATGTTAATAGCACTAATATACCATAAGATGTATAAGTTACCTCTCATAAACACTCTGTTTAAAATGTATGTGAGAATTTAATAACTTTAGTTCAAAGCTCACAAAAATCTTTATTATTAAGCATGAACCTTATCCATGACAAGAGATGAGTTTAACTGAAATAATTAAGGCATACCAATGGTAGAAAAAAGTTCATCAAATATGAACTGTCATATAATTATATAACAAATATGATTATATAAAATGAAGATAATGGCATTTCTGAGCAAAGCTATCTTTCAACAATTCTTCATTAAGGCACTAGTCACATCCAGGTCACATTAAAAAAGGATGAAAACAAACAATATTAATGGGTAAGAAGCCAATTATTTTGGGTTTATTACCTGTAATTTCTGGAGCATCCCTCATGAAATCAACAAAATAGGGCTCTGTATCCATTTCATTGGCTGCAGCAACTCCACATTCCTCTTCAGCTACCTGTGTGTATACAAAGATATACATATATAAGAAAAGGATTCCTACAAAAAAACCCATCTCCCCTAAAATACTACCTACCCTAAAACCAATCCAACACAGGAACATAAAATGGAGGACAATGCACAGTCTCCTGGAGGGAACATTGAAACTGTCTGTAGCAAAGCTACAAGAGGTTTACGAGTCTTACCAATACTGGATGAATGCCTGGAATGCTTTGTTATTGAGGAACGTTTCATGAATGCCTTTTTTTCATTTCCTCACAGGCAACAGTTAAACAGAAAAAACAACATAAAGAAATATTGTTGAAAAAAGAAAATTTCACTCCCTCAGACTCATTAATTTTTTAATATCTCATGCACTGAACTAACTTACCTGTTTTATGGTCTTTTCAAACCAGTCTTTGTCAGTCATTTCTGTGAATCTGTCAGCAATGACACGGTAACATTCATGTTTCCACAGAGACAACAGAATGCCGGTACTAGTCACAATTTCGTCAGTACAATTAAGCATACCCTAAATAAGATAAAAACATGATAAGAAGGAACAAAGGACAGCTAACCAAGAGAAAAAGTATAATTCATACGCCAGCAGTTTTGAGACATACAGAAAATATGACAAAATCTGCACAAAAAAACTTTTTGCAAAAAGTAAAATACGTCTTGTACAGAAGAACCCCAATGTTCATTACCCATCAAATCATATCAAGTTCAGAATAAACTCTCCCATTCTTAAGCAAATATATCTTAAATATAATCATGAGGAATTTTATTCATACAATTATCTGTATTTGTATAATGACAGTTTATCCAAAGGTTCAGTATTCTAGGACCTTAGGCTACAACGAGTCCGAAAGTATTACCTGCCAAATTCTGCTGAGATCTCTCAAGTTAAACACGTAGTGGAACTTGGCGGGTGTCGGCAACATCTTGATCTTTGTTTTCTGCCAGATCTTACGTGTAGCAAGTACTAATTGTTCGACCATTTCGCAGACACTTTCATCAAAGCCACGTTTCTGAGAATAATAGATAAGACATTCATATTAGGCATGTTGAACCACACAATTCTATATCTTGATAGAAATCTCTAAGCTATACTCAATAAAATTGATATTGTAGGAAATAATATATTTACATAACCAAATTGTTACCAATCTTTCATTATAAATCGCAGGAGCATTTTTTTGAAAATAGGTGACTAGATCTGTGTATTAGATCTGTCATTGTAGGTTTCATTCTGCATTACATACAGTGAAACCTCGCTTTACAACAATCTCAATATTAAGACCATCCCAAAATAACAACCACATATTTTTGAACTGGTGTTCAATATTTCATCATTTCAACTTGAAAATGAGACCGTATCAAAATTGAAACCCAATCATTTGTCCCAACAGTGTTCTTTATATCAAGATTTCACTGTCTTGCAAAATACATGGATAAATGAACAAATTTGTAACTAAGCAACTAATTCTACAGATATCTAAGACTAAGATGTGAGACCAAAAAAAACAACAAATAAGGAGTTCAATGAGACACATATTCGCACCTTGATGAAATATCCCTTTCCAATTGTTCTGAAGACTTTATCGATGGACGTATTGGATGGTAGTGTACAGTTGAAGATATTGAAATGTCGCTTCAGACGTTGTGGAATATCATTACGTCCACCACCAGGATGAATCATGGCTGCCATCATCTGTATGTCAACAATGTTGGTAAACTCTCCTGGTTTCTCTAGGTTATAGAAACCTTTAGCTTCAATCATCTGTCTAGTAATTTCATTTGTGATCTGAAAAATGACGAAAATTTGTCATACTTTTGTCCTTGACTTTGCACTAGGTAGTGATACTTGGAAACTAACCCATTAAAAGCCATTGGTTAGGCATGTACAGTTGATACAGTTTGACAAGTACTTAGTGATATTCTCTGTGTAATACATTCAATGTTAAGAGACTCAATATTCAATATTTATTTGAAATTTTGTAAAAAATTACTCCAGCGGTGAGTCTAAAAGATACTATCTGCTTATTATCAATGAAAGACAATACAAATGTCTAAAATAAAAAACAATCATTTGATACAAGAAATTACAGTAGAACACAGTTATAATGAACATAAAAGCTAGAGTGAAGTATGCATTATTCCCTAGACAGACTGTTCTTTATTTCATTATGATAGATATAGTGAAAAATGGATAAAATGAAGCAATTATTCTGGTCCCCAGGAATTCACTATAACAGTGTTCTACTGTATTGTCAACTGTAGGGCAAATTTAGATCTTCAAGATCGCAGACTAACCTGATCTCCCCATTCATTGATAATTGGCATGTTAATATCATCAACGAACACAGTCATCTTCTTTCCAGCAGGAGGACCATAGGTAGTACCCATACGTTTGTCTACAAGACCTTCAATGGTACGCTGGAACATGAGCGGTGTTGTAGCGCTGGAGAAGTTGAAACTCTTGAACATGTGCAATTCTGGGTCATACTTTCCACAGAAACCTTGAATCATGACAGTCTTGGCAGTACCCTAAAATACACAGAAATATATGAATACAGTAAACACAAATATGAATAAAATCTTCAAGACAAAGCAAGTTAATAACACAGCAGGCAAAATAAAAAGTTAATCAAACTCACTGATTTTATTCAAAATCTGTTTTGGAAATAATACACTCATTAAAGAAGTCATTATCAATTACACAAATATTTCTTCAAATCTGAAATGATCCTCAATCTTAAATTCAGATTTATACACTGCAATCTTGTAACTGTTGGCAACAAACTAAATGAATCACTTAAAACACATGACAAATTACCCAGAACAGTTAAACCAGTTACCATAACAGGAATAATGATAATGGAGAAAGTGTACAATTAGTCTGAACTTACCTGTTCACCAATCAACAAGACACATTTGCCCTGTTTGGAGATAGTTTCAATCAAGAAGTCAGTTCTCACATTGTCTACATTTGGTACAAGGATGCTTGTGTACTCTGGGATTTCATTGTCGGGATAAACATAGTTTGGTACCTAGAAAATTAAGAAAATTAGAGTGTTGAATTTACTGTTACCAGTATATGCAAATTTCTGTCATATTTCACCAGGTGTAGCTAAACAGTGTTATCTTCATATTTGAATTTTTAATTACTTCAATTACTAAGATTGATAAAATAATTTTGTTGCCATTTTTATCATGAATTTTATATATGTTGCCATGGTAACAAACTTACCCGTCCAGACCAATGTTCCCATTGACCAGACTCTCCTACTACATATTCAAAGATGGTGTCTTCACCTTCCATCTCAGGAAGTTGTACAGAGGAATTACTTTTTATCAGTTCTTCAACCTAGAAACAATATAAACTCATTAAACAAACTAGATATCTATTCACCAACCTATTACGATACTTATCATTGTCATCTATATGTATTGAAACTAGGGTAATATTAAAACAATTTAATCATAATTAAGACACACAGATTTGCTGTAAATCAGGGATACTACACAAGATGTAACATTGCCTGTACTGGAGTATTATGGGGTAGGTGAGATGTTTTGAGATCTTTTCTAGGAATCCTTTTCTCACCTATATTTATACATAACAGGCCATTTAAACACACTGACATATCATGCTTTTAAAAGCTTCTTATATCCTATTCTTATCTTATTTAAAATACATGTACAGTGGAATCTGATAAACAGGTAAGAAAACTCATAGCCTTAAAATTATACACCAATAAGTTCTACATGTATGTATAATCTTGCTCTTGATTAAGACGACAAAATCATTTGGGTTCAGATGAAACTATTCAAACCAATGAAAAAATAACCACGTGTTTTAATGCATATTTTAAGTAATAATTAGATCAGGAGGCTAATCAAAAGTTGGAATGATGATCTTAAGAATTTATCATAGAATCGTGTATCAACTCATATCCTGTGGACAAAAAAAAATGGACAAGACAAAAGTTCAGGACAAGGTAAATGAAATGTTTGAAGTTTTTTAAAATCATTCAAATTACAGTGTCATTATTGCAGGCCAATTTAAAAGCCAGGGGACTCATAGAGAATGGTTTGTCATACACTCCAGCAAGGCAAAGGTACAGAATGTGTTCATACAACAAAAGATCAGCCACTTTGATCATCACTTTGCACACTGTTAAAAACATATCCATAAAATTCAGACTGGTACTGAACATTTCATACTGAAATGATGGACGATAAACAGTGCACATGAACACAGTCTAAGTCCCTTAAGTAAACAGTAATTGTGTTCCAAATTTACAGCTTAAATAAGTTATCCAGTATTATTCATTTACACAAAGAAGAACCGCTTGTCAACCATTCAGAAGCTAAGAGAATTTTAATTAAAAGATTTGTAAAACAACATTTGTTACGACATAAAGCAAATCTCACACATTCAAACTTCTTGGCTGCATTAGGATATCATTAAGCATTTGTTGAGATGTAAGAATAATTACAAGATAAAGCAAACAGAATTCTTAAGGCTTAATCAAGCCAGGTTAATGGTGATTTACTATACAAACTTTATTATTAGTGGTAGGATAACTTCAATATGTGAGAGAGATACAGGTTAAAAAATCTTAATAATTAGTGATATTGTTAAATTCAAAACATGTCAGAAAAGCTTATAAGCATGTGTGTAAGCTGAACAAACTATCAATACGTCAGAAATCAGTCAAGGCAGGTGGGGAATAAATCAACAACAAAACGTAACACGTCGGACAATCATGCAGAACTCAAAGCAGTAGAACAGACGTCTTCATCTAGTCTTCATTTTACAAGCATAAGAACTGCCTTGTTTTATTTTGTAACATAATGAAATTTTCCAATACAGTAAAACATGGTTATAGTGAATATGGGTACAGCAAAGAATGGGGCTACAGTGAAGTATTAATTCCCCCAATGCATTATTGTTTTGAATATTGTGAAATATGGATGTAAAAAAGCAATTCTTTGTGTCACCTTTAGTAATCATTATAACCATGATCTCCTGTAGTTTATACACAAAAAACAAGACAAGGCAGTTTTCTTTTCAATGATAAAACAAGAAAACAAGAACAGCATCAACATTTACAAGACTTTATGTAGAAGTAGCTATTTCCACCTTATAACTACATGCATGCACAGAAAAAATCAAGTCTTAAATTTAACTCATACTTCTAAGAATTCCAAATGAAATACTAGATTTTGTGAAAATATAAAAACATCAGAACACCCACATTTAGATTACAGCATAAGCGTTCAATTAAATATCAAATCATTCTTTAACATTCAAAATTAAAAAAAAAAACATGGAAAGAGCTAATTCTTGTAAATGTTTTGAAAGAGGAATAACTCACAAACTAAACTCTGATGATGGTAACAAGTTATCACTATTGTTTGGATCAACTATCTTAACAGGGTGACCAAATAATGGGAACAACAATGTGTGATACAATAAAAGCTTGTAATAAATCCTCAATGGAATTTTGAACCCAGACAACTGGACTAGAAAAAAATTGTGCTTTTTTTACATGTAATAGATGTCTTGGAGTCTGGATACGAGAACAAATTTCTTCCAGCATACACTGAAGACCTAGCAGTCATTATAATCATATATAATACATATATAATCATCATTAGTCAAACTTAATCATGTTGTTTTTTACAAGCTTTTACTGTTTTTTTTTTTTTTTTTTTGTATATTGGTGGATATTTTGTCGTATTGTATACAATACCAAATATACCAATAACATTCATGAGGAACTCATGAATCAAACTTACCGTATTGGAAAACTGAATGATATGGCAAATTAAACGATTAATATGTGGTTCCAAACCCCATGATTTCATAATTAAGTCATTCATTCAATTTAATTTATATCATAAAAACTATACAAGACTAATCAAAAATGCATAATAAGTCTCAAGAGAGAATATTCACAAAATTAAAAGAAAAAACTTGGAGGGAATAAGTATTTGATAAATGTAGATAATATTTAAGGAACATTTTGCACACTAAAAAGGGTAAATACTTAATGTCAATATTACATATCTTCATAACAATCTAATGTAGATCTTTCAGAACCTGAGATACAGGGACTGATATGGCAATATGATTCACCTATTCTTTGGTATATTTTTTAATATATACTGATAACAATGTTTTATAGATAACAGCAGTTTTATTGTCAGATAAAACTCATACCAAATACAATTATATTCAGAATGTGCTAAATGACATTGAAATACTAAGAAACCAAACTGATAATAAAATATTTACACTCATACTTAAGTACTAATACTTTTGATTTTTTTGTAAAGTATTAATATATCAGAGAAAAACATTGTACCTTTTTCCTGTCAGTCTGTTCAAGGAGTGCTCCGAGGGACCACATGACAGAGAATACAATAAGCTTCTCTAGATGATCCTTAGGGATTTCTTTGTTGTCATCACGACGTGGAATCAACCCTTCCAGGAGATCAATGGCTTGACGAATATAGTTACATTGTAACACCTGTAAGTAGAAAAATAACCCTTGATTGTATTCAATGGCAGGGAAAATACAAGATAAGGCCAAGAAAATAATAGTTGTGTTTATAGTCACCTAACTGACCCTACTTTTTAAAACTAGTCCTAAAGTTTCTAACAGAAATATCAAAAATGTGAAAATATTTGGGGACAAATTATACCTTCAAAGTACAAACGATTTTAAGAAAAAAATTGAAAAAGAAAAGTTGGTGAGCTGTATACACAATTTTTGTTTGTCAAGTATCTTTAAACAAGACTTTTTTCTAGTCTAATTAAATTGGAATTGTAAAAGCTCTCTACTGACACACAAATTCAAAGTAACGAATGAACAACAGCTTTCATGGACAGTGTACAAATATGTACAATTTTGAGGGAGGGGGATATCTAAAGGGGGAACCTCTAAAGACTATAAGAACAAATGTTTATACTTGATTTCCAGATTTTTACCAGAATTTTGTTAAAAAAATGATGTATATTGCATAAAATCTTACATCCATCTTTGGTTCCATGAATTGTGTAATGTTTGTATACAGGACTGGGAAGAGCTGTTCAAACACTTGGTAGATAGCATCTTGTTGCATGGGTGGTCTGGTCAGCAACCAACCTGAAATAATATGGTATATGACATGAATAAAATATCTGAGAACTTCTCCATATATGGAGGAAAATAAAACTTTTTTGTCAAATTTTCATGGAAGGGTAAGAGAACTGTATTATGTCCAAAAATCAATGGAGATATTATGAATTGCAAGATTGCCAATGTGCAATTACATGTTCTAATAAAAGTGACAAATCAAAAAGTGTTATCTAAAGTTGTACAGAAGAATATGGTTATATGAACCCATATAATTACTTCATTATACCCATATTCTATTATATCCATATCCATGAAATAAAGAAGGGTGTGTTTGGGGGAAAATATCTGTACCTGGTTCTAAACAAATACTGTGTTCATTATATCCATGTTTTACTGTATAATCAGTACAAATACAGAGTGCCTTAATTTATCTTCTTTTTGTAACACAGAGCCATAAATGAGACATACTCACCTTTCAGTATAGGATCCCAGTCCAGGATAGAACTACTCATGAACACCATACCATTTCTGGATACAGTAGCTGGTGAGGCATTGTCAATATTGTGCACTTCAAAGATAATCTTACAGTTAGGGGCCATAGGAATACGATCACCGTTAGCCAATGTCAAGGTCTTGTTATCATCCAGTACAGAGTTCAGATTCTCAATCCAGATAGCATCTACTGGCCCATCCAACAGCAGCCAAACATGTTCACCCTGGTAATATATGATAAAGTATAAACACCATACAAAAGTGAGTGTCATCATTTTGAAATAATCAAACATAACACGAAACTGTTCGTAAACATTAATCTTCCAATTCCAAGTTAGTTATAATGTCATACAGCATTTATAATTCTTTTCATTTTTTTACACAGGGGTTTAGTGTCGAACCAACAGCTAGAGTCATTTGATGACTTTTCCAGCAATAATAGTGACGGAAGATCCCAAGGGTACACTTGAATAGAATCACTGACCTTCTGAGAGCTAGCTAGAAAGCTACTGTTCAAAGTTATAATAAAATATTCAGAGGATACAATAATAGAAGCACAATGTTTACCTTTTTAGTTTTGTGTGTTCTTCTCCAGAGCGTGGAGAAAATACCGTCTGTCCAATCATTTGTGGCTACATCCAGACGACCAAACATCTGAGGGGCTGTGATAGCTTTGGGGTTCATTCTCATTTCTTTATGAGGCTCACCACATTCTGTCATGGCCTTCATTAATGTGTGGATACATTTAGTCTTACCAGCACCGCTAGGCCCCAGTGTCATCATACCGTGACGCACACGCTGGGTCTCGAACAACTGGATCAATTTGAGAACCCACGGAGCATGGTGAATCAAACCACCATCCATCACCTGAGTAACAAAAATATTCATATCATTAAAAATTAATCTTCTATACCAATGTATATCATTTATGTGGGATTAAGGCTAAAATATAATGTAACATAAGTTTGCAGATTTTCAATAACTTAACATACAGTAAATAAATCCTGCAGGCATAAAGGCATCAGTTGCTTACCAGGCAATATAAATTTTAAATACATACATGCTATTATAAGAACCATGAATCATATTTATTATTTTGTACTACAAATATAAGAAAGGTGTCAATTAAGGCCTGAAATGAAAACAGATGAAAAATGATGGGAAAGAAACTGGACTACATCAACATATTGAACTATAAAAACAATGTCTACACACATGCATAAACTAAAATTGACAAAATATATGTATATAAATGACAGTACCCACAAAAAATAACACTATTTGCTTTATAATAATAAATGACAACAATAATATATTCAAAATGATACTTCAATAATTTCATAAATGTCACTCAACTATAAAAATATACAACAATTTATACTTGAATGGAACAAAACAATATATACTTATTATACCACTATACTTTGTTAAGCAGTACATAATATTGGACATAGGACGATAAAACTGTTATGCATAATATTGACTAAAATGAATCTTCTATCGCTATTTCTCAATCAGTATCTATCAGTCATAACCTTTGCAATGAAACATCTTCAAATTAATGCCATGTTATCATTTTCCAAGAGTAGAAAGTTTTGCAGTAGAAAAGGTTATAATTTAGTACAATGAAGAATAAACAATATAAAATATAACACAACTGTCATAGATTCTTTACAAGTTTACAAGTTAATTGTTTTCACCTCAGCATAGTACAATGATGAATTGACATTACGATAAAGTAGATGCATGAATACAAATATTAGGCTGTATGTTTGAAACCAAACAACCCAAGAAAAAGGAAAAAAAAAAACCTTTGCAGTGGTGGTAAAGAAAAAAAAAGCAATGATATGTGTTTTAGTCAGGTGAATTTTTAACAACTAGCAATATTTTATGTATTCAATTTGAAATGCAGGAATATTTGAATTTCAATTTAAAAAATGAGAAAGGACAATGTTTCTGTTATTAGAAAAATGCAAACATTGAAATAGATAATGACATTCATCACCAACTTAATTTTGTGAACGCAAGGCACATTTTCTATCATTGTATTCTTGTCCTAAACAATGTCCTTTTCCTATCAGTAAATAATTATTACACATTCTGGAGTCAATAAAAGATCTTAAACATTTTCCATCTGGAGTATCAAGATACTAGTCAAATTTGTTTTCTGTTTTATACATACGATAATTTAAATATTTGTTAGAAGAGTTTAAATCTTTGTGCCATTTTTGAACAAATTGTGATTTAAGAATAATGTCAAGCTTATTACGAAGTAAAGTTTTTGATCCATTACAATTATATTTTGCCACACTCATCGAATAGTGTTTAAATAAATTTAAGCCATTCATAATTGTGGGAATAAATTGTAAACTTTATACAGAATAGATGATAGTTTATTTTCTCAAGACAATAATTCATACCAAAAACCAATGGCTCTTCTCTTTATAGAAAGTAATAATGGAAAACTGCCAAGGTCACTGTATTATACACTGCATTTGGCATACTACTTTATTTTAAAATATATTTAAGGAAATCTATACGTAACAGTACATTTTCTATCACTTTTTATATCACCAAAAAACCATATTTCACATCTGTATGTCAAAATGGGTAATATATTATGATCAAATAGCTTGAGCTGAAATTCTATACTAAGATCTAAGTTACATATTTTTTAGTGCAGACTAAATGAGGCCTTTTTGCTTGTTTGGCCACATGTTTCTTCATAGATGAAAACTCCCTTTTTCTTGACAAATAACTCTTAGATATTTGAATGCAATTATAACATTGATTATGTTCCCTCTTAATTGTATATATCGTGGTCTGTTTACCCTATTGCCAAACACAATCACTTTTGTTTTGCTGTAGTTTATATGAAGTTTCCATATATCACAGTAATTAGAAAATAGGTTAAGTAAAATCATTCATCATATCCTGAGAGGTAGCAAAAAGTACAGTGTCATCGGCATATAGTAAAATAATTAGTTTCAAGAATACTTCTAAATCATTATTGTTAATATCAAGGCTAAATGACCCATTAGATGGTAAAAAATGTTCTAAATCATTAAGACAAAGTGAAAAAAAAACAATTGGGACAGATTTTCACCCTGACAAAGACCTCAATAACATTGGAAGAAGTCTGATTGTTCACCATTAATTGAGACACATGACTTTGCATTATCATACATGTTTTTAATTACTTTAAACAGTTTTCCGGTTATGCAATATTTAAGCAATTTTGACCACAGTCCAAGACGCCAAACAGAATCAAAAGCTTTTAGAAAATCAATAAAAGCGCAGAAAAGTTTTTTCTTGTTATGTTTGCAATATTCAGACAGCAAATGTCAGATGAATACATTATCAATTGTAGAATGACTTATGTGAAAACCGGCTTGATTACAATTCAACAAATTATTAGATTCAATAAATTTCGATAGCTGTGTATTTAAACTTGATGTAAAGCATTTACTTAGGCAACTTAAGAGTGTTATCAGTCTATAGTTTTCAAGTCATTGTATACCTCCTTTATTCTTATCCAACACTGTTTGGAAAAGAAGGAAACTCATTTCACGATTACTGTGTTCAAAACACTTCTTTTTCATAATTATAACCTTTTTTTATAGTAATGTAAGATGTAATGTACAATACGTATTAATTACAAATTGATGAAATCATAAAATCATTCCTTTACAAGGAAATACAAATCAAATAAGTGCAGTGACAGATAATCTACACCTATTTTGGGGATAAAAAGGGGAAATAACTGTGAAAAACTGCTTAAGTGACCATAAGATAATATAGACGGACAGACAGACAGACATACTACAATACAGTTTATGGATAATACAGAACAGACATAGTCAAAACAATACTTGACCACCAAAACATCACTAAAACATGACAAAAACTACAGCAGTATAATGATATAACATGATTCTAGTTTTTTTTACCCGTCTGTCCATTCTATCATCAAAACTATGAGTTTCGTTTATCTAAAAGTCATAAATATTCTGTCCATAAATAAGAACAAGATAAACTTCATAAAAGTGAATCTTATTATAACCATGTACACAAGGACCATTGCAAATTTCTAACAGCAAAAACCAAGCAGTTTAGATTTAAAAAAACAACATTTTACTGGCATTAAAAGTTACTTTTAAATATAGCTAGCTACTAATATGGAAATGGGTTTTTCCTACTTAGAGGGAAGGTAACTATAGAAAGCCTAAGTCCTTGAGAAAAATTCACAAATCAGTATTATGATTAAATGATAAATTTTGGCCTTCTAAAGACTAAATATTCAACATGCATGCACTTCATTTTCATTTGTTTCCTGTATTTGCACATGCAAGACAAGGAAAATAAATGGAAAACTAAAAAATACAAAAATTTGAAATTATAAATACTTGTGAAGTAGATTTTAGTTATAAATTAATATCTATCTTTTAACATGATTTCAATGAAAGATTTCACCAATATTGGTGAATAAACCATTTCATAGATTGAATACTGCTCCAATAATTATTATATATATTCAACACAAACCTGTGGCTTAAAGCTGCAATTGTGGTTTGAAATTACAAAATAGATGTAAGCTTACTTTGCCATATCTACTTTCCATTAACTTTTTAGAAGCCTTATTTATAAACAAGCTGTTATGTATACACACAGAGCTGTGATAACCCTGAACCAAAATATTCTGTGTTAAATCATAAAACAAACAGACATAGAATATTCTGATGCCTTGTTACAAATTTACCTTTTTCTCAATGGCAGCTTCCATGTCTGGGTAACCAGCCTTGTCGAGGACAATTCCAGGGAACAAATCATCAATAAGGGACATAAATAGGGGCTCATCTTCATCCACCTGGAACAGAATGATGAACATTTTAAAATGGTATTTTGTACATTCAACCTCAGAAGCTGAGTGATACAACTCAGTTTTAAAAAATCACAACCATACTATCAATGTATACAAATGCTCAAAGATTTGCAAAAACTTCAACCATTCTTTATGAATGGATATAATAAACCAACCAATCAAGTTTTAATAATAAAAAGTAGACCGTCACAGTTCAAAATTTGTTTGTTTTTATGTGACTTATTGTCACTGGGGCTTAACGCCGTTTTTTTAACAATTTTTCAGTTATATATGGTGACAAGTTCACATAACCAGTTTTCCTGGACTGTATACTAACCAGTATTAACCTACCCTTCAACAAAGAGCCAACAACTTCTCCACATATGGAGGAAAATCGACATTTTTGGCAAATTTTCATAGAAAGGTATGAACACAGTTCTAAAAGTTTTAATATTAGATTGATACCATGAAGTTCTAAAAAACACCCAATTAACAGTTAACAATGTCCTTATCTTATACTTCAAAAACAGAATGAAATAACTCACCAGTTTTGAGAGATTCATGTCTCTGAGAACTCTCATCACGCACACGGGCTCGGGATCATCAGGGTTCGCACGTTTGAAGGCTCCGAGAGTACGCAACACAGACAAAATGTTACGTAAACCAAAATCATAATGCACCTGTAATTACCATCATAAATAATCTGATATTTTGAACAATCAACATTAGAGTTGTCTGAAAGATATTTCTTAAATCAAATCTATTCTATTGTCTCTAACGTCAACTCATTCAAATCAAAAGTTAATTCTTTAATCTTACAATACAAAAATTACACACTTGACAATGGCATACAGATTATAATTCATTTTAAAACTTATGACAAAAACTGCAAAGGTAAATGATAAGACCTGAACAATTTTTTCATAATTGTTACACAGAATCTATCATTCAAAACACGATAAATCCACCTACATTAAGGCTATGTAACAGTAATCACAATGCAGAACAATACAATAATCAATACCAGGCACAATAGTCTAGCCATCATATTCCTTATTTCTTTAATAAATGTTACAGAGTATGTTCTATCTAGACTTGTACAAGGTTGTGCATCATCAAAGCAAATTATGTAACAAATTATTACAACCTAGAGTCAGATCTTCATTATTAATATGGCAATAATCTACTTTATGCAATGAATGTTGCCAGAATTACAAACCAAAATTTAATCAGAAAGCATCAATAGTCAATTTACAAAAACGTTTCTATCTAATTGTGGGTAAAAATGAGGATAAATGTTTAATCGAGCCCAATTTGAAACTACAACATACATCAATGTACTACTATTACACGTACATAATGATGAAACAATTGTTACAACATATTTGATTATAATGGTAACATGCTGTCAAACAATCTGGTGCCAATATTTAACTTACAATTAAAGCACATACTGAATCCTGTTATATTACAATACTGTTAAAAATTGTACATTCAAATGTTTGTAATATCAAAACAAATATAAAAAAACAAGTCCAAATTCAAATTTAAAATCATACTGTTTATTTATATTCTGTCTTGACTTAATTTATCCATAAAAAGGTTTCATTTATTTTTGTTAGTACTAAGTTCAAATTTTGCACATTGCCATTGTCACTGGATTCAATGCCTTTTTTCAACAATTTTTCAGTTATATATGGTGGCCAGTTCACCTCATTAGTTTTCCTGTATACTAACCAGTACTAACCTACCCTTCCACAAAGAGCCAGCAACTTCTCCACACATGGAGGAAAATAGACATTTTTGTCAAATTTTCATAGAAGGGTATGATCTGCCATGACCAGGATTTGAACCCGGATTGCTTGGATACAAGTCCAACGCACTAACCACTGGACCACAGTCATGGCAAAATAACTTGAGAAACAAAAGTTCAAGTACCAGAAACCAACGTGTTAAAATTTTTAACTTTTTTGTTTCAATGAAATACTGCTCAAGTCTACACAGTAAGGATGGATATGTATATAAATATATATGCCTGTGCTATTCAAAACTTGAAATAAAATAGTAGTTATGTGGTGCAATAAATATTGAAATAATAGTATATAATTATGTCATTTATAGATGTGTCGAATGAAGTCCATAGACTAATATATACCTGTTTGGTCAACTGTTCCTCACAAAGCTTGTACAGGGTGAAGAATTTCTTGGCAAGGGCGATGTTCTGTTGGAAACCACAAGAAGCGAGTTTTACACGGATGATGATAGCACGATCAGGCACCATCATAGCCACTGTACGGAAGTTGATCTTCAGGTTCTCAGGCAACTCCTGTCTACCAGCGTAACCAGGGTTCTGAGGATAACAAAAATTTTATGTTGATACAATAGAATTGAAAAAATGACAAATGCTAAAATCAAGTACTTTGTGTGTGTATATCACTTAAATTATTTTTCTGTTATTCAGTTATCCTGTGACTTAAAGCCACTAAAACCTCCATCACAGTTAACATACACATACATAATTATGTTAATTTATGAAGCAAATGAAAAAAAATTCAGTATTGGAAGTCATTTAGGATATTTGCTTAAGATTGTTCCAAGGCTGTAACCATCAGGAAAATTGTATTTAGTCCTCAAATTTTTGTATATTTCTGTGTGTTGGTTGGACTTTGGGTAGGTGGGTTTGATGATATTTTGAGGAAGGTAGA
This sequence comes from Lutraria rhynchaena, assembly GCA_008271625.1. Lineage (NCBI taxonomy): Eukaryota > Metazoa > Mollusca > Bivalvia > Venerida > Mactridae > Lutraria > Lutraria rhynchaena. Next base: position 764,180 of record VIBL01000159.1, read on the forward strand.
AGTTTTTGTATGTGTTTGTTTCTGGGAATCCCTTTTCTGTCTTATCTATATCCACACAAACACCCCAAAACAAATAAATTACTATTGACACGTCATGACAAATACTTACCATTGTTAAGAAGATACCAAATTCCATATCCATGTCAACATTGTCACCATCAGTGAAGATGAAGGAAGGTTTACGTTCTTTCTTACACTGGAGTACAATAGCAATCTGTTGGGCAGCCACAGACAGCACAGGAAGTTCAATACGATTGAACTCATCAAAACAACCCCATGAACCAGACTGAGCCAAACCTGTAACACATAAATATTATGTACAGTAAAACCTCACATTTTGACCACCTTGATACCACAACCATCTCATTATATTGACCGTGTATCTTCTGTACTGTTTTAACACTGAATATACATTTCACCTTGATAAAGAGACTATCTCCATAATAAAACCATATACATTGGTTCCAAAGATTGTCCTTATATAGATGTTTTACAGTCAATTATCTCTCCTTGTTTATTGATTAAAATTCAAATAACTGAGACTTATTTCCGTACCATAATTTGCTGAAATATTGCTTCGTAAAGTTGTTTGTCTAAATCATCATTAACTTGTATTTTCACAAAAATTGTCAGTATTATACTTGCTGGTTAGCAGTTAATTTTTATTGGGTCAAAATATTACAAAAATACCTTTGTAGATACGGCCAAGACCTCTGAAGTCCATCTGATCGGAGCAGTTGAAGACGACCACATATTTACCAAGACAACGACCCATGTCCTTGGTGGTTTCTGTCTTACCGGTACCAGCAGGTCCGGCTGGGGCACCTCCAAGACTCATACCCAGAGCTTGTGCCAGAGTGATATAACATCTAGAATAGAAATCAACGACAGGAAGTTAACAACTGGAACCAATACCTTTAAATGAGTAAATATATGAACCCTCATATTCGCACTCACAAAATCTTTCAGTATAAATAAACACCTTTAGAATGACAGACAATAAAATTCAATTAGTGGCATATAATAACTAATTAGATCATTTCATTGGCTTTGATATTTCTTTAATATCTAAATGTCTTAATGAAATCAATTCACAAAACAAAGTAATCAGATTCAATAGGAAACAATCATAAAAGAAAAAAATTTGACCAAAAAACATCAGTCAAGAGGTATGCAAGCCCAGATGAAAAGAACTCTTGTGGACAAGTCATATCAAATCCACTACAATTGTACTGATAAAAAATTCTTTAACAATGACATAGAACTTACCTGTCAGTAAGTGGTGTGATTACAAGACGTTCAGTACAACCTAAGAACTCATTCTGATAGGTAAAGTCTACGTCTGTGATGGAAATCTGACATTTATCAATGTCTTCAATGAAGTAGAAACGAGATTGTTTCAACCACTCAAAGTCACCTGGTGATCTGATGTGCATCCTCACCTGGACACAAGAGAAATGTCAATCATCAACACTTAAAGCAATTTTATAAAACCTCACACATACTGCACACAATTTAGTTATTTTAATTCTTTTACATACTTAATCACAATAAAGGTTTCATAAACTATTTACCATAAAGCAACTTGCAAAAGACATATTTGAATCATCACAAAATGCATAAAGAAAATGGTAACTTCCTGTTTAAAAAAAATGAAAAATGGCAAAAATAATCAAAGTTATGTATGAATCCAGTGAATGAATAAACCTTAATTAAGGTCAGTAGTCAATTCTTCCTAGAATCAGTTGTATTCAACGATGGTAATAGTACATACCAAGTCATCAAAGATATCCTTCTGATGTACATGAATGGTGATCAATGTCTCATATTTAGTTCTTTCAATTTTCTTCAAATCAGTTGTAGTCATGTTAATAAGTTCATTCAACATATCTAAGAATTTTTGGTTTGTGTTAGCCATCACTTTCTTGTCTACACGAGCATTAGTGAGAGCTTCCTCAGCATCACGTGTCCAGATCATCTGAATACCTAACAGACCAATCTGTGGGTGAGAAGGACACAATTTTAAGTTAAAAAATGTAACTTGAACATATACAGTCAAACCACAAATAGTGACCACCTCAATGTTAAACACCACCTTGACATAATGACCCTTAAATTTTGAACTGGCTTCCAATAACTCCCATATAATTCAACTTGATAATAAGACATCATTATTAAGACTGATTCTTCAGGTCCCAAAGGTGGTCTCATTATTGAGGTTTTATTGTATGCTTAATGACTACATCATGTTGTAAAATCTAGTTAATGCAATAATGACTACACAAATTTAGTGTAACAGTGGAATCATGGAATACATGTACAACCCTAGAAGTTACCATCCTTAAACAAAAGCTGGTACTAGATATACATGGTGTTACATCCGAGTAACTTTATTTACATAAAAACAATAGTCATCGTAATAAAAATTCAACAAAAAACTCCTCGACTTTGTGACAGTATCATAAAAACAAAACAGAACAGATCTTATTTTATTTACAGACTAGTAGACTTTTTGGATAGTCGAATTGGATGCACGAGCTAGCATTCCCTCGGAAAAGGGACAAATTGTACGATACAAACATAGCATTGAAAATAATGGAGGTATTTGCAAATAAAATCTCACCTGAGCTGGGTAGTTGTTTTCAAACTCAATCATGTTGAATGATGGATCACCAATAGCAACGCTGGCCATCCTGATAATGCTGTGCACAGAACGTTTGGACATCCTTAGAAGATCACCTAACCAAATCTCTACATTACCCTAACAAATTAATAATGATACAACACATTAAAAATGACCTCATACTGTGACAATTATTTGTGAATAAAGAATATGAAAAATAAAAAAAATATGAAATAGTCAAAGAGCGTCATTCTAAAATCGTTTTAATATTTAAAACCAATGCCAGGATGAAATATAAAGACAAGTAGCTATTTGTCTGTGGGTAGTTTGACCAAATTACGAAATTACGTGAAGGTGAAAGTAAGACAATTGTTATGTAAATTAAAGGTGACCAACCTGTGCCATGACTGGAGCTTCCAACTGTACGGTCTCACCTTCCTGTGAATTCAGCTCTAAGATCTTGTCATAAGTCTTCTCATCAAAGGTGACAAGTCTGGTATTGTCAAATACGCTCAACAAATGGTTCTGAAAAATTCAAAAAATGTTTCAATAATTCACAGAAATACAATATACCCTAAAAACAGTGATTCATTTATCTTCCTGCATTTAAGAAATTGAAGCTTTCACTGTGAATCTAACAGATCTATATTGTAAAATGCTTCTAGTATTCTGTGGTTCAGTCATTGTGTCTAATGTTGAATTTTCTTTTTTCTCTTGTCAAATATCATGTACATAAACCATATTTTATGCTTATATTGTAACTGATAACTTGCAAGGGACATAGGCCTTATAACAAATGTAACCAAACTTATTATAGATACTCACTAAAAACTTAACGTTTAGAATATATGCTGAGATTGTACTTAATGTAATACTGAAGGCTACCCACCTGAATCGTGTGAGAGTCACTGGCCTGACCGAGGATCTCAAGAAGAGCAGGATCAGACACGAAGAAGAATCTCGGGAACACCAAACGTTTCTTCTCAAGGTAACCAGTCAGAGATTTCTGGCAGATCTCAAGTTGTTCGAGCAAGTGAGGAAGTAACTGCATCATGGTGTCGTCTCCGACACAACATATCACAACATTTGGGTTTTCATGAGCTCTCTGCATGATCTTCAACCAGGACTTGTCAATGTTGCTGAATCTTTTAGCTTCCTGTAAGTGAAATATTTACATCATTGAATAAAATCACGTAATTATCTAGCATTGATTTATTTAAGATACAACTTCTTACAATGATTACAGTAAAATTCATATAATTCACATAATGTAACAGATGAATGTTGTATATGTATTCAGGAACCATTCATGTGAATACCCAGTAATCAATTACAGTCAACATTTGCAAGCAGCTTTCATTTTTTTAATTACCAAGAATGCAAAATCTGACAAAATAACTGAAATGAAAAATATTTGGACACATTCTTATAAGTATTCTCGCAGACTCTGAAGTGAACATTCTGAGCACTGTGTAATAAAAGGTGGGAGTCGAGACACCAACCTGTGGCAACTGTTTAGCAATATCACCACCCACAAACACAGCTTCCAAATAGATCCACAAATTCTGTACAACCAACCAATTTTCAATGATTTCTGTGGTACCAGTCAACTTTTGCACCCATTCCTGGATCTTTGGCTTGAATGGAGCATTGTATCTGAAGAAATACATACAACATGCAATGATTACAACCATGCAGCTGTTTCATTTTGAAGAAAACTTTCCAATCTTTTTTTTTGAAATACAAAAGGAACAATAAAATCAAATTATTATTTGTAATCACTGAAAAAATTCAATTTTAAATAATAAATACATAAAAATAAGAATTTAACAACATCTTTACCTGTTGCTAAGGAGACCACCAAGGACCATTAAGCTGTCTTCCATCAAGGCTACAGTATCAGCAGTAGTATCACCTGAAATATCAAACAGTTAGCAAAATAAGAACAAAATATTATATATATATATTTTTTTTTGGAAGGGGTGCAGCTAATTTCCACAGTATTTGGTATTATAGCCATAAACATCTGAACTGTCACAGAGAGCATGAGTTGCATCCAGCATATGAAGTAATGAACCCTAAGTCTATAGATGTAATGTTCTACCAATTAAATTAAGCATACAGCTTAGAAAAAATCAGTCATATATCTGACTTTTAATACTGCTTAACATAGTATCAGGACATCTGTGCTGGAATAATTCAATACTGCAGCTGAAGTTATTGGAATTTCCTTAATGACACAAAATGTAATTTTCAATGAAGCATTTAGCAGTTTTCAATTGTTTATATGCCAATTTTCAGAAACCATTTCATGAAATATATTCCACATAATATTTGATACAGCATACTTAAGACATCACATCACATGGTATAACATACCTTTAAGAAGAAGTTCTCCTCTAGTCTTGAAGTTACCAAACTGGAAGGTTTGTACACTCCAGTCATTCACAACTTGTTTCAACTTAGCTTCAATGTCCTTCTCTTTAACGGCTGAGATACACACATCCTGAAGTCATGACAATTTGCTTAACTTGAATTTTCCATCAAATGTTTTAATTAACCATCAAATAAATCTGAAACTCATATCTAAATTCAACGTTTTCTGTTTTCAGTGACTACTGGAGACATAGAAAAACTCTTCAACTTGTTCAGATTTTTAAAATATTTTTATGGAGTAGTTCATCAGTTTACTTTCTTACATTTACAAAAATTATACTCTAGTTTAAAGTTTAAAATCTACAGACATTGTTATATGACAACTACTCTATATTCAAGCTGTTTACCTCAATATCTTCCTTGTTTTGCAGCAAAGGAGCCTCCATCAAGTTACGGAGGAGGAAATTATCAGCCTCCACATCAAAGGTATGACCAGTAATTTGTGCTAATCTCTCCCAATGACGAGCCATCATAGCTTTGTTTGCCATCATCTCAAGAAGTGGACAAGTTTCATTGAAATCATCAATGGTTTTCTTCAATTCTTCATAAGCCTGCCATTCTTTCAAGGCCTTTGGCAACTTGCGGCACCTTGAGTTAACAGATCACAGACATTTTTACAGTTTTTCTAGTAATAGGAAAAACACACAATCAGGATGCAGGTTGATTTACTTTATCAAAATATTGACAGTATACACTTCAGCCAGGTATATCTGTTTCATATGATTTATAAAATGTTCTATGAGCTCCATATAAACACAAAAATAACATTAAATAACACTGACTAGCAAGTAAGGACTGAGTTTTACGCTTTACCAGATAAAAGCTTATATATATAGTCAACATACTGAAAAAAAAACAAGACCCATAATTATATTAACTTATGACTAAGAAATCATAAAATATCACATTAAGGCCATCCATAAAAATATTGGTTAGCTGGTATGCAACAGACTCATTCAAAAAAACACTGAAATAAATTATTCTAGCATTTTTTATCAATTTTTTCCATTCTTCATTTCAGCTTCTCATTTTCAGTAGAAGCATATAATGCTCCAACAAAAATGCCTACCAACCTACCCACTGATAAAAGTTCAGGTTACATAACAGCAAACCCAAATGTTTTTATAAATGGCCTAAAATATAAGTTTACACACTTGTTTTGGAAGTCCAACAATTCATTGTTAATTTTCTCAATGTCAATATCAAGCCATGGAATTTCCTGGTAACCATTGACATTTTCCAATACGATATTGTACAACTGATACAGTTTCTGAGCAAGATTCAATTCTTTCTTGATTCTCTGTAACTCGGGGTAGGGTGTTACTGGGAGACCAAAGAGCTCCTCGCCTCCAGAGTATGTGATGTATTTCCTCCAGAGTTCATCAAACCTAGCCTGGAAGATGTTGAGACGATCGGAAGCCTCACGGGGTTCAATACCGTCAACCATGGGTCCCCTGTAAATAAAAAGTTGAATTCAAAACATTATTCTTTTCCAAAGATTTCATCACTTTATCAGTAATATCTATAAAAAATTATGCTTAGTAACAAAAATGCATAAAAATCTATTTTGGCACAAAAAAGATTAAGGAATACCTATTTATAAAAATGCTGAAGATGATTTCTAAACATAGTAATACATAGCTATAATATACTATCGGACAATGTCCATTTATGTGAACACATAAAACATATCTCAGAATTGAAATTCTAGTTAAACACTTACTTTGTATCATAATCAGCAACAAACTCAGTCTGGTCATGCATGAACTGGTCAACACCAGCCAATAAATCAGCTTTAAACTTAGGCTGAATCATCAACAGATGATCTTGTACCTCATGTGCCTGAAACACAACAGCAATGTGTTAGCAATAAATAGATGAATAAATGCTAGAAAATCATCACACATTATGTATCTATAATTACATCATCCATTTCTTCATAAATATCTGATATTATTAAAGTCACAATATTTTTGGTAATTTTAATGTAAAAATATCTACATGCATGCATTGAAATAACAATCAAAATACTGTTAGCTTCAAAGAAAAACTGCAATTTGGTGCAACAAAATGAGATAACATAAGTTTGTACACTTCATTATGCAAATAAAGGTTTGATGAGATATTTACTTGTGTGTTTAATTTCTTCCAACCATATGAGAGTGAATCTACTCTTTCAGCATTACCATCATTGAAGAAAATATTGTATTTGTTTAACATGGCATAACTTTCTTCAATTGGAGTGATTGTCATATCAATACGAATTGAAGCCTCTCGGATCTCTCCCAATGATGCCATATGAGATCTGACATCATCGAGATCTTTCACTGGACGTGATAATTTCTTCATCTGGTTTTCCATGAATTCTAGAATCTCATCCATGTCCTGAGCACACTTTTCATTAAGAGCTTTTGAGAATGCTAATTTCCAATTTCTGGCTTCAGTGATCAGAGCAAGTTTCAGTGGGTCAGACATGAAGGTCACAGATCCGACACGATAAGCAGGTTGAATTTCTTCAAGTTCGAGCTCCAAACGCTGTAGAGTATAAATTTTACTTTTTCAATGCATAAACAAACATAAACAAACTGCTTAATATCAAATAATGTATCAATACAGATTTTATCTTCCATACATGGTAAAAGGTGACATTGATTAGTTTTTCTAAACTCATACATAAAATCTTGTACTTTTACACAGTATTTTTAATGAACTTAAAGAGCTTTATAGCAAATTTATTATTTATAAAATGATAATGACAAGTTTCTGTATTTTCTACAGTTGCTATGGTAACATATCACAAACCTGATAATACTTGATCTGCTGCTCAATTTCCGTTAAGATTGGTTTATCTTCCATAAATTCCTTCACAGCCTCTTCAGGATTCTACAAGAAATATTAACACAGTTACATATTAAACAATACGCATACAACCATCTATCACCTCAATATGTCACCATTTTCAAGGCACGTAAATCAAAAACATAAATGATAACTGAACCTCAATTAAAAGAGGATAAGTCATGTTTGGAATTACAAAATGTTCTTTAATACCACTTGTACTTGACCGCAACATATGGCAAGTATGGCTGTCCTGTTGGATTAAAGCAAACTAGCATTTGCAATCTTACAAAGTTAAGAAAACTGGATATAAAGTATACCTTGGCCCAGAGATGTCCGTGCTGTGAGAAACTGTCAACAACATCTTGTATATCAGCCTTGAATGTACTGATGATGGAGTTTAGTTGTATAACAATCTTCACGACGTCTTTATGTTCACTGATAATCTTGTGAAGTGGTTTGATTACAGAAGCTGGCTTCATGATGGCACCTTCCTCTGCCTGCTCACTGGCAGCAATTTCAATCTCCTGTTAATATATACAGACAAAATGTGATAAATTTTTTAAATGATTTGTCTGATGGCTTCAGACTCCAGTCTACAACAAACACATAGATACGTAGTACGAGTTAAATATAATACAAACAACAGACAATGGGACCAACAAACTGATAATATAATTCATTTAATATAAAATTGATGCATTAAATAAGTAGAGAAGCTAAGGCTACTGTAAATTATGAATTACGAAACTCGTCTTCTTTGCATGTCTTTCACTATGAAGATAGAGCACCCCACTACCACACATTGACAAACATTTCTCATTAATTTGAACTAAAATGTATTATCAACAACAAAAACTATTCTGTAGCTACAGGATTAACAAATACACAAAAAAAACACAATCTAACATTGAATTCAAACAAACGTGTGTAATTAATTTACTTCTATATAACCAGTGTCGGCTACAAAACAAACTACATTCTTTTGATCATTTCAGACAACTAGCTCAACATTTTGGCTAAGATTCTGCTTAGACAAATTATCCATACCCGCTTTTCATACAAAAAGATTCACAGTAATGATTTCAAAAACACCTGAATTATTTCAAACAAGAATAATTTATCAATACTGACAAATAAAACAGAGAATGAGGCATTTAACTGGTTGGAATTCAACAATTCAGATTAATGATAGGACAGTATTTTGTACATATATCCTAAATGCCTTGTCTTAATAGTAATAATACCTATTTTAATTTACATGAAAACACTTCAATTAAGGAATCAGATACAGATCATCATAAAACATACAATTAAGTCATAGCAATCAATCCATAAAGTTTAATGAGGAAAATCTGTAATCACATACATGTAATAAGAACACAAAAACATCAAGGTCTTCACTTAGCATCAACAAAGACACCTCAGTCCAACACATTAACTAGTACTTAACAAATTAAGTTGAATGCAAGGGTAGTCCTTCCCTTCCCTGGTCAAGATATTCATCACATTTCACACACAAAACCAAAAGAGATTTTGTCTCTCTCAGCATACCTCACCCTGTCACAAACATTTATATATCATAATAGACAGAGAGGATATGCTGCAAGAAATTGATTAGAAAAGCATAGAGTCTGCATCTCTGGTAACACAGTAAGCAGTGGAGAGAATAAAATATGAATATAAAACAAATATGTATAACACCAATTAGGATCATTTTGTTAATTAATTGACAAATTTAAATGAAAGGTAAAAAAATATTAATTTTAAATAGAAATCTTCTATGGGAATAAAGAAAGGTTTTTGAACAAATAAACATCAAATTCCATGAAATAACTGTTAAAACTAATGTTTCCATATGTGATTATTTAACTTAGAAAATGCTAACACGAAACCTTAGTTTAACACAACACCTCTGGATGCATGTATTTATTATCTCCCTTGAATAATTTTACCTCAAGATATAGTGAGTATCAAACAAGACATATGTTTAACATATTATGATATATTACCACTACGAAATTACCAGAGATGCACTTTAAGCTTGTTTGAAAGTTCTACATACAAAATACATTTAGAAAATTACAACAGACAAGAACGTCAACATTTAGTTCACAATTTTAAGTGACTACAACTTTCAAAAACATTTAATGCATTAATGGATGAGTTTTAGTTGGCATAACAAACCAACAAGATTTGTTTACCTTATTTACAACAGATGGCGCTCTCTGTATTAAGAAAGTATATAATTGTCTTAATTGTATAATTTAGCAGAGAAAAGCACATACATACATTCATTATATATCAGACAGACACACGGAAGTATGAATACATGATTACATACAAGATACATTCCAGTTATATTGATATATATATATATATATATATATATTAATAACAAAACAATAGCAATTGAAATATAGATATATTCAAAATTCTAGTTAAGAAATATGGGAATAGGAAAATACTAGAAACAAAATTAAATATAACAGAAAGTCTGTTCTGAATGAGTGACTTACTTTACGTCTCAACCTGATGCCCTAAATATTTTATAAAAGGTCATTAAAATGATCATAGAAAAGCATTCATCCACCATGAGACATACTAGCAGCATATATTGATAAATATTTAGGAATAAGCTAAAGATGAACCACACCTTGAATGGTTCTCAGAAAAATATTACTTTTCTATACATACAATGAGAATTAGAAATTGGATTCAAATAGATGTTAGTATCATGATATGACAGTTAAACGGTTAATTGGATCATGATGTTCAATAAATATATGGAACAAGAACATTATTCTACCTTCTGTTGCTGTCTCTGGTTGATAATCAAGTGCTCCCATTGTGGAATATCCTGTGATGCCTTCAATATAATCTGCACAGCTTTGTTGAGAGATGATTGTAGATCTTCAAGACTTGGTTTCATTACAACATTAGGAATCTGTAGAACGATCTCAGCAGAGAACAATGGTACCTTCTGATCTTCCTTTACTTCATCCTTAGTGTATTTGTTAGATGTCTGCAGACGACGCTTGATAGCATCCAGAGAAAGACGAGTTCCTGAAATGTGAAGCAAAAGAAAATTTTAAAATACGATCATTAATGTTATATATTATATTTCTAACTATCAATGCCTCGTTTTTGACCAGTTTCTTCAGTACCCATTGAAGTAAGATCTGGATGCCAAGGTAATGTAAAACATTATAGCAAGCCATAAATTAGGAGCAAATATTGGATGCCAGACAGCAGCTTAAAAATCATAGATAGTGATCTGATTAGCACTTAACAAATTAAGATATATGTATGAATTTACAATATTTCAAGGACTACATGAATATTCTTCTAAACTTGTGATAGGAGCCAAGTCATACCTTTGACAAGAGCTTCAGTATTTCTCTGTGTGAAGTAATTGAGTAAAGTGTAGTAGCTACAAGCAATACATTCCTGACAACGACTCTTCTTGTTCTTCACGTCGGGAGAATAGCACTGGTATCCTTCTTCTGCAGTCAGATTAGCCTGGTCTTCTTCAGAGAGTCCAGTTTGCAACTGATGTACAAGGTCATAGACGGCTGTCTCAACCAAATGACTCTGACTGTAATCAAGGAATTAATACATTAAATTTCGATAAGTTTGAACAATTAAACGTACAAAATTTCCATTTCAGGAGTAATTGAAACCGTATGTACCATTATAGTCAATATTCCTCATAAAAGGATGGTTTAGAAGGGAAACTTCACATACACAGACTACCATAAAACAGGTAAGAGACTTCAGAGCATGAATATCCCTAAAGACAACCAGACATTATATTCTGTTATGGCAACTATTCATAGTATGATGTCATATATATTTAGTAGTACATGTGAGGTCAGAATCGAACAAATTATTGAACACACTACATTTCATTAATAACAGTCCAGAAAATGCTAAATAAAACTCTATTTGAAAAACAACAGCAGTTGTAGCAACAACAATACTAACTTAGCAAGGTATTTGGAAGCTGATGCCACAACTTCGGTTGTAATATCCAGGAACTTCTCCATAGTGATAGCTTCATCTTCAGGAAGTTCACATAGAGCAGTGGCTGACATATCTTCTAGTACAGCTTCAATACGACACTCTAGGATATCATGTACTGTCTTAGACAGTTTGTCGAGTTCCCTCATCACCTTGTAGTTCTTCTCAATATCTGTTAAACAAACATAGGGAGATGTCATTGTGTTGCTCAGTAATACATTTTAAGCCAGTATTTGTTAATAGGTTTCCAAACACTGGTATATCACAATGTCAACACGATTGAAAAATGGATTTTAGAATTCATTTCCATTTTAAACTGTTTAGTACATTTGTAGCAATAAACCAAATGCTTTGAAAAAAATAAATAATATAGGATAAATTATAAATACAAAACATAGGGTCAGTCAGGTAACTGTAGACATGACATATTTTTTGTGGTCCAAATAACAATCAAAGAAGAGCAGGTATCTTGGTAACTTACATTCATTGACATTAAGTGAGGTCCAGGTAAGGGCCGTAACTCCAGGTTGGAGTTCTTCCTCTACTTTATCCTTGTATGGTTTCATGAGGGGAACCAGTACAGGTGAGATATTGGCCAGTATGCTCTTGTATTCCTTCAACATCTCAGTCAAACTGGAAAACAGAAAATTCAATGTAACGTTTTTCACTGATGAACAAATATTTTTTCTGTACAAGAACTTTTTCTGTAATTGTAATAAATAAATTTTAGACACAAATTTGTCCCAAATCTTATTATCAGTGATTATAATCAACATCAGATCATTTGCTACAATATCAGAATGTATAGCACTTAATATCTTCCAAGTATTATTACAAATGGGCAAAGTCTAAAAAACATACCAAATACAACTTTTTAATTCAAAACTGAAACTTTTCACACACATACAAATTTTTAAGATGACAGATTATTTGTATTTCTTTGAATGTTGACAGAATAATATTAGTCATGTGATGCTTGTAATGAGATAACACTCCTTCCTATGTTTCATAAGGAAGTACGATATTGAAATATCAAAAGAAATTTAAGGGACAACTAATCTATGAAATAAAGCAAAATGGTTTCCATGACTTACTCTACATTAGCTGACTTAATCTCTTCCTCTTTAGTCTGTAAGGCTTTCACAGTCTCTGGTACTTCTAAATTGAGAGCTTGTAAGCACTTGGCTTCTTGTATCAGCTCAACAACTTGAGAATCAAAGTTTACAAACAGTTCTCCAGTGTCTGGATGACGAACTAACAGTGAGGCATTCAATCCAGATTTGGCGGCTTCGATAGCTCGGATCCAACCACGATGATACAACATCTATACATTCAATATCAATTTATTCCATCAGGAGACAAGACATAATATCACTGAGTCTAATATGTCGATGCAAGCAACAAAATCTGTCTAATCCCTCCTTTTAAATAACATTTTTCATAAAAAAAAAAATCTTCATCCCATAGAATTTTTTTAAGTTTACCTACTTTTAAGATGACAGCCAATATTAAAGCAAGAGAAATTATTCTTCTTTATATGAGAGAAAACTTCAACTATATCGAACGATTTCTCAACTTTTCTGAAGTAATACCTTACCTCATATTCCATAAGAACTCCAGCCATCTTGTTGTAATTTCTTACAATTTTCTTAGCCTCAGCATTCTTCAGAATTTCTGGTTTTGACTTGAAAGCCCTCATTGGAATCTCTATTTTTCTGTACAACTGACGAGCCCATGCAATACGTCCCGCTACAGGTGGCAAGTTTCGTGGTATCATAGGCTCTTGTTTAAACTTCTGGTAAAGTTTACGGATATTTTCCAAGTCCTTTCCGTAAGCCATAAGCACTTTCATGTACTTTTCATTAATGTCAAGATTGGATCCATTTATAGCTTCAAACTTTGACAACAACTCAATAGCTTTCTCAGTCTGCAGAAAACATGTACCATCAAAAATTATTATAAATACCATTATAAATTGGTATTTCTTTCACATCACTGTAAATACTCGGCTTTACGTTAACAAAATAAGGGTCCAGAGGAGGTCTATAAAATTGAACTTGACTTATGGATGAGCAACTAAACAAGCAAAAACGTTGGTTGTCAATTTTCAATAATGTCTACCTATTGGCATTTCAAAACAAAGGGAAATGACTCTTTTGTTTTTCTAAAGTACCTAACGACTCCACACTTTTCCGGATTTCTTGGAGTCTTAAATACACATGTGTGTACAAACTATCAACAAATAAAGAAAACAAGAAACTGCTAGATCTTTTAATGACAAAAGATAAAGCTTTTGAACATGACATAAATATAAATTTTGAGAATGTAATCAACTGCAGGACAAAGTGTATTTATAACTTACTGTGAGTGGTTTCTGGAACCAAGTATCCATAAAGTTCTGAAGCATTCCACGTAGTACATCAATCTGGTTTCTGAACTCCAAGTAGTCATTGTCAAACTGTAAAAAAGTATTACTACTGTAACAAACATCATCAGTGAATTGGGTCAACAAATTGCTACAAAAATGATAGAATAGCTAAAGCAATGAAAATAAATAAGACGTCTAAGCATGCAGTAACATTACGGAATGTTTAAAACTATACAATCCTTGGATACCGCACACCCGAAGGGACATGAGCCTTGATCATTTCAACAAAGAATCGGGACCTTACCTCAGCTTTCCTATGATCAAGAATATCATAGTTCTTTTTCTTGGCATTGTCACAGATTGTCTTGTATTTCACGCAGATAATGTCAATGCCCTCAATTTTCACATCTCCAAGACCAGAGAACATCTCCATTGTGTTGATTACATCAGCGATGCGTTCTAGACGTTTACAGAATGTATCAAACTTGCCAAATATGTAGTTCTCACTGAAATAAATAACAATCAAATAATGACATGAAGAAAATTGTGAAAATTAAGTTGAGTCAAAACTGAGGGCATTACAAAACCTACATTAATTAAAGGAATATATCGGATTATCACATTTTTTTTCAATAAAATCAAATATTCAGTGTTTCATATATAGGCAACTGAATCAAATTTATTTGAACAGAAATGCAAGGAAAAGGTTTCTAAGGTATATCAAAGCAAATTTTCTCCATATGTGGAGAAGTTGCCGGCTCCTTGTGAAAGGGTAAATTAGCACTGGTTAGTATACAGTCCACGAAAACTGGTTTGGTGAACTGGCCGCCAAATTAACTAAAAAAAATGGCCACCAATGCTAATATTTCCATAGCAATAGTTACTGTGGAAATGGTTTATAAAGAAATGGTTACCATGGTAATAATCTCCAAAATAAAAGTTACCTGAATTCAAACTGTTTCTCATTTGGGTTTTCCTTCAGACGTTCCTTTGTCTTCTGGAATTGTTTCTGGTACTCTTCGTTAAGTTGAGTGCATTCATTCAACCTCTGTAACACTACCGGTCTGGTATAAAACACAGTAATAGGTAAATATGTGCATTAATAGATTGATAAATGACAGGTGTCAGTTATGTGATATTTATCATAACCATGTGGTAATTAATTCATAATTTCTAATGGTGTGTTACATTTTCATGCCAAAAAATACCATATGTATAATAAACCTATGTTAAACTTTAATACCCTATGGAGGAGAGAAGAGAGAATTGCTTAGTGGTAAAAACCAACGAAATCCATTAATGCAATATGACATATACATATCATTATTAAATGTAAACCATATATTTTTTATTCATTAATAATTCTATGAGATTCAGTTCTTATTTATTTTACCTCGGATGATCCCAGATCTTGCCTACATCATGCATGATGTAATGCTTGCATGTTGTGATCATTTGGTTGGTGACCTTGACAAACAGTGAGGTCATACGTTCAGATGTGTTGTAATACTGAGAGATACTGTAGATCATCCGGATTGCATTCATCAGACTTGGTATGTGTTCAATCATTGAAGCCTAGAGAAGTATTAATTAGATATATCACAAAGCTAAGTAGACATTTAATCACAGAGGCTAAAAACAGCAAATACGGTGACATTAAGTAATTGAAGCAAAACATTTGGTAGATATTCAAAAACTGAGGCCAAAAATCAGTAAATTTGGGGATATTAAATAATTGAGCCAAAAAATCAATATAGAAAAGGCTAAGAACATGGTATGGAAACCAACAGTTATATTTATCGAACTTGGTATAATCATATATACCTAATTATTATACAAGAAAATAACATACAGGTCAACATTTATCAAATATGATATATACACCAATGTGACCAATCTATGTATTATAATTTGTATGAAATATACACATTGTATGAGAACAATTCGAAAAATCTAACTTATAATCTCATGAGAAAACAAAAGGTAAATGTTGATGAAATTAACCGATCAAAGGTCAGCAGGTCATTAAGAATGTAAATGTATTCGTAAACAGTTAAAAACATACAAGTCATTAGTATGTAGTATTCAACTTAAAGGCATGTTAAATAATTCAATTCTTAATGAACTTAAACTTAAACAGGGCTGACACAATTTTCATTTATTTATTTGTAACAGTTTTAGTTTGTGCTAGATATGTTAAGTACAAAGAATAAACTAAGAGAATTATTTATCAAGCCATGTAGCTGGATTTATTGAATGCTAAGTTGGTATACAATTCATGTAGCTAGGATTAGCATACATAGTAATATGAATTTTTGTAATTAGTAGTTATTGAACCAATTTATAGTTTAAGTTTAAGCGAGAATTCAATCCTGAGGTCAAATTTTATATTTTTTTATTATTAATACATTGTTTTCCATTGCACAAGAAAATTGGTACATTATTTTCTGCCAATATAGCAATATTACACAAATGTGACTCTTTTAAATCTGACAAGAGGAGGGATTTTAATTTTAACTAGATCAATTGAACAATATAAGTGTCTTTTATATAGAAATGAATCATAATTTCAAAGGGGATTTTAACTCTTGCACAATAATTGTTCAAATCATACATAAATCTATAAAATACCAAGTGAGTAAGCATGTTTATGTATAATAGCTACCAAGGATTTGACAACTAATCTGAATACAGATTATACTGTATTATAGATTTCAGTCTATACAATCAATAAAAATGCTTGGCAGTGTGTGAATTATACAACTTATGTTACTCTATAATGACGTTTTATCTTGAATAGGTAGAGCTATATTACACAGACTGTCTATTCAAATTCAATAAAAACTGGTGCAGAAAGTACACATACGATCAACTGAGAGATTAAACAGCAAGGTTTATAATTCTTTTATTTAAGTAAAACTAATAATCCTTTAAGAACATTATAGATCATCTGATATGGTAACTTTCACTACACAGTGTCGCATAAACATGAATGACAAGGCCAATCACCTATGTAATTGTTTGATTGCGAGATACATTTTTTTTTCTCAAGAGATTATTTAAGAATGAAAATAAACAAAGGCCACATATGAATGTTATTCATTAGATTTTAAACATTTACAAAGAATGCCATTGAGATAAATAATATACAGTGTATCCCCTGACAACCAGACTCCTTGAAAACCAGAATTCTCTGAAACTTGGATGATTTTTCGATGAGTTTTCTCCTATAATCAAAAGTTCACCGAAAGCCATAATTTTCTGAAAAACAGACTTTTAGCCCATCCGAAAGGGATCCAGTTTTCAGGGGTTATACTGTACATTGTAAATTGCAAGAACCAAAGATCGATACTGTGTAAGTATTAACTATACATACACAGCACTAAAATTCAAACCCCAAATATTTTTGTACATAAGTAGCAACTATTGACAGAAAAAAAACTTGGATAAGGAAGTTATCTTACCGGAGTACACTTGACAAGTGGACCAAAGAATTTGTCCAGGGTATAAAGATACTTCACATTGTCTTTGGCTTCATTTGCATAATCAGTAATATATCCATCCTGTGGAACAAAAAAATGTGAAAAATTAATAACCAAATTCGTTTCTTTAGTTGATGGACCTTTTATTATTCATCTACAGTCAAACATGAGTTTAAGTATAATGGCCTTATATGGAGTTTTCAGCACATATTCATTGATGTAAAGACTGAACATATCCCTGAATAAAGGCTAGCTGTGCGTAACAGCCATGTTTCTTTTCTTCCTTTTCTAACCTCTGTTCACGGTTTGACTGTAAAGCATTTTTTACCATATTATACCTCCTTGTGTAGCAACTGATACTTGGATCTACAAGACTAATGTTGTAGGATCTGACCCCAAATAGAATTCAGACCCAGAACCTCTAGATCAGGATTTGAAATGGGGCTGATTTCAGTGCTAAAACATAACAGAATAAATTCTACTGAAAATTACCAGACAAATTTTGACCGAAAGATCAACACTTATTTTCACCCGAGTAATGTACAGCTAAAATATGACAGTAAATCAGGTCAGTATTACAAAGTAACTGAGCTGTAACACATATAACAATCATTGTATTGTTAAATAGGGTATCAAATATATCTAAACAGAAAGTAACAAAAGTCATTCATATTTAGTATTTAGACAAGAAAAAATTTCAGGTTTACAGTTACATGACAAAACAAAATAGTGTTTTTTGCTGCTAGGAACTTTAATGTTGGTGCCAAAAAGTAGGGCAAGTCAAAGAACCGTGAACACAACTATTTCTTTCTCTGGCCTTTAAATATATGGAAAACCTTAAGCACACCTGACCAATAAATAGTGACATTGTTCCCACTCACTTCTGAAATTGGGGGTAGGCTTACCCCCTGGTTCTGAAATCCAGGGATAAGTGAAGTATTTTGGGGTATGAACATTAAAAAAAAAAAACATATATATACACATACAAATCAAACTCGTCAAGTTATAAAGTTTTTGCTTTTAAACATAAAAGCATAGTCACTATCTCGAATAAATGAAACCAGCCTTGTTTGTCATATATGCCACAACAATGCACCAATCATGACGCATCAATTTTTGTTTATGGGCTTTTCCAGAAAATTGACAATTCATCCCTAAACATATTTGTACATGTGCGATCTCGCACCAGATCAAAATGTGTTGTGTGATTTCCAATTTTGTTCCACGATTTATACAAGATTTTATGTTAGTGTTAGGAACACTGAGTGAAAAGTTCAACACCTGTGTCACTGAAATAACAAATGAACAATGAATGAAGAATTGCATACTCACCAATTCCTTCCATCTTCTCAGTGATTTAGATTTTGCAACTTGAAGAACCCCAAGAACAGATTTAACACGTGGACTTTTCATCTGCTCCAGGAGACTGAAACACAAAATTAGAACATAATAATACTGACATAAGAAACCAGTCTACTTGTCTGACGATCATTTAACGTTAATTTCTGCCTTGAACTTATTCCCAAATGATGAAATGGTATGTTAGTTGGTTTTCTAAGGAAAACAAGTAAAAAATGCAATTCACATCAATGTCTACAATTAAACTCTGTTTTAAAACTTTAAAGAAAATACCAAGAACATATTATCCTACAAACAATATATTTTTTTAATTTTTACTCTGACAAAAGAACTCTTAAGAGTTAACTGGATTGGATTTGCCAGCTAAAATGTTAAAAATATTATGGTAAAGTGTGATTATTACTTGTTGAATTTTGCCATTCTAGACTTCCAGTATGAAAGCTCAGCTGTTGGACCAATGTCGTCTGCTTCACGTCTCATCTGCTCGCTCTCAGCAAGGACTTGTTCGATCTGTTTGGACCACTGAGCACATAAATTCTCCAGCTTATCTAAGTAGTCAGTATTACCAGCTGAAATATGTACAAATGAAGCAATGTAATATAGATCCATTGACACAAAATTCAAGTTTTTTTCCACCTTTCATCAATAAGGGCTTTCTGGATAGTCACCAATTTCATTTCATGCAAGTACCTTATTTTAAAACTGTGAAATTTAATCTCAATAACCAGTATTTTCACATCTTAGTGATTGTATACATGTACAGAAATGTATCGAATGTCATAATTGTGGTCTTCATTTAACATTTATGGTTGAGAATTTGCAAGTTTAAAATACAATTATGAACAAATTTTAAGATAATATTAGACAAGTTATTTTATAAAAGCATATGACTCTTGTTGGCATAAATTGTCTAGAAATAGACATGTTGTAGAATGTACTTCAAATTGCCAGGAAACGCTGTAGTTATAAAGAAAGCCAAAACAAACATTTAATATTGACATCCACTTACCCACTGACTGGTAATCAGCAGGAGATTCAATGTTGTCAATGATTGGTCCAATACCATTCTCCTCTAGGGTTATTTGTCCCTCCATATTGGAGAGTGCTGACATTAGATTGGTGATAAATTTCTCTAATTGTTCGAGGAAATCTTCAATCTGAGCATTGTTTCCATTACCATTGTCAATATTTCCCCATTGCTGTAAGCACAGAAATTATTTATCTTAATATACTCAAAGCATAGCAGTGATATTCAATACGAAAGAATACAAAGTATATCTGGTAACAATTAAAAATAAAAACGCATAGTCTTAAGCTTCGATTGTATGGATAAAGGTTTTGGTTAGACAAAAAAAGTAATAATAATTGCATTGATTCAACAATAATCAATACTTTAATGTAAATAAGAAGGTCACTAATGAATTTAAAACCATTCTAGACAACTTTGAACCTACCTCTAAAGACCTAAGTGAAGGTAATACTACATTGGACAGATGTTTCTCTAATCCAGCCAGTATTTTACCCTGGCTGCAATCCATCACACCAAAGTTCACTTCATTGCTGATGTTGGCTATGGTGATAGACTTGCTAATTGTACGCAAAAAGTACAAACAAACCCCATTCAGACCCTGAAAGTGAACAACAAAAATATCAATCAATATCAAGATAGAGAAACTTAGAAAAGCAAATTTTGGAATAGAAATATACTTCACAACTTTTCATATCATTTCATTTGAACTAAATTGACAAATCCACTCATCTAATCATAATTAGGAGGAGAAATTGACTCAGGACGAGTTGAAATTGCTGTAGAACTAGTTAAAATTCTTGCAGTCCTGCAGGACAAGTAGCCCAGAAAGAAATTGAAAAGCCCTGGAGTGGATCTATCAATTTTATACTGCAACAGTCAAATAATGAATTCTCACTTGATTTGATTTAAATAGGACTAATTTGGACTCATTCTCCAATAAGTTTTAAAAGGGTATGAATTTATTCTCTTTGACTGAAGCAATTAAAACTTTAGATTAGGTTTGGACTAACAACAATGAAAAAAAGTACAAAAGCTTAACAGCTTCCACATATTGATACAGTCATGTACCAATTGGCAAAGAAAATAAGTGCTGGTGCATTTAATTTCAAAGTCATCACAGAACAACAAATATTTCCATCTTTCAATGTTGATTTCCAGGTAAAAGCTCAAGGTTATTGATTGTGTACTGATTTGAACTTGGGTTAAAAACTGATCAGTCAATAAAGCTGCAGATTTAATGATCATACCTGGAATAGAGCCACATTCAATGTACACACATTTGTAACATCAAAGAATCAGAATATTTAACCAGTCTATTCTATTTAAGGCAATTTATTGCATCTTTCCAATAAAGTAGCACTGAATAACAACTTTTTTTGTTATTTAACTTCCTTTAGATACTTTGGCTTCCTTCCTGCTCTTTGGCTTTCTTTTACAAAATAACCAATATATGAACGTGAACTACAAAATTCTATCCACTTCTGTCTTTTATACCATTGTCCAGCCATGGCAATAAAAATCCACAATCCGATCATTGTGACTAGTTATTGATTGTCAGAAGCACAAATCACTGTACAATACAGTAGAACAGTAAAAAGTTTCCTCTAACAACTTGTAACATATTTGTATGAGTAAAACAACACTTGTCACGACAGCATCATGAACACATTATATGATACATAGTATTTTACACCATACACCAAGTATACAGACATAATGAACTACAAATGTTTTGACTTGAAAAAACCTAGATCAAGGATTTTAAGTCTTATCTCATGGACTTAAAATGATGAAACAATTTATACATTGCTGTTGCCAGTGCATTAAGCATACACATTTTGTGTCAAGCAAATTCCTTCTTCTAGAACATGCGCACCAAGTTTCGTTTGGGATTGCTTGAAATAGTTTCAATGTTGGAACCAAAATAGATATAGATAATGACCAAATGGTACGTTTATGGTTGAAATTACAACAGGAACATCGAAAGATTTAGAACAGAACTAAAATCAGTACCGGAATTACATTAACATCTTCATAAGGTCTTGATGTATGATAAAACACATTAGAAGAGATATATTGATAGGATTAAAATACTGGCACCAGTCAGCAACAGAGCAATATCAGCAACCCAATAATCATGCCACTTTTCTATAGCAGTATCATCCAAATGATGGTTCCAATAAACTTGGAACCATATTGTTAAAACAATCAATGCGGTAAGTGCTTCCATGAATGACAGCCACAATAAACCCCGGCAAAATCAATGGACACAGGTAGGGCTGGTAATTATGTTTCTACTTCAATTTAGTAATCACTGATTTTCACTAAACAAACTACATTGGGATATTGACTCAGCATAAATAATTTTACTGCTTGGTGATAGTGAAACATGAGAGAAATAAATGAATGCAGTTAGCCAGTAACTTAATTGTAAGAACTACAAATAATCCAGAAAATTACTTTGATCACAAAATGAGAGTAAACACAGAGCTCTATTGAATTAAACAAGAACTC
Source organism: Lutraria rhynchaena (assembly GCA_008271625.1). Lineage (NCBI taxonomy): Eukaryota > Metazoa > Mollusca > Bivalvia > Venerida > Mactridae > Lutraria > Lutraria rhynchaena. The sequence continues at coordinate 786,853 of VIBL01000159.1, forward strand.
TTAAACCAAGACTTGCCAATGATTTATGTACACTCTAAATAGCATAATGACAAAATATCATACTTTCATTCAACTTCAGGCCCAAGATTTGGAATTTCATGTGATTTATGATTTAAACTTTGTACTCTCTTTCAGGTATTATAATGACATTGTTTGAATCCATTTTAATTGAATGATATATTTACTAGTAGTGTATTTTGAGTCAATAGGAAAATAGGAAACATAAATTAATAGTCTAAGAAGGTATTTCTTTCATTTCTGGTTCTTATTTTACTCTAATATCGAATGTTATCAGGGCTTTCATTTGACCCTTAAAACAGCATTTTGGCTCTTGAAATAAGTAAAATAAAGCTTTTGATTCTTGCGAATGACAGTGATGAGCAGAACAGTATGACAGTGATGTGCAGAACAGTATGACAGTGATGTGCACACAGGTACTTGATCAAATCTTCACCTTTCAGAGGGAGAGGTAATATATTACAACCAATTCCACTACAAACAATTAACAGAATAAACAACTGGAGAACTTGAGACAATCTGATCAATGACTAAACCCTACTGAAAATGTTGAATTAAAGTGAGCAATTCATTAGGCCTGACATCTCTTTTTTTCCATTGAAATCAATGTGCCCAGGCTGAAGAATTAAAGCAAATGATTTGTTGCAGAAAATGAAGGCTATTACTAGTCAACACTAGATTGATCACTGACAATGGTAATGAGATCTGGAGTAGTATCATCATTATAGGTATTTCAATTTCCTGCAAGTAATGTTACACTCATACCAGTGGTGCAAGAAATTTCAGGTGGTTTCAAAGTCACAAAAATTTTGGTCAATGTTTCCAACTGTCAAGGCAAAATTTTCAAATTCATGTAAGGATCAAATAAGTGAACCATGCATAAAGACTGTGATTTACATATTCAAACTAGCTTTGGACAACTTACATCTGTACTTCCATTTGTCAGGAAGAGTTTCTTGGTTGGTGCAGCTGTACTGCCAGATTTTTGAACATCTTGATAAAAGAACATCAGTTTTCTGGTGCCATCTTGAGCAAAGAATTGCTCAAATAAGTCAAACTGAAATACCAAACATAAAAATTATAAAAACATGAGTTAAATTAGGCATAATGACACAGACCTTCAATAATGATTGATAACACCTACCAATTGTGTAATGTCTATAATATTTTATTAAATAAATTACAGTTGCTTGTGGGATTTTCTCTTTTAAAAATAAACAAAAAACTGATGGAAAATGAGAAAAAATGGCCTTTAGAAAAAAATATGAATGATAAGGGACTTTACCTAAAATTAAATAGATTTTGAAACCTATGAAAACACAAGATTGGAAATCACCATTATATGGAATATCACACTAGGCACAAAAATATCATATCTACAGGAGACATTTAGAAAACACAATAAGTCATTAGTAATATCAGACTTGCTGATAAGCCAATGTCATATCAATCTGACCTCTCTTGGGTCAAATTCCTAACACCAAGTTATGTTTAAAGACATGTCTTTCAGTGCAAGTAAAAATCTAAATGTGAAATCTTATTTGAATTCCTTATCACAACTCTAACAAACTGTTTGAATACAAAATGTCAGACTGATACTGATGGATTTCTCCTTAACATCGAAAGTCCCTGAAAAGTTAAGAACTGCTTATGCAAAATGTACAATATTAATGGCGCACATATTGCATTTATGTGCAATAATAAGCCACTGACATGATTAAGTGGTGTTTAATTTCTTGTGCACACACCTAGAATAAAATTTTAAGTATCAGTAAAGTCTTTGAAGTTACATTAATTTTTTTTCAAGATGTTTTTTTTAACTCAAGTAAAATATTTGAAATTTGAACACAGCATTTTCACAGCTGGAGAGCAAAATACAGAATACTGATGTTTTTTTACAGCAATTGAAACCAAATAAATCTCCTCTTAACAGAGGATAATAATGCAATGCATGGACATGCATATTTGTAGGACTGCAATCTGTCAACCAGTGATTACATATAGTCAATATACAAAAAATGTTTATACTGAATTCCTCAGATACTGAATAATTACTTCATTACATCCATACTTAACTATATCCTTAACAATGAAATAATGAAGGGTTTGATTGGGGAAAAGTAAATACTTCAATGTATTTGATTCTTCACTATATCTGAGTTCACCATAACTGTGTTATACTGTGTAAAATATTTACACTTATTATTTGGAACAAATTACAAAACAATGAAAACATAAAGGACGCACATAATCGTTGTTTAGTAAGGATAATACAAGCGCATCATTATCTAAGTATGCAATACAAATACACAGTAAAACCTCAATACTGCGACCAGGGAGCAGAATGATAAGTTGCTTTCATTATCAAATAGAATGATAGGGAAGTGATTGAAAGCCAGTCAGAAAATAAGTGGTCATTATAACATAATTTTGAGTTGGTTGCAATGTGAGATTTTACTGTATACTGTATAGATATATGATACTGATTTCTTTCATTTATGCTTTGAACATACAGTGAATAGATTGAAACTTATTTTTGATCTTTCATCAAAATCTCAGCAACACTCAATAATATTCAGGTAACTTTTTTACCTTCTCATCAGAGAGTATATGATCCTCCACTTGACTATCTTCTAAACCAAGTGCATCACCAATCTGAAAGATAAAACATACATGTATCACATAAGTGCATTATGCATTAACTGTACAAATACTTGCAATAACAGTATATATCAACTTTTGTTTTTTTCTCTGGGGTTTAATGTCACACTGACAGCAATAATCATTTTACAACTTTTCATGTTTTAATGGTGGCAAAAGACCACAGGCCTTGGTAGAACCACTGAACTATAAGCTAACCAGACAAACCAACTCATTCTAATAATTTTAAAGCAGACAATTCGATTTTTTTAACTGAAAAGTATGTTCTTGTTAAAAGCAAGAAAAGATGATTACTTGAGGTGAGGCAAGGAATCTGACTTCAATAAAATTTGGTGAATAAAATGAAACTAATGATCAATACACAAATACTCCAAAACACACAATATAAGTAAGTACTGGTCAGGTGATATTTCAGTATTTTACCCTCATTGTCCTTTTAATTTTTTTTCATTGGGATTAATGCTGTTTTTCAACATTTTTTCAGGTATATAGGATGGCCAGTTCTGGACTGTACACTAACCAGTACTAACTTACCCTTCCACAACATGCCGGTAACTTCTCCACATAAGGTGGAAAATCGACATTTTTGTCAAATTTTCATTGAAGGGTATAACCTGCTACTACTGGGATTTGAACTGGATCTCTGAGTTACACGTGCAGCGCACTAACCACTGGACCATGGTCACAGCCTTGTCCTTTAAAGGAAACAGTGATTTAGCATGTGCTCTAAAGTGATAATACTTGAACTATGGTTTAACTCATTTATATACAGTGAAGTAATTCAATTACCTGCTTGAAGATATGCTTGTGTCTGGCATCCACCTAGAAATAAATAGGGAGAAGCATTGGTTTACATTTAAATTAGATAAGCAATAAATAACTGGGTTTACCATGTGGGCAATAGGGTGGAGTGAATGCAAACACTAGATTGAATACCTACTTTAATATTTGAAGAAAACTTAGTAAAAAAGATACAAAAATTTAATAATGTATGAAATGGCCTTACTAATACTTGTTTATGTGTTTTTTATCTAAAATAAAGAAATCTTCTATAATTGATTAACATCAACATATAAGTACTAGAGTGTGGGCTAAATAAGAGTTTAATATATATAAACCATACTTTCTGAATTCAGAATAGAAGAAAAATTTAATATTTAAGGAGAGATCAAGTCCTTCTTACACTGTATTAAGTGTGAATATACTTGATACTATAAAAGAATGAGACTTTTTTTTTAATTTTTAATTCTGAATATTGAATTATTATGTTGACATTTTCTCAACTATATGCACATTTTTCAATCATTAAATCAACATTATGGCAATGAGGTTAAAAAATTTAGTATTCTTAAATACTCAATACATGGATATGTCCCAGCTAATTACTAGCCTTCAATTCTGGTACTTTAGATTGATCAAATATTTCCTTATATTAACTAAATGTTGAGTCTTTGTGACCACAGTTAACAGAAACCATTCATTACAGAGCAGACAGTAAATACTGGCTAATTGTATGAAGCATTAAATTTCTTCCTAAATAAATGAAATTTAATACCTATGCTTAAAACTTGGTAAGTATAAAAGAAAATACGATCAATAATTTTACCATATTAATTGTGTTTTTTTTTTTCAATGTAAAATACCAACTGGGACTGTGGTTAAATGTTCACTTTTTTTTTTCATTTAAACATGATAACAGAAAACTTACAGTTAAACCTGTAAACTAAGACCACTAAAGGGAGACAAGAAATGTGACCTTTAAGCAGAGGTGACCTTCATTCCAGTGTATGTGAAAGACAGTGGACAAGCGGACTGAAAACCTGAAGAACATTACTAGACCACAATGGCCTTTATAAAGAGGTGGTTGTAATCTCAAGTTCAACTGTACCAGACTTATACATAACTTAGATACTTAAATTCGGTTTGTGTATTAGACATTATCTCTATACCAGTAAAAGAATGTTAGCATTTATAATCTTTGTTTGTCATTTTTGTTCATGTGTTTGTTTATATACACGTAAAATTGATCACAATACATTATTTAACAGCAAATTTAGAGAGATTGAAGCCTTTTATTAAGTAAGCAAAATCGTAAAGATTTCTTATCCGTTTATTTAATCTTAATGCTACTGTTTGTATCTAAGAAAAACTGAAGCGTTCTCAAGTATAAATGTTATCATTTATTTTGACATGAAATAACAACTGTTGAGTTTTTCTTCCATCGAAAAAAATTTCTTACAACCTTAATTGTTGTTTACACATTGTACTCAAGAAAAAGTGAAACCAAACAAAGTGCTTGCTTTTGTTGGATTTAATCAAAGTCATAAGCAGTTAAGAAAGAAAACTTTCCAATTTTAATTGAAAACTTGGATACCAGTCAAACAACCTATACAAATATACATTAATTTGTGACAGGGGAGATGAATGTGATTGTGTTTTTAGACTTATAAATATTTATGTGTAATATCACCATATAACATGACATTCATACATTTACAATACCATGAAGTCACATTTACGCATCAACTTTTAATAGATGAACAGTAATTATATATTAAATAAATTTCCTATGTAAATCAAAAATTCATTGAGGACGAAACTAATGGATACATTTTCAAGAATGTTTAATTTGAAATGTCGAAGGAAATATTTTTTTAGCTATTAATTGTTCATAAATAATGAACAGAAAAGTTCTTTCAAGAAAAAGGGACAAGTTTCAAACATATATTTAACCTCATTGTTGTCTGTTGATGTTTTTGTACACTTTAGCTGATGAGGAACTATAATTGTTTTACCTATCAATAGTTCGTCTCCATAATAAAACATTTATACAAAAGTACGGTGACAAATTCAAGCACTTTTGGCTATAGTTATACAACTGTGTAAGATCGCTAATAAGGCGTATTAGATTTCAATATATATAAAGGAATTTATGCGTTTATGTCTACGTAGAGTCTATACAAACTTTGCGAAATGATCAAACAATAAATGACAACCTACTATCCTTCATAATCTCTTTATGTTAAATAAACAAATCATTCATTTAGGTAATACGTATTCACGAACAAATAAAATACCCCAAAGAGGATTATCTACCTTGAAAATCAAATCTAAAAATCTCATATACATGCTTTAATTCATACTTAGTGTATTAAAACGCCTTAAACAAAGGACTCTTTTAAGCAGATACATTAAATTTTATAAGCACTGCCAAACATGTGGATTGATCATGATTGTTTTTAAGAGGGGAAATATTGCAGATAGAAGTGGACTTAACATTTTGACATCGGGCCATCCCTAAAAATTGTTTGTTAGCTGTTACTTGACCAACTCATTAAAAAATCCAAAACCAAACATTTTTGAAGCAATTTTGACTGTTTTTTTGTGCTTTATTTCAGCTTTTCATATTCAGTAATAAGGTCTAAAAAAAGGTTTGCTTCTGGTTACATGCCCTAAGAGATATGAGTCAGTAAGTAGGGATTTTTTTATTTTATTCATTTTTTACATATACCGGCAAGACTGTACAGGAATATGTGCACCGTAGTATTAATGAGTTGTGAAAATTATAATACTGCACTATGATTCTGACACAATAAAAACTTATGAGTTGGCAGGTAAAATATTGGGTCGGCTGGGTAACCGGAAACAAACCTCTTCTTTTTTAGGCCTAATGCCTTAGTAACCTACCTACCTTCTGACAAAATTATGCATAGCTGCAAACCCAGCATTTTTTAAGGATGGCCTCAAGATGCATCAAGATGTACTGCTCTTAACGGAATACTGAAGTAACTCGTGTAAACTACTAACTATCACAAAGCAGTCCTTCACTGATAATATGAGGGTAATACTCACACATGAGGAGATTTTTTAACATGCACTTGAACAAGACATAACATTATTGTAAGACAAAAATATATCATAAATTTTAAAACTGAAATCTTCAGGTACAAGGGATTCGGGTGCAAGTTTTAATACATGTAGCAGAAAAGTACAAAATCTCAGATTTTCATTCTTAAAAAAAGTTTAACCATTTACATAAATTATTTCAATCTAATGCAGAAATTAATAAAATTTTTGGTCTTGCCTAACCTGATTTAAGGCACCTGATAGTTATTACTTTAATATTAATAACTATTACAATAAATAAAATGCTCAGCATAGTTATTCCACAATGGTCTTGGTCTAATATTGTGTTAATTTTTGACATAAATAAACGCGAGAGTCTGGGGGGGCAAAAAATTGACACGCATCAGAATAATAAAATAAGATTTATTATGGTGCTTGACATTCAGCTACACTGCAAGTTTTGTGTGATATTGTGTTTTAATACATACTCTGATCATTAAAAATTCAATATAATGCATTTCATAAAAAGAAAAAATAATTTACTATGTTCCAGAGTTATAACATTAATACATTTTTAATAAGAAAGAACAATTTTATTCAAATATTGAATAGTGAAATAAAACTAGAAAATGTGTTGTAAAAAAAAACTTGTCGTACAAATTGTGTACAAAGAAAAACTCCCATAGCAGACAGACATATTTCATTGCAACAACTCAACATTCAGCATTATTTCATTCAGTACAACAATATATAATTAATTACTTCAATTGTAAGGAAACAAAATTTAATACTTTAACTTGGTCAACTTCAATTAAATTTTAAACAGTGCCATTCTTAGCACACACAGTCATGTGAACATATACGCATACCTGTTTTGACAGACAAGAAAAACGCATATAAATTAGACATTGACAAAGGCAATTAATAAATATGCTGGGATACTTCAATTAATCATGTCAGAATAAAAGGCTGTCTTTTCTTAATCTATCGCTAATTTGTCTTCGTAAAAAAAACAAGATCAATATGGATCTGCTGGTATTGCTTTCAGCACCAACTAAAAAAAGCACAAAAATATATCAATAATCAATAAAGTCTAGAATTGAGAGCCAACCTATCAGGTATGAATTCATTACACATAGGAGAAAATACTTTTCTTGATTACATGGATTATATAGAATCTATGATGATCAATCAGTAGATTAGACGTGAAGTTTGATTATGGATCTGAAATACCCGTACTGTTCAAAACCTTAAAAAATCAGTTCATTGTTCAGACATTTTCTTTATTTCATTCAACAAGCTTATCTCACCATGTGATAAAGTTTCAATAGTTGAAATCAAACTTTGAGACAGATAAAAAATGTACATAAACCTGGCAGACAGACAGACAGACGGATGGACAAACAACCACCGCAAAGACTGTACTAGGATAAACTCTGTTGATGTAACACAATCATGATATATGTTTACACAGAGCTATTAATATAAATCAATACTTGATCTTTCTGATTCATTTTTTTTCATCAAGTAAAGAATGTACTTGAGTATAGTCTTGTTAGGGTATTTATAAGTACATATCACAGCCATTAGGTCAGTGTGTTTGGAATGAAACTTCCTGATTTTACAGTGTACCTACAATACCAGTGATTGATGCTCAATTATCACCAAAAGCTCAATATTGATAATTTAGATTTCCTTCATAGTCATAAGGTTAATGTATGGCTTGAAATTATGTTCAACTTGAATTTCAGTGTATGCAAAAATGCAGGAAGTGCAACTATAGTAATGCTTATGATGTTCGTCCAATAAACAATGTTGTTTATGACAACCAAATATAAAGGGCCAATTTTTATGAAATAAACATTTTATAAATCAGAATTCTACTCTTTTATTGATACAATTAGCAAAATCCCTTAAAATACTACATCATATACATGTACATAAGCCTATTTCATACAGTTAATTCAACCATAATGTAATTCAAGAAGTAATTAATTTCTAGCTGAGTTAGACACAAGATCAAGGTATTATCTTCACACATGAATTATAAATAACCTCAGTAATTAGAAATACAAGAAAGTAACAAAATTAAGAAAAGTAATCTTACACACAATTTAAAGGAACATGCAATCAAGTATTTATCGCATGAATGTAACCTGGTGTCGTTTGCAAGAACTTGTAGTGAACTACTTAAAATTACAAAGGCAAGAAAAAAGTTTCTGGTTTCCACTAACAGGACCAACAATAATTTTTTCCATCTTTTTTTCTGATTTTTTCGTAAAGTTCATATTATATGAACTGTACCTCAAAAACTATATTGAAAAAATATATTAAAATGTTTGAAATAAACAACAGTTCTGCCAACTAACTCTATATTTTTGGGGGATGTAAGCAAAAACAAGGATTTTTTGGGGCCAAAAATAATTGCACAGTCATTTCTTTATTCAATATCACTGAGAAGATACCGACCAAGCATATAACACTAAACAATGAAATCTGTCTAATAATATCTGTCAGATAATTAATTGCGAAGTTTTGTACTCAATCACACTCAATATGATACTACATGCTTTAATTAAAGTTTCCAATTAATGTGTTAATTAAAAGCTATTTTCAGACATCAGAATTTAAATTTTAACATAAAAAGAACACACTGACATAAATGTGTTACCATGACAACTCATCAACACACTTAATGTACAAGTAAGCAAAATTCAATGTTGTACTATATTATTTCACATAAATGTGTTACCATGACAACTCATCAACACACTTAATGTACAAGTAAGCAAAATTCAATGTTGTACTATATTATTTCTACCACCAAATAGAAATGCTCACAAATCATGTGACAGTGTAAACTTACCATCATTTGGTTCTATCATAATTAATACAAAAAAAGGAAAAATTAAATTTATGCAAGCACGAGATAATAAACCAACTCCTTCCGGAGATCAAACTTATACATACACTTAAAGCATGTGTGAATAATGATAGTCTTCAGAATAATACACCTGTCAAAAGCTCTAGAAAAATAGTAGCATTTGTGGTGAAATGTAGGGGAACAGGTACAAATAGTAAATAGTATAACTTGAGACAAACAAACTTACACTAAGTATTATTTTAATACATGCTAAATACTATATAAATTTATTAACCAGTTTTCTTCACACACAATTGCACAGAAAATTTTAACTCAAATAAATGCAACAGAAAATGAAATTAAAGTACAAGTTGAACAACTAAAATGTACTCTTTCATTTTTTTTTCAAAAAGATGAACTCCTTTAAACAAATACATGTGCTAATAAACCAAATATAAATTTAGAAACAAAACTGTCAGATATAAACGTACAGGTCATATATTTATAAATTGTATTCAAGGTAAAATTTTGTGAACCCAAAGAGAATTATCTCATAATAAGTTTCTCTAAGGTCACAGTTGCTAAAAATCTAATATCTATGTGTTCAATAATGGCCGATATATTGATTTGAGGTGTATGAATGACTTAAACAATATTTATAGAGATTTGTAATCAGATAAACTTAGTACATTTATTATATATTTGGTATTCTTCATTCATCGCCACATGTCATTGTAATCTTTGCAATTTATGATTATACATAAACTTATGGACCATGATTTTGGTAAAATGCTACAAAGTCTACATTTCAAAGTGAAGATTTAATATAAAATCTGGGCAACAAAAAACATGACAAGAATCAATTTTTTCCCCAGGAAGGATAACTATCAAATGAAGATTCTCCCAAAGGAGAGACATAAAATAATTTATTATAGAAGTTCTACAGTAATTGTTTATCAATACTTATGAATAAATGAGTAACCATATAGCAGTCTTTTCTAAGGGTAATCATTGAATGTTCATTTCAAATTTCTACATAAATACAGAACCTTTGTGAATAAACTTAGAACCTTACAAATAATGTTTTCAAAACTCCTTCAAAATTTTACTGTGAAAAGGGAAAATCAGGTGATTTTGAAAAGGAGTATACTAAAGTATTGACTAATATTCTATAATAAATGCTTACTGGGGTATCATGCTGGACAGTATATTTTAACATTGTTGAGGATTTGTTCAAACAACTTCTGAATGTGTTGGATATAATATGATCAATCATTAGAACAATTAAGGCAAGATTTTCCAAAAATATACAACAAGGCATCAATTGGCACTAAGGTATGGATTAGAGAATTTTCGGAAAACAAACATGGTATAGTAGGGAATGGGAAAACACACAAGATCAGGAGATAATACATTACCTGGGCTTTACGTTCTTCTCGCACTTGTCTAGCTTGTTTCTGCATCTCCTTCATTGCTTCCCCAGTGAGAATAACATTCTTCTTGGCTGGACCCTAAATATACACAGACATCACAGAATTATATCTATTTTAATAACCTTTCTATTTCTACATCAAAAGATATTTCTAAAAGTTCGTTGAGTTCATACTTTTCAAGTGACAATACCCACAAAATTTTGTCAACAATTTTATATATTTTGTATCATTTAATGTATATGTAATCCTTACAGTAATTCTTTAATGGTGTGAGAGTAGTACGAGAGTTAATTAAATCTTCAACTTTACATACCTTGGCAGCAGGCTGGTTCTTAGCCGGGGCTGCTGGCTTTTTCTTCTCATCTGTGAAAATAAAGGTTTAATATTGAGACACACAAATAATTTGAACAGAAAAGTTTCTAATTCAAACCACAGGTCTGTAATTTATAACAGGGCACTTTAACGCTTTGCCTAATAAGCATACTTTGGACTTCCAAATTCAAAGCAAATATACAAGCATCATTCTATTCAAGACAAATGTGTTATTTCTTTCTGGGACAGAATGGAAAACATTATGGCAAAAGAAGCCATTGCTCAGAAACAATGGCTTCCTTTGCCACAATGTTGTCAAAAGTCATCTGCTTCAGATGTGGGGAATTGTGGTATTATGAGGCAAAGGGTTAAGTAAAAGAACAAGATATTTTGATAATCATTGTGCGATGTTAAAATACTATTTGTGTTTATAATTTCGAAGTAGTTTTATTTATTTTGATACTATATTCAACTGTACGTTCAAAACGGAACAGAACAGAACAGAGAAAAGAGCTTTACATCGAGTCAAATTTCTGAACGTCCTCCTCGTATTTTATAGCACTGGAAGAAAATCATTAAATACACTTAGTTGATTACCAGGCAGACTTTTAATATATTCAATCCATCATTTACTTTGAATACTAAATTTAATTATGAAAATCAATGAATTCACTTATTTTATGTTCAGCAAAGTATCTTGTTTTATATAAGGTGGATGTTTAGCACTTCAACAAAGTCTGTACCAAAAAGCGCCCTCCCACTTGAGCCTTTTACAGGACTCCATATTTCACTTGAGCAATGGGTTTGACCTCCCATTAAAAACATAAAGTGTGCTACTTGTGCACCATAGACCCAAAGTACACAAATTCCTCAGTAAAATTTTAATTAAAGTATACACAAAAATCTGTCCAATGTAAACATGTTTTACTGTAATTTTTACATAAGGAATTAAACTTGCAAGACAGTTAACACCATAAGTGTAAAGAAACCGAATAAAGCTATTGTCGGGTCAGTTGATTGAAAGACATGTTTGTTCTAATGTGTGGGTCAATATTGAATGTCTGACTACTATCAACTTATTGTAAATAATTTAAGCTATTCAAAGATATCGGTGACCTTAAAATCCCCTTATAACTGTGAAATGATAGGTCCATAGATAAACAAAAAAAAGATACCAATTTCACAAAAATTTGACTTCATTGAAAAAAGTTTGTAAATATGATATTGAGTTGAGAGGAATTGTAAACTGTGAAATGGCAATTATATTTTATAAATGTCACATTCATGCCTCTCCCACTGAGTTTAGATCAGCCATGATTAAAGTTTAAGTAAATGCTATATCAATTGTAGTGGGCTGTATCCAGGAAATTTGGATACAGTGTAAACACCTGACAACATTTTAAGTCCCATAGATTACAATTCACATGAAATTATTCTATTTGTTTTAACAGATAACATTTTTCATACGACATTATTATTTTAACTTTTAAGTATTTTTATGTGATATAAACTTGGGCATAGAATTAAACACTTCATATCACAATATAATTCAACGAATAAATAATATTTAATAATTAATTAAATTTGTAGCGAATGTAAAAGCTGAATACTTGCCTAAAATAATGATAAATATGTTACATTTTGCTCTACGAGAAACTTATCGTTCATTGCAGAAAGCATGACTGAAAGTTATTCCACGCACGAGATTTCGCGCTGATCAATAAATCAAAACTTTCCCGACTTTTCGTTAAGAACAAAATAGTTATACAATATGTTAGAATATGATTTCTTTCACAGTTATTCAGTTTTTAATAATGAAAAAAAAAGTTACAATTATATTGAAAATAAGTAACTTACTTTTCGCAGTTGAAACCAACGGTGGTGCAACTTCATCAGTGTCGGGCTTCGGGCTCGGAGGTTTATTCGCCTCTTTCTCCCCAGGCCCGGGATCTTGTTGGGCTGGTTCAGTATCCGCCATCGTCCGTTTGTTTCGAATAAACAACTATGTCTACTGTCACTAATGTCTAATTATTTTCTCAATAAAAGTTCCACTAAACACACCAGGCTATCCCCGGTAGTGTTCTGAAGTAACTGCGTAAAGTAGTTCCCGGTTATCGGGCACCTGTTGTTAAAGCCAAAAAAGTAGTGCGTTAATTGTCAACTTTACCAGTACATGCGAACCCACATTACGTTTTATTGTCAGATTCATTAATTTAAATAAGTGTTCTAGATATTTCTGGATATAACAAACATGATTCAATTCAACTATGTTACTTTTAATGTAAGGTCATTCAGCGGAAGTATGCTCCTTCATATTGCTGCGCGCCTGTCGCTTGGAGACGTGTACACATACCTGTCGTCTGTCAGTTTTGTCGTGGATTAAAGAAATAGTTCATTAAAACCACGTACATGGACTAACCGTTTAAGCATATCGTTATTGAAATCCTATAAAAGCTAACAATAGGTCGAGATTTATCAAACTGATAGATATATAATGACCTTGTTATACAATGCTTTAACAAACTTAGAGGTTATTTGAAATACAAAAAATACAATAAATTGCATGGATCGAAATCATGCTAAAGAATTAGTGTTTTTATAAACTGTGATAATTGATATTATAGACCTTATGTTTTTATTTAATTTGTGCGACGTTGAAAAATTGGAACAATCATTATAGAGCTACATGAATTCTAAACTAGGTTCTGTATAGACCAGGGACTCTATACACACACACATATATACATATGTGCGTGTGCGTGTGACCAATTATATATGAAACAATATTTAAGTTCTGCATTTCGACAGCTCTCCATGCATATGGCCGGGCGTACAGTTTGTTATAAACAGAGCTGAACAGAGGTTACATCGATTACAAAAACGCATGCGCTCCATTGGAAACACTTAAGGAAAATGTCGCATAGGGATTTTCCCGCATGGATCCACCAGTGCATGTTTCAACCCAGCCGGGTGCATACATAGGCTATTGTAAACATGAATTGTTTGCCAAATATTGTCAGCTATCAGGGGGGTGTGTAGAAATGAGCTGGAAGCCGGAAAAATCAACCGGCTATTCAACCATTCTCGTCGCCTACTTTTTCTCCACAGGGAACGTTGTCCCTTCGTCCCCTACGAGAGGGAACCCTCTGACCCCCATCCACTTTTAGTAGCTTACCGGCTACATGAAAACATTTCTACACCCCTAGCTATATACATTGAATACGTTCATACCTGTTGGTGTGACTTCTACCTAAAGACTGGTTCATAATGTATGCATCCAGAATTGTAAGAACTTAGTTTTATACTAGTTTGACAGTCAAAGAAATGCGCACTTACTCATCTTAATATATCTACTGTGTGCGTATTTAACGCAAATATATGCATATATGCACACCTTGGTGTCTATAATTGCCACGTCTCATCGACGTAATTTTCAAACATTTTTGGGCACATTCAAGAATGCACATTCATGAATAAAACTAAATAAACTACAATTTAACGTCCAAAGCGTGGACGCAATAACATACATCACTTGTACTTCGCGCTAATAAGAAATGATACGCTTTGGAATTATATAATAAAATGCAATTACTAAACTTTTGACTCACAAAAACTTTGTCGATTTGTTTGTCTTCCAAATGGAACACCACCGTACATGGATTCTGGTTACCTCCCTGAGAATGTTCGCCCAACTATTTGACCTCAAGTAACCATGGTAGTTGTGAATGAAACTATTTATTCGATGCTCTTCATAGTCGTTCATGTTTCAGAGGCAATATACCGACCGGTACCAATTCTATGAACGATCCAAATTGTCCATATACTGTTACGTTGTTGTGTCTTATACTCTGTGCATTAAAGTGAGCAGAGTATTTTAATTCATGTTGAGTGACCCTATCGTGAGATACAAGAACATTATTGTTCATGGTCTGGTGTTTGAATTAGTCACATTCCACTGGGGGTACCATGGCCATGCGTACGACACAAACCTTCTAGTGGTTTCTTGGATGATAGAAATATTTAAAATACCATGTTATCACATGCAGGTCTGTTTTTAGGTATATTGATTAGATTTTATCATGAAAACAGACCGAAATCTGAAGTTTCACTTTCATTCGAATGCGTCAGCCTCAGTCAATTTATGTTTTACTCAGTTGTTTTTAAAAACTGTATTTTTTCACTACACTACTTTCACATTGAATAGATAAAACTGACGAACAGGAAAATAAATGAAAGAAAAATACGAACAAAATAGTTTATCTGCAACAGAGGCAACTCAGTTAAAGGGAAACAACTATTGTTTTCTATTCTGCACAGAGATTTTATGAAGTACGATTTGTCTTCCTTAGACAAATTTCGCCGTTTCGGATAAACTGGTTCTCGTTGACTCTGTTGTCCTTAGTGCATAACAACCTTGAATGGGAACCAGTTTACGTTTCGCACTTTCTTTAATAAGGTCTCCGTTCCATACTGTAGAATACAGAACCAACGAAGACCCGTTTAAGACTATCTTTAGCTATATATACTCATTTATTTATTTGTATTCGACGTCTAGGGGAATTTCTGTCCGAGTGTTTTTCACTAGAATGCCATACAATAATTACTTGAATTTCTATTTGTAGTTGTCATTAGTAATTCATTTACGTTTATACGATTTTTTTTCTGAAAAATATAAGTACATCACATATGGTATGTAATGTATAATTGTAATGATCGTCGAGCTACTGATGGCATAGTGTACGTATTTGTTGATTAAGTAAGAAAATAACTTAATAAAATACTGGTTGAGTTTTAGTATATTTACTCAGGGACCCTGTAGGTAAAGATGTTCAAATGACAATGTTAATTCTTTTGCTTTATGCTAACCACTTTGTGAATTTTCAGGAGTCAACTGACAGTCTCCTGAAATGTTTAGATTTATTGTTCAAACTTTGCAATAGATGGTAACTAAAAGTTAATGTCAATAGAATTACGACAATCGTATTTAGAAAGGCAGGATTATTGCTGTGTGATAGTCAGTTCATTTTGTTGACCAAGTTGTAGAAATCGTAAATTCGTTTTTCTTATCTAAGTAGTGTCTATAAGGTGACTCCTTTAATGCAACGTAGAATTCTTTAGCTGGTAATACAAAGCGCAAGAAGCAGTTTTTAAATAGTTATCCACTAAATTTTCCGTATGTAACCATTAGTCATAGGTTAAAACTCTTTGACAAGTTAATTTAACAATTCATAAATTATCCCTGTGAAGTATAAGAGGGACTTCCACAAAGCAAATAATATAGAAGTACAATGTATATATATATATATATATAGTTTGCAGTATTGAGTATATAACTACATATCTATAGTTATATACTCAATACTTCAAACTTATTTTAAATGCAAAAATAAACGCACTGCAACCTCTCAAAAGCAACACCTTTTTGGAGAATCAAAATTATGTTGTAGTTGAGAGCTTGTTGCTCTAGACAGGTTAAATCAATGGTTAAATCGTACAGTGGGAAAAATTTTGCTGTTTTTGAAGAGAGATTGTTGCTCAAGAGAGGGCCGCTCTGAAGAGGTTGCACTGTACTCAAAACAATTTTGTAAATGGACTACTAAGCAGATGTAATTTGAAAATTATCTCTATCTCAACATAATTATAAAGTTGAAACACCATTATGCAGTGAATCATTTTTTTGCAAAATTATACACAGCTAAAATAATATTCAGACACTGATTTACACATGAAATATATGAAAATTAGGTTATTACTCAACACGTCCCGCATGATAACAGACAGGTAGCAAATGTGTATAAATAATCGTGTTTTATGTTGTTATATAAAGTGATACCTTTTCATATTTCATCATCTTTGCATTACTAGCAAATTTAGTGATTTTGTTTATATATGTATGTTTACGTTTCATATGTTTAGTCAAAGCATTATTAAGCCATTTGAAGTACAAAAAAGGTTTACGGAAGTTTCGGTAAACAACAAGTTTGGTAATTTGATTTTATGTAGTGATTGTCTTGGATGTTCGGCAAAAAGGTAAATATTTTGTTTTGACGAGTAAATAAAAATAGTTATAATAATATATAAAATAATAATTCGATTCCCAGCCCCGAAGTATAATGATATAAAAACTTGGCATTCATACTTTATATACAAAGTCATCAAGGCTCCTGAACAAATATACATTCATCATCAACAACAACAGCGACATTTATGAATATAATCATTGTTATAGCGTGAATGGTGTTTATGAATACTGTTCAGACGACCAGCTTCTGAAAAAATATTACAACGAACTATACGAATCATTAATAAATGATCAATGAGTACTTATTTTCGAATAAAAAAAGAAATAAAAAAAATATTTATTTCCTCATGAAATTATTATAACACATGTTTTTTTTTTTTAAAAAAAGTGTGTTTAAATTGTAAAATCTTTAAATACTAAGAAAAAACTTCATACTTACTCATCATAAATTGTACTTAAGCAATATACATGTTTGTACAACTTTAATGAATCCTAAAAAACATATCAACCCCGATTGTTCAAAATAATTATTTACCGATTAGGTGTGAATAACACCTGTTTATACCTTTTTACCGAAACATCCAGGACAATCACCATATAAAATCAATTTACCGAACTTTTTATTTACCGAAACCTCCAGCACCCTACAAAAGCATTCATGAACCTTCTCCGTCGAACATACTCGCTTTAATAATTAATTTATCCGCAGAATTATGCGGATACCTTGTGTTATGTAAGCAGTGTCCAGTGTGTATAAATTATTTTAGAAATTAAAGATTTCAATGAGATTGCAAGCCAAGCCACGAATCATATACGCGTCGTATGCAATATACCCTTACGCAAGTAATCAATCTTGGTGACGTTATTGCAAATACCAATGGAGCGAGTGCTCGCCGTGATTTCGAAACGTGTCCGGCTAAAATCACGTGACAACGCAATTCCGTACCAATATAAAACACGAACGTTCATCTTACAGGTGTTTTCTGTGGAAACTTGCCCGTTAAACGGATACACTTTTGAAAAGGTATTGTTTAAATTCATTTAAGGAGATTTCTTATTTCCCTTTCTCGTATTTATATATTATGTTCGTGAATTAAAGGCTTTAATCGAACGAGTTTCTGTTGGCAACCTAAACTGAAAGTAGCACAAATCGTCTTAATTAGTTAGTCATCTATGCATGCGAGATAAGACAGGTGAATTTGTATATAGGGCGTCTTGATTAGTTGATTCCAACTAAAGAGAACAATTAATTTATATTAAGATGAAAGTGTGGTCGATTGTGTCATCGAATGTCAAATTTTATTTTGATGTCATATAATTTCGCGAAGTTAACAACTTGACCCCGATTTTATTAAGAGCATTACTGTACTAAAACGGGTCAAACAACATTAAAAAACAGACTTTGCTAAGAAATGAAATCAAATTGTACTAATTTCCATACATGACTTTCATGCGTAAAATTGGTAGTGAACTATATCTAAACATGACTGAGATATTGTCATCATTTATTATCTGCTAACCTGACTAGTTTACTCAACCAGGAAAAGCCAGAGAGAAAACCTTGCAAATATATTGACATTTTTATATTGGAAAATACTATGGAAACCTGTACCCCTTTGGCATTGCCCTAGCGACTGGTCACATCATTGAATGTTGGACTGCATTCAGCAGATGAATAACAATATAATAATTAAGGCATACATGCATTCGATAACAATTTTCTCAAACGCAGAGGTGCATACAAATGGCATTAAACTCTGCAATATGATGTAACACAAAGTACTAAAAATTAGTATACCTGTTTGAAACCATTTACAGATTTGTTTGCTGGTTGAAAATTATACACAACTTAGAACAAAATTGATGGCACTGTAAAAACACTTAGTGATAAGTCAAGTGCTTGTAATATCAATGTTCGTGATAATGAAGTTTTACGGTATATAGTCAGGGCTCTTGATCTCCCGAATTTGGACCCGAAATTTGGCCCCATTCCCCCACCTCTGGAATATACTTTTTTCCCTATTTTTGGTAAAAATTCCCCCCACCTGAGAAAAAAATAAAATTTTAAGCAGGTTATGTTATATATTAATTAGGCTTTTGAAATTCCCCCTTGAACTGCAAATTTCCCCCTTCCAGGGCCCCAGTCCCGGTCCCAGTCCCACAAAAGAGAGCCCTAATAGTGTTTAATGACTGGGTGGGAGCCGTGGAGCTCAGGCCCTGTTGACTGGACACCCCTGATCATTTAGCAGTTGTGAACTCTTCGGAGAATTTGATCTTGTGGTTAGGACAAGAACCTGATAAATAATTGCTAATCTGCATGCTCTCCACCCATTAGGGATCAATATTTTTGGGTAGGATGGGAACAAACCCCCAGCCACTTCTGACACATTTACATATACATGTAGCTTTCCAATTTAAACTGTGATAGAATATCATTTTATGTTGTACAGTGTCTGACATTTTGTTTAGTTTGTCTTATTTTAGTTCATGTTGAATTCTATCATATAATTCAAACTGATTTCTAAGGTAATTATTTCTGAACTAAGCTTTCACAAATAACTAAATTAGATTATTTTGCCTAATAGATATTCAAATAATAGACATATTGGGATCAATTAATGACCATAATATGTTGAACTAAGTTATTACTAAGTAAATTAAGTTGGATAAATCTAGCTGCAGAGCACCACTCACACTTGTAGGGAAAGGTGTTAATGATACTTACTATGCACAAAGGAACAATGCTGTTTAAACTTTTCTCACTGTGTGAAAAAGCCAATTATTTTAATGACTGCCAAAAATGGATTGGACAATTTAAAATGTATCTTGGCTATCTTACTAAAACAATGAATGATCCTTATATTTATTTAGCAAATTGTGGTCAAGAAAGCTGGTTCTTAATATTCACCTATAGTACATAGATACAGTTGTGTAAGACTGCAAAATTATCATTACAGATTAGAATTATGGCTGGAAAGGAAATTATTCTTGTAACTGGTAGCACTGGTCTTGTTGGATCCGCTATCAAGTACGTTGTAGAACATGGTGAAAAAAGGCCAAATGAAGAATGGGTATTTGTTTCTTCAAAGGATGCAGATCTCAGGTTTGACTTTATCTTCATAATCTTGTTATATGCCAGTTTTTTTCCTTCTATAGCAGGGGTCGTTTGTTGGTGTCTTCCCTCAGCAAAAATCTTTAGAATCATACCGTTTTCCCCTAACTTCAGTTTACATCAAGTTTTTTCTTCCCCTTTTTGCAAGAATACTGTTATTTTCCCCCAAATTTAAGAAAAAGGCCCTTTCCCCTACCTGTGAAAAAAAGCCCTGGATACATAAAAGATGCACTGGTGTTTAATTTGGCATTGTTCTAATCTTTTACACAAACACTTTATTTACCATAAGATAAACTTAATGTTGTTGAAATTGAGAGATGCAAGAAATTAGACTGATATTTGTGTTTGTTTAATGTCTGTGTATCACATGTTTACACTGAATATTTGTTGATCAATACAAGAGAGCTGTGGATTTGTAAATATGATTAGATATTAGTCATACATGCATTTGATTTCTGCCTTTATAAAGTGGATGTTTCCAATACTTCTTTCAAAAATAGTAAAATATGTTATTATTAATCAGCATATTTTTTCTTGTATTTTATTTTGCTAGAATGGGTTCAGTGATTTATTTTAAGTTCTGGGAAAGGGTCTGGTCCAACTGGGAAAAATGTGCAGTGTGATGCCAAAATTAGAATTTTTTAGGTTTGGGAAAAATATGTTTATTTTTGATTGGGAAGGTCTGTTTACCAGACCCAGTTTTTTTTTGTAATTTTGGAAAGGGTTATGGATGGTACAATTGGGAAAAAATGTCAGGAATTCGGAAAAATGTCTTTATTTTTATGGGAAGGGTCCGTATACTGAACCCAAACAAAGAAGGAAAAATGTCACTGGGGTTAGAAATATTTGACTTAAACATTGATAATGATGTGATTATGTTCTTATGAGATGTATCTGTAAACTTTATATAAAGGAGCAAAACTTCTATCCTTATGATTGATTTGAAGTATGATAAAGTTTGGATAAAAGCAGTGACACAAAAGATTATATGATTTAAATGATTAATGTTTCATTGGCAACTATTTGCAGATTATTTTTAATCCTGTTTATGAAGGATTATTGTCTACTTTCTAAATTTAATACGAAATCCATGTTAAACCATTGTTGTGTTTATTCTTGTCAGGTCTTGAAAAGTGAGATTAAATGTTTGTTTTCTTGATTAGGAAATGTTTTACTGTTTTATAACTGTTTTTGTTGAATTATGAAACGTTCCATTCAGTCAAATGTTTTTCAAATTGACCAATGTTTATTTCTGTAAGTCTTGTTGGTGTAACTATGCTGTAACATTGATTTAAACTTTTATATGATTAATGCTTTTATATGTGTAAATTTCCCATCTTTGCATTTTCATCCAGGGGTCTCCATAGTTAAGTGGTTATATTCTCTGACAAATAATCACTAGCCCCTCTCTGCTGTGAGTTTGAATCCCTGCTGGAACCAAATTTCACACATATGGAAGCTTTCAGGTAGCCTGTGGAAAGTTGGTGGTTCTACTTATGTGTATGCCTGGGGTCTTCCTCCACTGTTAAAAGCTGGGAAAGTCACAAAATGGCCCTTACTGTTGATGTGACATTAAGCCTCAATGAAAAAAAAATGTATGTACATTCATAAGTATATAAACTATGTAATATTTTGCTTACATATTGATAGATGAATGAGGCTGGATTAAAGTTCTTGGTATTGTCTGCCAAGTTAATTCTAGTCCTGATGAAATATGATGTGTTGTTTGAAAACTATGTAAGGAAATTATTATTTATGCTTTTGTTGTGGATGTGCAATTTGGATTTTTCTAAAAAAAATTGCATCAAGGAAGAAAACATCTCAAAGTATTTCAGGCCATCGACAAATAAGTGTTATCTTCCGTCATAATTGAATGTCACATGGCAAACCTATAATTAAATTTTTATTTATCATTTATTTTGTTTTTTATGATAAACAACATTGATTTTATAAATACATGTATATGCACTTTTATATTACTATAAATATACTATATATAATATACTACTATGAATTGTTTGTGATATACATTTGTAATACGTCAATATTGCATATCTATACCTTTAGGGATATTCTGCATGAATGTTTGTGGTTGTTCAAAGGCCTTGGGCATAACATTCTACAAGTGTTTATTTGATATTACTTAATTAACCAATTTTAATTAAAATGTCAAATAAGATATCAGTGTTAACGATGTTTTGACTAATACTGACTTTATATATTAGAATACATTACGTAAACAGATATTATTGTTTTACTTTTTTTATCAATATTGAACTTGAAATTATATTTTTAATGACAAAATGTATATGAATGTCAATGTTGCTTGTCAGAACTATGATTTAAATGTTGTTGTCAATATAAAAAAGGACTAATCGTTTGTTTGAAGAAAGCTATGAATCTGTGACAAACTGTCAAAAATATGACAAAGTTTCTACCGAGTCTATTCACATGTGCTAATAATACTGGTAACTAGGTTAGAACAGAATTTTATTTTAAACTTGTACATCATGTACATCGTTAAACTACAGCACATAAAACCAAAAATATGTAGAATACATACACACATTACACTAAACATACATTACATATACTGTAATCATTACTCACATAAATATATGTACATAAATACATATAGAGAGAAACACATGTATGAAATACCTAATATTCCCTATTAAATGCCCCCATCCTAATTAATGCCTTTAACTTTCATATCATATGCAGTAACCCTACTTAACTGTTTAGCTCGACTATGTTTGTGACTTTACATGTAAAATTTCCAAATTTTTGTAAGCAAGATTTTCTGTAAATACTATCATAAATGGGACTTGAAAAATTGTCTGAATTTCTGAGGATTCAGGTTTTCAGAGAGTCCGGTTTTCAGAGGTTTTACAGTAAATAGGTTCATGTATTTCAATTTAAGACTTTATTCATATTTTATCATTGATCTTCTCTGTATACACTGCATAAGCAAGATGACATTTATGAAATGTTGCTTTGTTAGCCTCAAACACATGAATATGCTACTTACTGTGAGATCAATGATCCAGTTATTACCACGAAATGTTTCAATGAATCCTCTGGTTACTAAATAAAAATAACTTTTATACCTTTGATTAGTTTTCGTACTTTCATAGTTAACTGAATATATAGTTCAAAACAGTTCAGGTCAGTTTTTCAGGTGAAATTAACACATCTGACTGAGAAAAAGTAAAATTGTAACTTATTTGGTTATCTATTAACTTTGCAGCTTTGTTTTCATCGTTTGTGGTATAAATTCTTTAAGGTTTTTTGAATTGGTAATTTTTCTTTACATTGGTTTATTAGCGAGATTACTGGGGCCTGATTTGTAGACATACCTAAACTGAGATATCAATTTTTGAACTTAAAAATCTAGCTTATGGTTGATGTTTCACACATTGTGCTTTCAACAGCTAACAATATATCCCTAAAACCATTAATAGGATAATACCTGTCTTATTTATGAAGAAGTGTTAGCAAGATTTTTAAGTGTCTTAAAATTATTGTTTTTATGTGACCTATTGTCACTAGGTTTAACACAGTTTTTCAAAATTTTTTCAGTCATATATGGTGACTGGGTCACCAAACCAGTTTTCCTGGATTGCATACAAAACAGTATTAATTTACCTTTCCACAATAAGCCATGAATTTCTCTACATATGAAGGAAAATCGACATTTTTATCAAATTTTCATAGTAGGGTATGACCTGCTACGACCGGGATTTGAACCCGCATCTCCAGATTACAAGTCCAGTGCACTAACCCCTGGACCATGGCCGCAGCTTGTCTCAAAATTAGCTTCATTAGCTAAGATATGTAAATGAGTTGCACCCCTGGTAAACTCGCAAAACGTAGGTGAACTGACATTAAAAAAAAAGTTTTGTTGGGCCCTCACTGTACCCAAGTGTGTGTATTTATGTATGTCAGAAAAACTGCAACATCTTACTATCATTTTGCACATTATTCTTGAAATGTATTCATGTTGTTAATTTTAATGAGAGCATAATTTTACTTTCATATCTGGTGAAACTATTGAAAGCACATTTATTAGCTGGTACTAATTTGATATTATCTCAATACAATGTTTTACATGTTGAATTTCAGTGATGAAAATGCCACCAGGGCCATGTTTGAGAAATACAAACCAACTCAAGTGATTCATTTGGCAGCCTTGGTTGGTGGTCTGTATAAAAACCTCAAATACAACTTAGAATTCTTTGTAAGTATTTTAAAACAGATCGTATTTTAAAACAATAGCAATTGTTGTAATCCTTGTACCATAGTTGCACTGTATTTAAATATTTCAATTCGTACTTTTGTGGGTTCTTTATAATGAGGACCTGAAAGATGGGTTGTAATAATGAGGTGGTCTTATTAACAGCTTGTTGTTAACAGTTATAGAAAGCCGGTCCAAAATAAGTGGAGGTTATGACATGACTCACAAAAATAAGATACAGGTATCACAGAAAATATGCCCTTTCTACATTACTTTCTAAACATACCTTTTGTGAGAATTTGAGGTATGATCTATTCATAAATATATATAAATATTTGTACTTTGGATTTTGCTGGTAGAAACGTTAGAGTATGCAGCCAAAAATGTTATCCACTGGGTTACACAATTATTTTTCTGGCCTTGTAGCCACCTTGAGCTTTTTGATGATCTAAGCAATCACAAAATATATTCATAATAAGATGCATCTACAACAGCCAAGAAATGAACTGCAAATGTCAACATTTATGCCCCCTATCCTCAGAAGAGTAATATATTGTGTTTATATGAAAATCTTTAGATTTTTGCTTTACTTAAGCATCGCTTGAGCTGTAGCTCTTTAGCTATTTCATGTTTTTGTTAGTAATCATTCAAAAAAGGTGTCCAAACACCCAAAAATATGATCGCCCAATTATCGTTATTTTTTCTTTGATAGGTACCTTAGATACTTGACTTTATCTTACAACACATTTTGAAAATTTTGTAAGAGTTGTTGTCCTAGTTGAAAAATAGGTAAAGATTATTTTCAAGACATTGCATGGTGACCTGTATTTTTCTTTATTAAATCAGATGAATCAAAGCAACAATAACTGCAAGTATTATCATTGTCTTTTAAAGATCGTTTCCTTACATAAAAACCTGTACAAAATTATAACAGTTCCCAAAATATGTCCACTCCATTTTGAGGTAATAAATTTGGACCTAGGGGTGCAATACCTTAAAACCTTGCCTTTTGATCCACAGGTTCAAAGTCGTAAACTCAAAATCAGATTTTTCTTACTAAAACCACTTTTTTAATGGGAAACCCATGTAATTGTATAAATGCCTGTCTCATTACTTGTTTATTGTATTTTCAGAGGACAAATATCAAGATTAATGATAACGTATTGCACGTGAGCCACGAGTTTGGTGTGAAGAAAGTTGTGTCATGTCTATCTACATGTATATTTCCTGATAAAACTACTTATCCAATTAATGAGGATATGGTATGATATTAATGATTTCTTATTCAGTTTTTTCATGCTATGCATGATCATTGCCTTGTGTATGTATACACATGTAGTACACATGTAATTGACTGTTTATTCATCAAAGCATCATTTATTGAGTTGGTATGAAGTAAGAGATGATACAGATATGACAGTTATACTTAGTTTCCTTTTGTCAATATTCATGCAGATGTGATTTCGTGTCAGCTGTGCTCAATTTTGCAGCTTCTTTCAAAAGTTTGTTTAAAAAATTGGTTATGGTCAACTAAAACTTTAGTCAGTCATACTTTATGTTTGTAAAGTTGTTTGGTTGCGCTGATTTTTTTCTCCGCATTTTTTCTGGTTTAATGCTAAAAATAAAGATCTATTGGCGTCATATGCATTTTTTTTAGTGTGTACGTTTGTGAATGAATTGTGGTGCTTTACATAATCAAACTTTGTTCATCTTACAGATACACAATGGGCCACCACATGATTCTAACTTTGGTTACGCGTATGCTAAAAGAATGATTGATGTATTGAACCAGTAAGTGTTTATCCATGGCAGTGCTTTTTTTCCTTGTTTGGGTATGGTAAATGGACCCTCCGAATCAAAAACAAAGACATTTTTCCCAATTCCTGGCCTAAAGTTTCTAATTTTGGCATAACACTGCACATTTCTTCCCAATCGGACCGGACCCAGACCCTTTCCCAAAATTCCAAAAAAATCACTGCATGGGTTACTTCTGTCATATTAGTGAACAAATCATCATAAACTAAGCATGCAGTCCTTACCTTATTGTAACATCAATGGGAGGATTCATTAAGTGATATCAATCAAGATAATGTTTAATGTACAGTAAAACCTTGATAATGAGGCCACCTTTAGGACCAGAAAAATCTGTTGTAATAATGAGGTGGTCTCACTATCAAGTTAAATCATTGGGAGTTCTTGGAAACTGGTTAGAAATTAAGTCGTTGTTATAACCAGATGGTCATTATTTTGAGGTGGTTGTAAATTGAGGTTTTATTGTATAATATGATGTATTAATGATACTCATTTATTATATTATTTATATCCTACCTGAAGATCAAAGAGTGTTATTATTGTGTTACCAAATTTATATAGCACTCGTATAAAGTTTGCTCATAGTGCTTTGCTTCAACAAAGAACATTAATTAAACGTTATCTAAATACAGCCTAAAGAACAAACATGGTAATTATCATCGTGGTAGATAAAAGATGTGGATATTTTGGAACCAAAAGATTCCATATGTATAATATACACTTTATAGATAAGTCGTAGCTCCCTGCTCTTGGTTTACAAATTCCAAAGTGGGTAGGGTTACATAAACTGTAAAATTACTCATAGACTGCTTCACTGATATTTTAGAATCAATAAGACTTCTAATGTGAAAAAGCACATCTCTTTGATTATTCGAAAAATGTATTTCTTTTACCTTACAGAGGTTACAGCAAGAAGGACAATTCCCTATTCACAGCTGTCGTACCTACCAATGTGTTTGGACCTCATGATAACTTTGATCTAGAAGATGGCCATGTTTTACCTGGATTGATCAATAAGGCTTTTTGTGCTAAGAGTAAGAAATAATTCATCGCACCCGTAAAAGTAGATGTATTGTACTTGTCAAGTTGTTTAATTATATGATAAATGGTGACAGATGTGAGATGCATTAAAATTATCTTTGATCCTACATTACGGGAAATGCTAACTACCTGATGTTATCATGATCTTTTGTATTGGCACTTACGGAGCATATTTGCACAATTAGGGACTGTCCTGTCGTTTGCAAGGACAGTTCACTGTATGGCAAACAATGTTTAATATATACATTTAATTGATAATTCTCTTCAATATTATTTGATTCTACTCAATATTAATGATAGATCTTCTCAATACTAATAGATAATTTGGCTCAATACTAATTGATAAATCTGCTCAATACTAATTGATGATTCTGCTCAATACTAATTGATGATTCTGCTCAATACTAATTGATGATTCTGCTCAATACTAATTGATAAATCTGCTCAATACTAATTGATGATTCTGCTCAATACTAATTGATAAATCTGCTCAATACTAATTGATAATCTGCTCAATACTAATTGATGATTCTGCTCAATACTAATTGATAAATCTGCTCAATACTAATTGATGATTCTGCTCAATACTAATTGATAAATCTGCTCAATACTAATTGATGATTCTGCTCAATACTAATTGCTGCTCAATACTTATTGATAAATCTGCTCAATACTAATTGATGATTCTGCTCAATACTAATTGATAAATCTGCTCAGTACTAATTGATGATTCTGCTCAATACTAGTTGATAAATCTGCTCAATACTAATTGATGATGATGCTCAATAATATTTGAAAATAGTGGCTTTTATCCTCATTATCATTAATTCAGATGTTTATCCACACTGTTGTATCTTTTGATGCATACTATAGTGGCTGTTGTTGTCATTTTTACCATTATTTCACAGTTAATCTTTAACAGATTAGTAACAGTGTACAATAAACTTTTTAGCGCTCATGATCGTCCTAAATGAACAGTTTCATAATTATATACCTGTACTTTTGTTATTACTATTTTATTATTATTAGTATTATACTAAATTACGTTTTTTTTCAGGGGATGGTACTGAGTTCGTTATCTGGGGCACAGGATCTCCTAGAAGACAATTTATTTATTCTAGAGATTTAGCACGACTCATGATCTGGGTTCTCAGGGAATATACAGAGATACAGCCCATTATTCTCTCTGGTAGGTCAAGGACACTACCTTATAAAATTGATGTAATGGATAAATCCACTGATTTGACTAGCCAGATCTGTTACACTTTTTGCATCTTTTTGTTTTATTAGTTCACCAGAACCAAAGGTTCGTGATGAGTTGTTTGGATGGGTAGGTGGGTGCTCTGGCTATGACTTTTTCTCATGATTAAATAGATGGATCATTACCAAACTTGGTTTTTAGCATCTATCAGTTTTGCAAAAATAAAATGATTGGTCCATTTTAGGGGTGAATTTATTTAAGAATTGCTCACTTTTAAAGTGATTATCTGAAGATTTTGCATACATTTTTGATTTTTAAATCAATTTGACAGAACTATGTGCCAAATATGTTTTGGAAAAATGATACTGACTCATTAAACAAACCAAATCTCAAGTAGCGTCTTTATTAGACAGTATCTAATGCTTGTAACGATGCTGGTATTCATTAGACAAATGGTAACACACATTTGCATTAAATGGTCTAAGCAGTTATTTTGGCTGTTCGTAACTGTTTATTTCAGGTTGAAAGTATTTGTCCAGCCTCTGATAACTGTTTTATATAAATTGCATACATTGTACCTTCTGTATGCTTTCACTTTCAACCTACATACATGTATTGACATTAATGTTGTTGTTACAGTTGGTGAGTCTGATGAAGTAAGCATAAAAGAAGCAGCTGAAGCAGTAATTGAAGGGTTTGACTTTAAAGGGAAGGTAAATTTTGATACTAGCAAGTCCGATGGTCAGTTCAAGAAGACCGCATCAAATGATAAACTCATGAGATATCTTCCAGATTTCAAATTTACACCATTTAAGCAGGGTAAGATATTATATTCAAGGGAGGTAATTCCTTGACATGCTGTAATATGTTGACTAGAGTTAACTTTATCTAAAATTAGTCTGTATGCTGATCGAGTGCTTAAAGTAACAAGAAAAAACGAAATTTTTCATTTTTTACTTTAAATAAATTTTTAATCATTTTGCATTGGAATTTGAATTTAAAGTTTGTGATTTAATTTAAACTTTAATTTAAAGCAAGTTTGTACTTCTGATCTTGTTTAAAAGAAAATTCAGAAGTTGTAGAATTCTCTTAAATAAATTTCATTGTTAAATAAGTAACAAAAATATCAATAAATATACAATTCATAATAATGCATTTTTTATTATCTAACAAAGCGTGATTCTATATGCTCACCCAAAATTTCTATCCCAGTTAGATGGATTAATGTTTGTGGAATTGGACCCATTTGTTTTATTTTCAGTTTACACTGCATGTTAACTGTATACTTTGACTTCTAGATAGACCTGTTGTCTGTATGGATTAAGACTGAGTTAGAGTATGATTGGCTATTTTTTGCCATAAGACGGGATAAACTTGAACATGATGTGTCTTATTCTTGTTTTATTGTAATTTTTCAGCTGTGAAAGAAACCTGTGACTGGTTTGTAAAGAACTACGAGACAGCCAGAAAGTGATTTTTTATTGACCATAACTTCAGAATTCCAGCTGCTAGATCGCTTTAATGCCCTTAATCGTACTAAGTATTATGATAAAATCATTGTCTTTTTGATGTTAAATTTAAGGATAAAACTTCCCTTAATTTTTGGGAAATATCAGTATTACAAAACCTTTAGGTCGATTCTTGCCTTCAGCATACTGTGCAAACCTTCTATTGAATGAATGAGAAATACTTAAAATCCACATCTTATTCATGATAGTAATGGTCGTGATATGCCATAACTGACCATAACAAGGAAAGACCTGAGTTTGATTTGAATTTTGTGATTTAATTTTGACATCCTCTTGAGTGTATCTTGATTTGACAATATGCGCAGACTTACTAAAACACACTGAACAATTACTATTTGGGCAATGAAATATTTAACCATTTGTTGTTTAATTATAGTTTTGTATTTATGCGCTTTGTCTGCCATAATTATTTTTTACCTTTATTATATATACAGTTTACTTATACAAGTTTTGTTTTGACTTTTCATCTGACATTTTATTTTATTTGTCATTCTTACAGTTGTTTCATGCCACAAACTCTTCAATGTTTGTTTATATGTATAATATTTGGGTTGTTATATACAGTGGTATTATTGGTGTTCCATGTACTGTTTTGAGGTAATGACGTTAAACATGGATTTTTATTGGTGCTTCTCGTAGTTGTATACCCGGTATATGTAGAATCTCATGTCATTTAGGGACTTAAACTTACATTTTATTGTCTTTTAGTGTTACTTAATGAAAACTTGCCACGTTTAGTATACATCTAACCTCGAGCTATTTTCAGAAGTTTCAATCTTACATGCAAGTAGAAAGTTAGCTTCTCTAGAATCTATCATTATACTGGACTGAGGGGAACTATAGTTGTCATTTATGTGCTCATTACATGGTAGTTCTTTTTAGCATACATTCATCAACATT
The DNA here is from genome assembly GCA_008271625.1 of Lutraria rhynchaena. Classification (NCBI taxonomy): domain Eukaryota; kingdom Metazoa; phylum Mollusca; class Bivalvia; order Venerida; family Mactridae; genus Lutraria; species Lutraria rhynchaena. The sequence continues at coordinate 817,840 of VIBL01000159.1, forward strand.
TCGTTACAATAAATTTAAACACTGGCATACTGGCTGGGACTGTTTTTGGTGATTTCTCCTAAGGCAGTGTTTGACTTAAGCCACTGGCCTAACTCTGAATATATGTAAATTGCCATTTGTCACAATACATTAAAAATGAAAGAAGTTATTTCCCTTTGTTTTGAAACACCATTAGACACGCGTAATAAAAAATTGTCAGCAAATGTTTCAGTTACCCATCTGTAAATCGAGTTGAATTTTATGGACAATCTCAGGACCCTTATTTGGTCGACTTATAGTTGAGTATTAACAGTACATGTTTGGTAAAATTAAAGAATTTTGCAATTTTGGATGATAAGATTCAAAAGCTTAAGCCACAACTGCATTTTTTGTTTTTAAATATTGATATAATCTTGTGTTTTCCTTAACAGTGTTCTGATGAACAGGACCTAGCAGTACGATTCAATAAAGTATGCCTTTTGTAGGATGGTATAAATGTGCTTTTGAATTTTATGAGTACTTTTTTAAAAAGTCATTAATTTAATAACCTGCTATCATTTATGTTCATATTACTTTCATTGGTTTTCGTTTCTGTTTGATATTTTTGACCACTATATTCTCATTTGTGGTGCTTGCTCAGTTATTAGACTTAATATATTTAGGGTTTTATTTATCAAAGAGGAAATAAGTAATACAGCTGTAAATGTTGCATTTTACCAAATTATATAAATCTCTGTAGCTCAGATGTGCATCAGTGTTGATTCTGTTCTGCTATATATGAATTTCAAATAATCTTTTACTGGGAATTTTATTTAAACATAATTATATGTAACAATTGTTTTACAGGAATAAATGACAACTTGTATCAGTGAATTTTATATTTGTAATGCAGGTCCTTCTGTTATATCATATTTCTTGAATTATGAATAAAATACAACCAGTCAGGTTAGGGATATTTATTATATATGAAGTTTGTTTTTCTTGTGAATAGTGTATTATCTCATTGGTTAAGGGTCATTTAGACGTCATTCATTTATTGGAAATTGTTTGCATCTGTGCAACACATGAGGTAGATATGAACACTATGTCATGTGCTTGAAGTAAGTAAACAAGTAAAGCCTCGATATTGATACCACTTTAGGGACCACAAGTCTTTTTTAGAGGTGATCTCATTATCAGGTCAAAGAATAGAAAGCTGTTCAAAAAGTAGGTATTCGTAATAGAGAGGTGTTTGTAATATATATATATAATCATACAGGTATACATACATAATCATGTGAATACAAAAAGGGTTAAAAAGTCCTTAATATATTTGCCAATTTAAGATAACAAATTTAATTCAAGAGAGTCAACCTGTCACATACCCACCTATATTTTTGGGCAAAAACTGAATGGGAACTTAGAAAGTGCCAGAGGCAATTTTACTGGTTATGGACCTTGGTTGAAATATTATGTCCATAAGTATAGACCAAAGTTAAAGGAGAATGAACTGTTTGACTTCTAGAGTTGACAACTATTTTAGATTCTACCTGCCACGGTTGTTCCCACTGTGTGCCCTGTCAAGACGAATGTATTTTAATTACATCCATATTATTGTCAGTTTAACAGAATCATATCTATATTCAAGAACTTCTGTCTGTTTCTATAAGACCTTATAACAAATACCTGCGAACTATTCAACAGATAATATAAGTCATTTAAAGCTATTTAAGAAATTCATAATTTCCCAAAAGCTTTGGTGATGGTGGCATGTCATCACATTGGTATTTTTTAACATCAATGTCTGGTATTTTGTCTGCCTTATGTAAAGTTGACTTGAACCGACTGACTTGTTCTGTCAGTAATTTGGGTTCTGGAGGTGTGGCATTCTCCTTGTCATCATTGACTGGTAATGGCGTGTATGGCTTCACAGTCCTTGTTGGTGGCTTCATCACTGAATTTATCTCAAACACTCCAGTCATCTCAGATAAAGCCTAAAGTAAAATATAAACAGTTTTGCAATTTTATTCATAAGTATTCATGTTGAGAGGGAGCTCTGGTCTAGTGGTAAAGGACCCTGATTAGTAATCACTAGTCCTTCATCACTACTAGCCTGAATCCCACCCAGGACTGAACCAATTTCACATGTGAAGAAATTTTCCAGCTATCTTGCATAAGTTTGGTGGTCCAACCCCGATGTACACCTAAGGTCTTCCTCCACCGTGAAAGCAGGAAAAGTTGCCTAATAACCCTGGCTGTTGGTGCAACATTACACCTAAGTGAAAATAATCCTTTTTCTATACAAGGCATTGATATTCTATGGGTTATACCACTGGTTCCTTCTCTACCAAGCATCTCTTTTACTTTCAGTACTGTTCAGTATAAATATTTGTACCTTGAAATTGATAAAAAAATTGTTCAAGCTATGCCATGAATATTGAGAAGAATACACAAACATTTACTTGAATAATGGTAAGCTGTGAAGTCTAATAGTTATATATGATATCAGGGTACTTACCTCAAGACTGTAAGTAAAGTCGGGCTCAGCAGGCTCCTGATCATTAAAACCACGAGTTAATGAAGTTGGTTCAACTGGTAAAGCATCTTTTAACGCTGTGTCTTCATTCTTTTCAGATTTAAACAAACCAACATTGATGGTCTTTTTGACTGTTTGCACTTGTGCACTTTCAGAATCGTGTTCTTCAGCTTTAATCAAACCAGCCAAATTCATCTTAACGTCTTCATTTCTTTGATAATTGTTAAACTTCGAGTGTTTGACTGATCCGGGATTGGATTCTATTTCTCGTATAGGAGGCATCTCTGATAACTCAGGGCTGGCAAGAGCTGGAGATAAAATCAATGTACGGTATTTATTTAACTGTAGAGTGATAGTACAAAGATTTACATAAATAGTCAAAACCAAAACAGCACGTTGAAAGTCAGTGAATCTTTTACTAATATGCTCGTCATGATTTAATCATTACAACACAAACAAAAGCTGACAAAGAAGCTAATGATAATACTCTTGAGGTCAGTTCCATCAAAAGAAACTTCCAACTGATATGCCAAGACAAGAAAATGAGAGAAACAACAATAGCTCGAGTTCAAGTTATGGTTCCTTAACATTGTTGCTTCCATACAGTCATTTATTCTTTGAGCTTTTTTGTAAAACTAGGCTCCAAGTAAAGGAAGGACTACAGACGATGCAAAAACTAAACTCCTGAATATGACATAAAGGCTTGCTTCCAATCTCTACCCAGAGTTGTCGTTCGTTATCCATCACGTAGCTCTGCCATCTCTGTGACTTTATAGTGAATTATAACATCTTTTGTTTCAAATGTATTGTGCAAAAGAAACTGCCTCACTTATTAAATTTAGTACAATTTTTGGCTTTATTTCTTGTTTTACAAGAATCTTGTAAAAAACTGAGATGTTGACAGAGATGTATGCGAGGGATAACAGATGACAACTCTGGATAGAGATGGGCTTGTTTCAGCATTTATTGTTTCATTTACATGAAAATAATACAGAAACAAAACTGTCCGAAAATGTTGATAAAACAGTGAATCTGTGAAAGGTAATAAAAATACAACAAAATATTACCAGCATGTAGGTCACAAGTAAATGAGGCATTAGCATTTGGATTTAAACTTTTTGTTAGACTTGGTGTACATATAATGCCATCATGATGAAATACAGACGGCACACTACACCAGTCAGGTCTCTGTACACTTGGTCTACAAATATAAAACAAACATTTACATAAAACACTAATAACATCAAGATAGCATTAATACAACAGATAAGTAAGGTTTTCAATTATTTGATGGTTACTTCACACAATATGGTGTGTATATAGACACAGAAAACTGGTTACAGCTGATAAATGAATTCTTAATGAATCTACAAATGGCTTACATTGAAGTTTTTATCAATTCATAAAGTTCTACCTATTTTCAGGGCTAATCATCAACCAAAATCACCTTAAAATGTGAGATAACACCAAACTGTTTACAATAGAATTATGTAACTCAAGAGCAGTATATGTACAAATGTATATGCTAAACATATCAATAATGTCAGTCGCTGAACTGACAAATATGATATAGACATTAGACACTTTTTGTGTGTAAGGACTTGACAGTTGACAAGTTTTCATGTAAACTTCAAAAAGGAATTTTTTACCACAAAGTTGCTATTGGTACATGAGAGGAATATTTGATTTAGCATTTAACTACAGGTACTTGAAGCAAGTTATACAATTAGGGTTTTCGTGAACGCAGAAAACTTGCATCTTTGACGCAATGTTTTCACCCAGGACCCACATTTTCAATTAATATGCGTCCCTGGGACCCGTAAATGCCAAACATGGTTCTATAAGGGGACCCCAAAAATTTACCAGGGACCACCAAATGGCAAGCATGAGAGTCATGGGACTCACAAATAAAAAAGCCTATGGAAAAACCTGACAATGAATATCATAAAAATCAGACAATGGGACGTTGTCTTTTAAATTACATCATTAATTTGATTCTAATATAATTAGAACAAATATTGGACAGTTTGACTTACTTTTGTACTGGTGGCTTTTCTTTCTGAACACTGTTCATAATCTGTAACGTCATTTCTGATAAACCAATGTCTTCTAACCTAGGTGTACGATTAAGGTCCATTGGCGGAGCCATCACATTGGGTGGTGTTAGAGGCCTGCATGAATCATTTGAATTGTATTATGTATTCAAGAAAATGCCATTCATTGATAAACTAACGAGATTCAATATATACATATATATACAATGTGAGTGAAAATTCAATACAATGCAGAAAAAATAAAATTAACGGGTTTCAGCACTGATTATAACGAAAACTGTAATACAATACATATATTCATGGGATCTGAATTAAATTTTGGTATTCAGATTTCAGTTCACAGCAGATGAAGAAAATAAGCATCTTAATTATTAGGTTACTTATTTTATTGCTACCAATTAATCTTCAGATCCACATGTTGTACAGCAAGATGTTGTGAACAGTACTATCCAAAAAATTAAATCAAATACTCAACATAGAGCAGCCGAGAATAAAAATCCAGAAAACATGTACAAGATGAGAGCCACTGTGAATAAGGGGCAAAAAATCCCTAATGAGAAGCAATAAGGCAAAATCACATATCAGCATTAATGACTATGTAAATTTGATGATACAGATCTTAAATACAATTTCAGACTTTCAAGAGGTAAGAAGATTTGTACCCTGTAATTAACTTACCGGGAACCATACAACCTGCATAATTAAACAAATTTTACCTTTCTTCTCCACATTTATCATCATCTTCAACAGACTCATCCTTGGAATCATTGTTATCTTCTGCATGTATATACTTTGTGCCATAAACTTCATCTGTAAGTTTTAAATCAATTTAAAAATTATCTATATTCAATTGCGAGACATCATTAAGTGCTTTAGAGTTGTTGAATAATTGTAGACAAAATTCTACTATATTATCAATTACCTGAGTTAAAGTTGAAAATTTGGAGAGGCTAAAACAATAAAACCAGTCTGATCCAGACCTACAAAGTGGAATGGGGAAAAGGAAGAAATTCAAGCACATGCTAGAAAACTTTCATCCAATTCAACAGTAGTAAGGATAAGATGGACTCTTACAAACTCACAGAAATATACATTGTGTATACCAAATAGATGACTTTTTAGTTATCACACATATGATTTATATATATTCCAAGAAAAAAGAAAGAGAACTTTAATTAAAATTTAAACAAACCATATGATTTAAAACCATACTGTCCTAGGTACTGCTCTGTTTCTTCAAGTTTCAGTGATGACAAGAAATTATTTCCAGCAGACAAAATACCATCTAAAGATTGATTATGTTTTTTAACATCGTCCAACTTTTGTTGGGCAGACATCTGAAAATAATTCATTATCATGCCATCATTCTTTCATATCATAAATGAATAAATATTTCAAAACAATAAAAAAAGATCAGACAATTTCAATTAGCAAATAATACGATATACCACAGCATGGGTTCATTTCATACCAGTTTTATTTTTGCTGTGTTAAGAAGTATTCAAAATTTAGTCTAAAAGAGCCTTCAAATATAAAAAAATAAATTAAAAATTAAAGCACAGGAAAGTGAATTACTTACAAGTTAAATCGGACACACTGAGTGAAGTATTTATTTTTTTCTGGATATGACATTTTTTAACATTGTGGGTAAGAAATATTGACATAATGAGGTAAATATTCTGGTACCAATGAATTCACTAACTGGACAGCATTTACATACCTTTAGTTGCTTTAAGTCATTTAACATGTCAGTAATATTCTTGCAAACTTGTGGAGCACAAAATTCATGATTATTTTTATCACTGACAGACTGTTTGTACTCCTCAACAAGATGGTCAACTGTAGATGCAAATTTTTTAAACTGGCTGAAAAATGAACCTGTTCCCTTTTTGTCTTTATTCATCATGAAAACCAAGTTGTATTACTGTTGCATCTGGAAAACAGAAATTACACTGGCTAGATTAGTAGATATTAAACATTTCCATTCAAAATTACTGTAAATTATATTCCATTCAGTTTTCATTATAGTCCATGTATAGTAATACAGCATACTTGATATAATCCTAATTATTTTGTGCGCACAATGTTCATTACAACTGATTCTCTTCTGTCCTTAATTCGGACATGTAGTAATTATAAGTTTTACATAAAGCAATTCTCTGACATTATGCATTTTTATACAAGAAAGACGATTTTTTATATCACAACCACATGTGTATCCAAATCTGAAACAATTCTCATTTGCTGCAAGTTTGAATACGGATATTCAAAGAGATTTTGGTTCCAACTGTCTTGCAAGCATTCTAGCAGTTTCGAGAAGCCCTGACAGACGTTGTCACATATTCAGCCCACAACAAGTATTGAAGAACAGAATACTGCAGTGCCTATATATGTGGAGCAGCAAAAAGAAATAGACATTCTAAAGGAGCAATTAACCATGAAAACAGAAGAATACAAACTTAAACAGCTGAATATATAATGTTTTCTTGCCAACCGAATCAGTAAAAATGATAAGCTCATAATGTTCTATACTAGATTTTCATCACATTTGAAGTTTGTGACCTTTTTTGAATGTATTCAGAATGCATCACCATCAAAATTCAAATATGTTGAGTAAATACTATGAAGCTGGAAAGACCTTGAACTTAGCAGGACAAAAACAAATGATGGCCTTAATAGATGAGTTTTTTATGTTCTTTGTCACTTGTGAGTGGGGCTTCTTGACAAGACTTAAGTCTTAAGTTCAACTGCCCAATCTCAACAGTAAGCCAGAAAATTGTTACCAGCAGGGTTCAAATTTAACATTAATTTCTACTGGCTAAAATTAGCTGGTATCTTTTTTGTTTACTAGCTAAAATGAAAAGCTAAAATTTAGAAACAAAATTTTATTAACCCATAATTACCAAATCATTAATTTCTTGGACCATATATGGAGTTTTATTTGGCCTCTTCCTCTGACAAATTAGCCACCATACACTCACTAAAATATGCGAGTGGCTTTTATGGCCACTAGCTATTCAGAAATTCTACAAGCTATTAGTGAGTATGCGTGCCTAAATTCGAACCCTGACCTGGACAATTTTTTTGTTTGGAAGAAAACCAATTTGAGCATCAAAAGAAGTAATTAATAAAACAATGCCATAGTGCTTTAAGGACATACAACCTAGGATTAAAGTAATGGTTGACTGTCCTGAGATAAAAACTCAGCAGCCGTCATCACTTGTTTTAAACTCACAAATGTATTCCACATACAAAGTGCCTGTACTTTCAAATGTCTGTTGGGTATTGCACAAAACAGTGTAGCCTTACTTATTCAGCTTTCTGATTGGCCAATTTCATAAATGAATTTGGAAGGGCTATCCTCCGAGTGGGATGGGGCCAAATAAAAAAATGTCTCGCCATCACAGTCTAATTAGTTGGACTACCAATGTTGCTGTTACATTTGTTTCCAGTTTATTTACAGATTGTATGTCAGATGTGGAAATTACTAAACTTTCAGGACTTTTAGATCTTCTTGCACCTGGCGATGATGCCATGGCAGACAAAGAATACTAAAGAGAGGGTGATTATGTACAGCAAAGGAATAGGTCTGACGAGTGTTAATGTGCAGCAAAAATAAATGAATAAATAAATAATTTAATTGTCACGTATTATCCAACTCGAAGACAATCGATGCCGATGATGGTGCAAGATTCTATTAAGGAAGAGAATCACAAGTCTTGTATGCAGTTATCTTCGAATGTTATCACCAGCACCCAACATTACATACGAACGTTATTAAAAGACAAGCTTATTTCATAAGATTACGAATTTAAACTACTTACTTATCTGTCAGCAACAAAATATGTTCGAACATACCGCGTCAAGCGTCTACTAATATGTGGTTATCATACAGGCGCTTGCAAAACATCACGGTGAGCAGTCACTTTGTGATTCAGATGTATACGTCAACACAATAAAGGTCTCTGTTGAGATGATTTAAATCAGGACTCTACAATCCCTGTGTAAACCCACATTGTTATTCGTACTATTTTGGAAGAATATCTACTGTATAATAAATAACAGGTCTTATGACTGATGATGCAATACAACATACACGTACTAGTATTACATGCAGAACTTTTTTACACATTGTATATAGTATGGTTATTAATCTTTCTGACATTGTTACGAATTCTCCACCGGGTACAAATGAATGCGTTTTCGTAAATGCATCACCAGAGGATTTTTCATAATTTTTCATATTAATATCAGCTGAAATACTTCTTATGTTTGTTTTTTTTCTTGACGTGGGTACACATCATGATTGATGCAATCAGAAAACCAGCCGGTATATGTTCATATACATACATCCACATTTTATGAATGAAATTCTTGTACTTGTCGCGTAGATCTACATTAAACCTATATCATCTGATATCTAAATCAGGTTATACGTTGTATAGCATGCCATGCAGTCATAATAATCAATCAATTTCGCTTTAAATACAGCAATATTCCGATCAGGAAAGGTGAACACACATGTTGTAAACAATGGTGGAAAAAACATTCTGTACGAACATTTAAAGCCCTGAATCAAATTTTCATTTCTGGTTCTCTAATCCGTGGTTACATTATACAGTATTCAAAATATTTTGGGACATCATAAGAACGATTTTTAAGTAAACCTTAATGTAAATTAACATACACAGTCTGTTTGTTTAACAGTTCCGTAACTTATTTGCACTTTACTAGTACGCACATTCCCCCAGGCATCGAATATGAAAATTATTCTAATCACGACTTAATGATTTTAAAAATAAATTGCCCATTACATGTGCAGTGTTTTCCTCAAAGTTATCTGTAAAAGTGATTACCATGTAAGTTATACACACCATTAAACGATATGATGTCTTAACCGTCATTGAATTAATTGTTCTGCTCCATGTAGTTGAGTAATATAGCCGCCTAGATAAAGTCTACATGCTGATAATTGTCCATGTAATTTGTTATCAATCCTGTCTACCTCTCTCTCTGTACATCGGTCACTGATTTATCTACATCTTATTCACGCCCCCTAATTTAGATACATCTCGCAGTGGTACGAACGTTTAAATGATAAATTATTTGTATACATTAATGCGGCAAAAGGATCTGAAACTAGTGGAATAACAAAAAGTCTGTGCAAGTTACATTTTCAGTTGGATTGTAAGTTGTGAAGATGGAGGTACACCAGTTATTTTGTCCTAATTATACATGTATAGGATACCTGGGATCAATATACACATTGTGTATATTGGTCCCAGATGATACGAATTGTTTGTGGTTAAAAAAAACATATTTTTACCCCAAGCCATATGCATATCGCGGTAAATTCATTGTCTGTTATACTGTTTTATCGTGGTGTTCTGTGATTTCGTAGTTGATAGCACTATTGGATTGTTAGTGAAGCTATGCACTGTTGCTATCCCAATCGACATCCACGGGTTTGATCAGTGTCCAAAGATTCCAAATATAAATTCCTATGCATCGTTATCTCGTCATTCTGTAAAATGTCTAACATAAAAAATCCTAGTGTGCTTTCATACCACAGTGTTTCACATCATGGCAGTGCTGATGCAATTATTTTGCCACTACAATAAAATGATTGTTGATATGTAGTACATATATGTTAATTATCTATGGTGTAAATAAAACAGATAATTGGGGTGAATTAGTGTTTGGTTTAACTGAACAGATGAGTTCAGTTCGAACAGATATCATGAATTTAATCGATGGACCTGGAGCAAAATGAAACAAGCTGTTTTGAATGAACTCCGAGAGCGTTCAGCTAAGATAACATTTTCCACATTTGAGTACTGCTAATTTGCCTTTTTTGTTGAAACAAGTTGAAGGAGAGACTTCCCAGTGACAAACTCAGAAAGCGCTGGTCATTTTCCAAGTTTGTGTTTGGCAGGCTCTTTAGTTCAACTTCCGAATGTTCATTGTTATACTAACTTCGATTGTACATATCATTATTTTATTCTTTTAATATTACTTAGATACCCTGTATATACATGTAATATCTTTATATGTATGACCTCAATAGATAATTTAATTGCATTGTCCTCCCCCTGCATGCGCTGTACCAAGAATTTTCAGTAAGCTAAGACGTGATAAATTTTATCATGTCATCATAACAAAACAAACACTTGACAATGATATGGGTTTATGTCTGAATAATCATCTTGTATCCTGCATGAACTCTCCTTTGTGTTGAACTACCTGATATCTTTATCATGGGTGTTAATTAGTTTAAAACAATAAAATGAATTGTATAAACAATTTTGTACTTCCTACACCAACGACGTATATGTCACGTGATAATAGACCCAAATTTGTAAAAGTCTTTGTTTAAAAAAGAACAACAAAGAAATGCGCATAATTTATTATGCGTCAATCTACTACATGTAGCTAGCGCTTATCAGCAAAGAGATTGAAATGTACTCATATGGTTATCAACAACAGAGGGCTTTATGATTCATTAAAGTCTCTTTTTGTTTTTCGTATTTAGTCTATTCAATATCATTGTGGGTGAATAGATATTGTTGGATTTATCTATGATATACGGGCTTATTATTGTATTATAAATAAAAACAATAGATATACAGTCTGCTCCGCTTATAACGAGATCGTCGGGAACACGGTGAGTACCTCGTTGTAAAGTCAAGATGCATAAATGTATCCTCTGATACGTTTTCATGTTTAAATCTACACGTTAAGAGCAACAATTTCTTACAATAAAGGCAATTCTAAAATGCGGTACATACACAAAATAGGTAAATTTTCATTTCTTAATGCGCTGGACAATAGAACACTTTCACACATTACATTTGATTGTATTCATTGTTTTTGACCATTATGTGCCATCTGATCACTATGGAGAGGTTTGAAGGAAACAGTCAAATTATCGACGATCTCGTTATACCTGCGTAAAATTTGCCATCGGGCAGCTTCAAAGACCTTGTTATAACCGATATTCTCGCTATAGACATCTCGTTGTATCGATGGAAATAACATATAGACAAATGGCCGGGACACGGGAAACACCTCGTTGTATGCGGTATCTCGCATAAATCGGCCCCGTTCTAAATGGAGTATGCTGTACATGTATCAGTAAGGCGATGTTTTTATCGTGTTTGCTAGACCCACAAAGCCGTTCAGATTTTCACATGGTGTGTTCCATGACCTATGTAACGTAAAATGATAATTTTGCTATTTTGTTTTACATGTATTTTACAGCATTCATCGAAGGTCCTGCTAGAAGAATAGCGAGAATAACGCCATCAACTGCACAGACAGTGAAGTTAATTGCCCGGATGGAACCTGGAGGTATTCATGGCAATGTTTCAACACCATTGCCTCCGTATACCCAGGTAATCGCTCAACGTTTTCATAATGTTGTCTTAATGTACAAAGCACGGTCTGGATCTATCAATAATCTACTTCTATCTCAAATTCTTAAACCACACTTTCTTATTAAGTTTGAATAAAGTTTTCTAAAAATGTATTCATTAAATTCACTTTACGTAGTGAGTTCCTTAAACAAAATTCCACGTCTATATTCCGATTAATTATGTCTTGATAATAACACTATGCAAACCTGAGTTAACAGCCGCCAGTTAATAAAGGTTACCACGTGAACAACGGCGACTTTTAGCATTTATCATTTTTGTAAAGGACAACATTTCACTAGGTTAAACGCCGTTTTTCAACATTTTTGCAGTTATATACGGCGATCGGTTCACCTAACAAGTTTTCCTGAACTGTATACTAACTAGTAATAACTTACCCTTCCACAAGGAGTCGGTAACTTCTCCACACATAGAGAAAAAAAGACATTTTTGTCAAACTTTCATAGGAGGGTATAACCGCTGGACCACAGTCGCGGTCTGTAAAAGATAAGCTTTACATCAGAATGAATAGTAATGTATAAAGAATACGTTTATTCTTTCAGGTTGTTGACTGTATTTATCACGTATTTGATGTCTATTCAGAGACTACATATAGACATGTATCTTAACACCTAACGTTATTTCTTTCCTTGATGTTCTGTGATTGAATTTGAATTCATAAACTAATATTTCATTCCAGGAGCAACATGGACCTTCAGACTCAGGCGCTGATGCACCGAGTACTGTTACTATAGTTGTAGGCGTTCTGGTTCCCCTTATTCTGATTGGTGTAGGTGCTTTTATCGTCTATGTCTGGTACCGACGTAAATATCCAGTCCGCATGGTTCCTGGTCGAGATTTCGCCAAATTCTCCAACCCTGCCTACAGCAAGAGACTCTCAACATTTACTTTGGTGAGATATGTTTGTGTTATAAATAATGCATTATATTCACTATTGATATGTTCACTAGATTTATACGAGGATATTGACCATAAATTTGTAATTATAAAATAGTGAGTACGCATTGCCACTTTGTCTAAAGTAATTTTGTATACCTTTTAATAACAATAACTATTACGATATCAGGTACGTGAAGACGGCGACAAAGAGTGGGACAATCTCTCAAACCCGAATTCCATCCTGGAAGCAGTAAAAGAAGACGAAATAGATGGAATCGATAATGCTGCTTTCGAAAACGAAACGGAAAAAGACCTTCCAGACAGTTTCGTTACCGTGGAAATTGAAGATGTTGCATCTGACACTGTCAAGGCGAAAGTGGAAGAAAAGGAAGTCATTCAGAAAATATCTCGCGAGCGTCCGAAGACAAAAAAAGCTGTTCTCGTTAAATCACAGGACATTGATGAATTTGACAACGGGTTCGAATTAGTCTCTGAATCAGATTTGGGTCAGAGGACAGACAGCGACATAAGCTCTGGAAATGATAGTACTGAAACACACACAGTAAGTGTTTCTTTTGCTGAAACATTCGATAACCGCCATGGAAGTACTTCTTCACATCCTGCAGAAACCAAGCCGTCTGACGTCCAAGAAGCTGAATCAAATGACTATACAGTTGATAGTTCAAAAGACGATGCACAATCTTCCGATATTAAAACGACTGTCAAAACTTCGACTGAAAATAAAACTGAGAAACCTAAAATGGATGATAATTTTGAATCATTTGTTGACGTTTTCAATAACGATCTGTCGGACGAAAAAGATACGGATACAAGCCAACCTGTTCCAGCAGACGGCTCCACCGAAATGGCCGATGATGAAGACATCCCTACGACAGATATAATGCATGGAAAGGCTGACCTTTCTTTTAATGAAATTGAAAATAGTTTCGTGAAAGTTGAAGAGCTTGGGGCTAGTCAAAGCCTCGAAAAGCTAGACTTTCATGAAAAGGAGCAAACAGAATATCATGATAAAGATACACAACTCAGTCCTATAAGTATGAATTCACAGAGTGCATCTGTTGAATCAGTGGACAGAACGTCTCTTGAGCCATTCCCATCAAATTCATTAACAAAGCAACCTTTGTCTTTATCTAGTGACCGAATCGTTCTTGACAGTGTACCACAAACACCGACAGTCATAGTTCCAGACTCTATAATATTCGAATCAGAGACTAGGCCTCAAATTCATTTAGATGCTCAGGAAGTACAACCCTTAAGAGGTAGAAGAGCATTCACGCTTAACGATTTAAGCATGGATAAAAAAATGAGCGTCAGTGCGAATTCGGACCAAGCGTTAGTGGAAGCAAGATCAACATCTTCGCCAGAAATACGCTTCGAAAACAAAGGGGAAAATGTTAATTGCAAAATATTGTCACGAACTAATCACCTGTCCAGTACACCAGAATCCATGAAGAGTACTGATATCAACAACAAGAGTACACCATTATCTAATACATTATCTGATAACTTGCTGTTAGATTCTACCTTAATTAAGAATGAAGTACGTACTGCAGAAAATAAATCTGAGCATGTTTTAAACACTGTAGAAGAAACTAACGATTCTGTAACTAAAAGTGGACAGTCAGAGACTAGTGAAAAGCAAGATTTACCAGATAACACTAAGGATGTTGACAACATGTTTACTTCTATTGCGAGCGACGTGTCAGAAAATTTTGAAACATCAGACGACGAGCGCGAAATTGCGAGCGCTGAATGTAAACCAATTTACGATGGACATGAAACGAAGCTTACAGAATCAATTAGAAGAGAAAATCAATTTCAGGAAATTATTGAATCGGAGAGAACTATTACAAAAGCAGATGTTGAAGAATCATTCGACAATAACCCAAAGGCCGTCGAAATGGATTATTCTCCGTCGAACCACAGTGCGGCGATTGATAATGTAGAAGAATTTGGCTTAATTGGTCCTACTGTAACGTCGCCTGATGCTAATCGTTTATTACAATCAGATTCTAGTATTGATGATAAATTTTCTAACTCTAGTGACAATAACCTTGTTTTACTTGGACAGTCGCAATTGTCAATGGAAGAAAATTTATTCACATTTAATAATAAAGATGCCGATTTAAATAAACAAACAACAACATCTCCTACTACCACAGATGATTTTGCCATATCTATCTTGCATACATCAACACCAACTGCATCAGGAGTCGAAGATTTCACTACCATCAGCTCAGAAATAACTGAAACAACGAGTAAAAAGAAGCTTACCGTTGGTGGTTTTGATTTCAATAAGTCTGACGATGATTCCGATTCTAGTTCATCATCATCTTCTTCATCACCATCTTCTTCTTCGTTATCGTCGGAAAGTCCAAAAGAGTTTAACAGAAAATCGTTTAGTGCTAAAGAAGATAGTTCCTCCGATATTTCAGAGGTAGAACTAACAGTGAGCTTCGAAAGAGGATTTACACATTCAGACGTTGATACGTCTTTTAAGTCTGACTCTTTTGTGACTCTTGATGAGAAACCTGGTATGTCTAAATCTGCAGATTCCACAACCTTATCCTGGGAATACCTCATTGCTGAAAATAATCAAGGAGGGAGTGATTCACATGAAAGTGAAGTAACAGATCCTAGTCTTATTCATGGCATTAGAGAACACGAATCGAGTGCATTTGGCAATGAGAAGGACAGTTCGACATTGGAAATTACAGCACCAAATGACTCTGTGGATAGTTCAGATTTATCCTGGGATATTATTGGTGGAAATGACGATAATTCCGAGTGCTAATTGTAACTGGCAAGTTTGAGAGATAATTGAAAAAAGCATACATGTGCTGTTAACGCGTGATTTTATTATGTAATATGTAATAATTTTTTAAAATATTCAAACAAGTCTCCGTTGTACATAGTAGTATATTTAGATGTAATTAATTAGGCTGTCCGAAAGAAATGCGACTGGCTAAATAAACCCGATCCAAAAATGTTTTTAGCGAGTTTGACAATTTTCGTTCTCTATACCAGTTTTACATTTTCAGTACTGGCATATAATGTTAACAAAAAGGCCAACCTAGCTACCCTTTGTTAAACTTTGGGTCGAGTAACTGCAAACAAACATTTTTTAAGGATAGCCTCACGTATATGATTTTTAATCGCAGTTTATGTTGCATTAAATTCTTATTATAATATTTATGGCCTTAGCTCACTAAGTAAGGGCATCATTTGTTCATGTGCGTTTCATATTTCAGAATGTTGAAATCCAAATTAAAGAATTACGTTTCATGTTTCTGTGTTCGGTCAGAATATGTTTGTTTATGTCGATCTACGGTCAATATATGAGTATTATAATAAACTTGTATTTATTTATATCTACTGACAACCTCTCCTTCATGTATAGTTCTAATCTTGACCATTGTTTACCAGTTTATATGTAGGAACAAGATGTAGCAAGCAGGCAACGTTCTTATCTAGTCATTAAGGGTGAGTCGGAATTTAAGATCAATCAGGGACTCCACATTATATCTTAACGAAGAGTTCTTAGTTCAATCAGTAATTCTATGAATTATTTAATTCATTCATGTATTGGCCCATTCTTTCACTATTGAAACCATTCTGATATAAAACACGTGGATAGAAAACAAAATGACAAACACATTCACAGTTGGGACAGTCACCAAGTATTTTTGTGACAGGAATCTCTCGCTGTATAAATGAATTTGTCATATAGAACAGGGGGAGTAACCGCGGTAATAACTTTTATATAGCAGTAGCGGTTAATTCCCTTTATTTACTGTTGCTGGACAATCTTTATCTAGAGTTGTCGTTCGTTACCTCTACCATACATCTCTGTCAACGTCTCAGCGTTTACAAGATTCTTGTAAAACAAGAAATAAAGTCACAAATGGTACAAAAATTTAACTAAGTAAAGCAATTTCTTTTGCACAATACATCCGAGACAAAATATTTTATAATTTGCCGGACAATCAGAGAAATTATTTTATTTATCTAGCGCACTATCTTTCGACGGAGAGTATTTGTTTATTCTTGGTAATAAGGTCACAAAGTAACGTCACTTAAATGGAAATGAAACGCAGAAGTCGAAGGTTATCGTGCAAAATTATGACAACAAAAGTACATATAGAAAAACAAAAGCATGATTCTGTGTATCAGATGGAAACTAAAGGAGACCGGACACGCGTTTTTGAACTACTTTCCAGACGTTGACAGAGATGTATGTGATGGATGACGAACGACAACTCTGGATAGAGATTGGTTGCTGGAGTGTATCATTAACGAGCATGACTAAAATACATAATGGAGATTTTATGGCAAAATGTGCGAAATGGGCGAAATGGAGATTATTTTTTATTATGGAAGCATATATATCGCTCTTTAAGGCATAAGTTATCCAAAAGAAATGAAATATAGTCTTTCGATAACAAAAAAATATGGTATTTAAACTAGATTTTTCAACTGGTAGTACTGATGCCCGTTAATCTTGCTAGAAACAGGCATAGTGCAATCATCTTACAATTTGCGTTGAAAAAGACCACAGTATACAACATTACATACGTATTATCTCCTTATCAAGTGTGATTAATCTGTTGTATGTTGCCTTACGAAATACTGAATGAATGCATGTTTCGTTCCTAGTATATTTCGAACTCATTCATTTGCCACAATTTTACGATTTAAATGTTGACTCTGCTTTTTATAATATTTTTTTGGTATAATCTTATAACGAATGAAAATAAGTTGTCTTCTTTAATGTATAAGTTTTGTTACACAGAATTTTGTTATAATAATGTAGAAAATCCTTAGCTTGTTGGAATCTTGTTGCTTATCTTGATGGAATTACCCAGAATAAAACACTAAATTTTATATCAAATTATTCATTATCTTGTGGACTATGTGATGGTGCAAATGGTTGTATCAAAATATGATTGATAAAGTGGAAAATTCATAAAAAAATAATTTTTCTTTGTTCTCATTGTGATAAAAAAATTGTTGAATTGTGCTCAAAGGATTATAATCAAGGAGAGTATACACTTTGGATGTTGTAAGTGATTGTGAAAATATTGTGTTTTGAGTGTACTGGATTACACAGGATTACTCTGGAATAATAAACTACAATACTAACATAGATATCCAAGGGAAACAATCATTTGAGTGGCTGCCTAATAATAATTAAAGGTGAGACTGCAGAATATTAAAAATTTCTTTGTAAGACGTGCATTCTATCATAAATATATGGGAAACAAAACCAAAAAAAAACGTACAAAATCTGACGCATCTCCAGGCTACAGCAGCGATCAACCGGATAAGTGCTTAATTATGGCTGAACAAACGACACCAAAACAAGATGTCCAAAATGCTATGACGAACATTCAGCCTCAAACACCAACAATGAATGTACAACCGAGTTATGTGGGACCCTTTATACCACCTCATTTACAATATGGAATGATACCTCAATACGCAACACCAGCCACGCCTAACACCCCAATGATTGAAAGTAAGTCGCCACCTACATCTCTCAATACAGATATGTTCACATCGATTATGGAAAAACTCAAATCGATTGAACTCTCACAAAGTCTGATGCAAACTAAACTATCAAAACTTGATGGCCTTGAAAAAGATGTCAAGTTAATTATGAACAAAATTTCAATAGTTGAAAATAGGGTTATTACACTTGAAAACAATCAAAAATCAACTGAAAATAAACTCTCTGAGATTGAAAGTAGTCGTGCATACGATAGTCAAATCTGCGAAGATTTAAAGCAGGAAAATGCTTCGTTAAGACAACAAATGTCAGAGCAAATTAACAAAACAAAAAATATATGTGAAGACGTTACCAGCCTACAAAATACTAGCAGTAATCTTTCTGAAGAAGTTATTGATCTCCAATCGCGATCAATGCGGGACAATGTCCTATTTTATAACTTTCCTGAAAAGCTAACTTATGAGGAGCGTAAATCCGAAAATTGTGTGGAAAAGGTGTTGGAATTTTGTGAATCCACTCTTGATATTGCGGATGCTAAAGTCAAAATTAAAATTGATAGAGCACACCGCGTGGGTAAATATGAGCGCTCGAGAACTAGGCCTATAGTCGCAAAATTCAACTATCATGGCGACAAGATTGAAGTTAAAAACGCAGCTAGGTCGAAACTAGTTGACTCCCCTTTCGGAGTTGGTGATCAATATCCCGAGCAAATACGTGATCGTCGACGAAAACTGATCCCGTACTTCGTGGAGGCAAAGGCTAACAATAAACAAGCTGTCCTCTCTTATGATAAACTTTATATGGATAATAAAACATATACAGCTGATAATCTCCCCCCATGGCAAGCTCCACCCCTGCAGAGACGTCAACAATTACCAACTCAATAGGATTGTGATTCAAAGCAGCTCCGATTTGTTCTACAAAATGTTCAAGGATTGTGCAGAAAATTAGATGATACAGACTTCATAAACTTTATTAGAGATTATGATATAGCGCTGCTCACTGAAACGTGGCATTCAAACGTGTCTAATATAAACATTGACGGATATGAAGCTATATCATGTCCGCGACCAAAATGCAATTCACGCGCAAAACGTTATAGCGGCGGTATTGTGGTGTATGTTAAAATGGAACTATTTAAATATATAGAAGTTATTGAAAGTAATAATAAAGGTATTATATGGTTGAAAATTAAACATGAATTTGTTGGAACTGATAAGGACCTATATATATGTACGTGTTATATTCCTCCAGAGGAATCGGGTACCTATAAAAACTGTAATTCCTCACTGTTTGAATATGACTTCTTTAGAACTATTGAAGAAAATATCACTAAATATGGTGACATCGGTGATATCATTCTAACAGGTGATTTTAATGCTCGAACTTCTCAGAAGGACGATTTTATTCGAGATATAAGCTTAGATAGATTTATTGATATTCCATATAATAGTAATCAAATATATGATAAAATGCCTCGTTATTCACTTGATACTAAATGCAATAATTTTGGTAATAAATTGTTAACGTTATGCAAACAGACGGGTATGAATATAGTAAACGGACGGTTAGAACCCGGTCATTTCACCTGTTATAATGGTTCCCGTGGTGCT
The DNA here is from genome assembly GCA_008271625.1 of Lutraria rhynchaena. Classification (NCBI taxonomy): domain Eukaryota; kingdom Metazoa; phylum Mollusca; class Bivalvia; order Venerida; family Mactridae; genus Lutraria; species Lutraria rhynchaena. Next base: position 837,843 of record VIBL01000159.1, read on the forward strand.
AGTGTTGTTGATTATGTAATTACTGCAATTGACAATTTTTCCATTTTTGAAAATATGCATGTACATGAGCTCAGTGAATTTTCGGACCACTGTGCTATAGATTTTTTATTACAATTTAACCTTATGAATCAAACCAATAATAATCAAGTAAGATTTGATAAGATTTGCTGGGACAAAAATAATATAGATTCACTGAATCTAATACTTAATGAAAATAAGAATATTTTTGATGAGATAACAGAAAATCTTAACAATGGTAAAGCGAATATAAATGATACTATTGATAAATTATCAAATATTGTATATGATATATCGTTTAAGGTTAATGGTAAAAGTGTTAATTTAAACAAAAACATACGTAACAAAGAAAAAACGGCTCTATGGTTTAATGACGACTGTAAACAGGCCAGACGCTTTTTTTTCAATACTAAACGAAAGTATAAAAATGATAGTTCTGTTGAGAATAGAATATTATTTCTAGAAAGCAGAAATTCATATCGAAAAAGTAAATTTAAAGCTAAACGACATTTTTACATAAAAGAAAAAACCCGCCTTTCGAATATAAGTAAAACCAATCCTCGTGATTTCTGGAAGTATATAAATAAATATAAGAATAAGTCTAACCAGACTACACATAACGTTAATATCGAAGATTTCGTGCAACATTTTAAGAATCTGTCTGATATTCAAAATGAGTGCACCTTTTCAGCCGAAGAACAGGAACAAAGATCAGAGACAATAAATATTGAAAGTCTAGATAAAGCATTCACAGTTCATGAACTATGTCAGACAATTAAATCATTAAAAAGAAACAAAAGTTGCGATTACGAAAATAACGTTGTTGATTTCTTTATTGACTCATGTACCTTTATAGCACCTTACTTAGCAAAAATTTTTAACTATATTTACGATAGTGGTATCTACCCAGAGGCATGGTCTAAAGGTGTTATTGTCCCCATTCATAAAAAGGGAGATAAATCGAACCCTAATAATTATAGGGGAATAACATTAGTCAACGTAATCTCAAAAATATTTTCTTTAGTACTTCGTAATCGAATAAATAATTGGTGTGAAAAAGAAAATGTATTAAATGATAAACAATTCGGATTTAGGGACAAGAGAGGAACTACAGATGCTATATTTATTTTACACTCAATTATTCAAAATATTTTATCAAAAAATAACAAATTATTTTGTGCATTTATAGATTATGAAAAAGCATTCGATACTGTAATTCATGATGCTCTTTGGATAAAACTTATAGAATCCGGAATAAGCTGTAAAGCAATTGCTATGATTAAAGCCATATATAAAAATGTTAAAGCATGCGTAAAAAATTATAAAGACATGTCCTATTCTGACTTCTTTGATGTCTCGTTAGGTCTGAAACAAGGTGAACCGCTTTCTCCGCTAATGTTTATTTTGTTTGTTAATGATATATATACTTCTATTAAGTCAGACAGTCTTACCCCAAATGATATTGAACATTTATTTATATATATGCTGCTCTTTGCTGATGATATGGTTCTATTTACGACAGATGCAATCAGTTTACAAACCCAATTAAATAATATTCATGCATATTCATGTAAATGGGGACTTAAAATCAATGTAGGGAAAACTAAAGTTATGGTGTTTGAAAAACGAAAATCTACCACACATGAATGGTATATCAATAATGAAAAATTAGAACAGGTCGATAAATTTTGTTATCTAGGTATCAATTTTACATACACGGGATCTATGTCTCAGGCGGTTAAAACGCTAAACGATCAAGCTCTTAGAGCCCTTCACAATTTATATTCAGTGTTTAGTAGAGTCACACTTGACATTAAAACTAAACTCGCATTATTTGATTCACTGATTAGCCCTATTTTATTATATGGATGTGAGGTTTGGGGCATATATAACTTTAAGGAAGTCGATAAACTTCATTACAAATTCTGTAAATCTATTCTTGGGGTGCGACCACAAACCTCGAATGCTGCCGTCCTCGGTGAATTAGGTCGATACCCACTATCTTTAATATGTATTGAAAGATCCCTTAAATTTTATTTTAAAATTATACATATGACAGATTCTCTTATGTTCCGTGTCTTAAATGACCAACTTAATCTCAATATTCGTAAAAACTGGGCTAATACTGTTAAATCGACAATAGAAAATTTAGGGTATGGCTTCATTATCAATAATATAAATGACACTAACTATTTCCCATTATTAAAACAAAGAATAAAGGACCAATATGTACAGAAATGGCATCAAACGCTTTTGTCTCAGAACAAAATGCAATATTACGTTAAATTTAAAATAAATTATGAATACGAAAATTACTTGGATTTCATATCTAAAGATAATGTAAGAATAGAGCTAACAAGATTTAGATTAAGTTCACATAATTTGGAAATCGAAACAGGAAGATTTAATAATACAGAGAGATCGCTCAGAAAATGTAAACTATGTACTCAAAATGTAATCGAATCAGAATACCATTTTCTTTTGTGCTGTCCCATATATAGAGATTTAAGGTCAAAATATCTGATAAACACGTCGTGGGTAAACCTAACAAAATTCTACAAAATTATGTCTTCAAAGAATAAAAAGATCATTTTAAATACTGCTTACTATGTATTTCATGCAAACAAACTACGCACTGAGATGATGTCTATCATTAATGTTATATAATTTTATTTATATATTATTACATTGTAAATTGTAATTCTGCTTTGAATATTTTAAAGGATTTTTTCACCTTTTGCTACGACCATCATTTATAACATTATTGTAAATGGTCAATAGCATATGATAATGCTGATATGCCAATAAAATGTATGTATGGTTAATGTAAAGAATATTTTTGATGAATGTGGTCTTAGTTTTGTTTGGGTAAATCAATTTTATAATGGATCTAAAACACATTTATTGTCTCGGGACCATCAAACTTTGAAAGACCAGTACTTACAATCATGGAACGAGGCTGTTAGCTCAAAAACAAAATACATTAATTATAGAATATTTAAAGTGAATCATGGCTTTGAAGATTATTTGAATATTCTACCCGAGAAAAACGCTAGAACAATTTTTAAGTTTCGGACTTCAAATCATTACTTGCCTATAGAAACTGGTAGTTGGCTAAATATTGAAAGAAATTCTAGAAAATGTTTTGTATGTAATTTAGATGAAATCGGAGATGAATTTCATAATGTTTTTAATTGTTCTTACTTTTCTGATCTCCGATTTCGATTATTGCCAGCTATAAACAAAAAAAGAAACACAAAAATATACATGCATTTTGTACATTAATGAATCAACGAGAGCGAAGTGCATTACTGAAATAATCTATTTTTCTTAATCACGTTCTCAAACATAATAAAACCACCTGGCAAAATGTGTAGCTCTCTAATTTGTAAGTAATTCTTAAAGATCTAATATTGTATTATTATTGTTGTTTGAGATTTATGCACCATCGTTACACCTACCGTATTATTATTTTTTTTTCTGTATTTATATGTAACCCTCATATCACATGTATATGTGCTGAGTGAATAAACTATATATATATACTGAAGATGAATTTCAAAGCGGTTTTCGGTATTTTAAAGCGGACATGCTTATCTAGGGAACCGTGTCTCAGAATTGCAATACTGCAAACGTATTCTAAATGTAAAAATAAATACTCAAAACGATCTTGTAAAAGGAATATTAAGCAGATGTGATTTGAAATTTATCTCTGTCTCAACATAATTAATTAGTGGTTGAAAATATCACCATGCAGTGAATTAAAATTTTGTGAAATTATATACAATCAGCTAAAAGAATACTCAGACACTGATTTATAGTGATTTTAATTTCGTTTTTAAAACAAACACGCTTTAATGGTGAATTTATCCACATAATTTGCGGATACGTGGTGTTATGTAAGCAGTGTCCAGTGTGCGTAAATCATCAATTAAATCAAAGATTTCAATGAGATAGCAAGCCCCGCCACGAATCATGTTTACGAGTCGCATGCACCTTACGTGTAATATAAGAAACTAACTTAGGTGACGTGTATACAACTATCAATAGAGCGAATGCTCGCTGTGTTTTCGAAACGTGTCCGGCTAAAGTCACGTGACCACGCAATTCCGTACCATTATATAATGGTATATTATATAATAAAGCACGAACGTTCCTCTTAAAAGTATTTTCTGTGGAACCTTGCTCGTAAAACGGATACACTTTTGAAAAGGTTTTTTTATTTATTTAATAGATTTCATTTTCCTTTTCTCGTATTTTTACATTTCATTCGTGTATTAAGATTTTTAATCGGACGAGTTTCACGGCCCTAGGATCTATATTTTTTATTTATAAACTTATTTCTATTTTTCTTGCATCATGTTAAAATTTAATCACCCAGCTTTTAGAAAATATTAACTTTTTGAAAATCAGTTCTATGATAATTATGATTTTGAGTCGCTCAAAGTGACAAAATGTTTTTTCGCGCGCTTATTGATGTGTTAGATATTAACAGTTATTTGCTTCTTGTTGCGCTGAATCATGGTTAAAAGATTTGTTAATTGTTATGTTATCTTTTTTATTTAGTTTTTATGATAACAGACTACAATTGTTTTTAACGAGGTTTAGAACTTAATCAATAATAAATTTTGCACAAAGTAATAACAAAATCGATGAACAATGATACTATTTATTCATTATATTTTAGTACGTTTAGATTTCATTAAATTTTAGGATTTTTTTATTTTGTTGGACTATGACAATGGTAAGAAGGTAATTAATTTCACGATAAAATAAACAGACAAGTAAAAATTGTTCCATCTTCAATTACATTCGTATTACAAATTTTAACATTTTCTATTTGAACATTATGCATAAATGATTGATGCATAAATTGCATGATAATTTTATCGCATTGTCGAAACTGCATATAATCACAAACTCCCGGAACTGTTGAGCGCATAGTTCAATGAAACATAAATTAGTTAACACAATGATGATATGCTGTTTAAATTTTTCTCACTGTGTGAAAAAGCCAATTATTCTAATGACTGCCAAAAATGGATTGAACAATTTAAAATTATCTTGGCTATCTTACTAAAACAATGAATGATCCTAATATTTATCTAGCAAATTGTGGTCAAGAAAGCTGGTTCTTAATGTTCACATATAGTATATAGATACAGTTGTGTAAGACTGCAAAATTATCATTACAGATTAGAATTATGGCTGGAAAGGAAATTATTCTTGTAACTGGCGGCACTGGTCTTGTTGGATCCGCTATCAAGTACGTTGTAGAACATGGTGAAAAAAGGCCACATGAAGAATGGGTATTTGTTTCTTCAAAGGATGCAGATCTCAGGTTTGACTTGATCTTCACACTTTTGTTAGATACCAGGTTATTTCCCTTCTATAACAGGGACTGTTTATAGGCGTCTCCCCATCAGGAAAAATATTCAAAATCATGCAGTTTTCCACTACAATTCAGTTAACATGTATATCAAATTTTTTCTACCCTTTTTGCAAATATACTGCGTTATTTTTCCCCAAATTTAAGAACAAAAGCCACTTCCTTTGAAATAAAAGCACTGAATACATAAAACATGCACTGGTGTTTATTTTTAGTTAATTTCATTTACCATAAAGTAAACTTGTCGTTGAAAAATGCACCGTGCGTTGCCAAAATTTGAATTGTTAAAGTCGGGAACGGGGGAAAAATGTCTTCCATTTCGATTGGGAAGTGTCCGTTTACCTGACTCAATTAAACTATTAAAGAAGGAAAAAATCGCTGAGGTTAGAAATGCAGTCGGTTCTCGCTATGGCGAAATCGGTTAAGACGAATTTTCCGTCATGTGGAAGTATTTTTAAGTCCCGATTTTTCCCTCTTTAGAGTATATAAAATTTTGTCAGTTAAGACGAATTGCTCTCGATTTTTTCGTTATGTCGAACCAATTTTGAAGTCCGAATGAATGAACGAATTGCGTTGTTCATTACGAAATCATACAATATGCACTTGTCACAAATGTTTTTCGCACCTTGATGACCGTACGTCTTGTTAGATTTAATTTTTAATTAATAACAATAGGGAGGTTGTTATTATTTAACTTAAATGTAAACATGTCAGTATATGTAACTGAATCGCGGACAAACAAGTAATTCTTACAACACTCCCCAATTATCATGAACCAGTGGTTCTAACGATGGCCAAAATGTCTAATACAATATTCGCCCTACGTTTATGTCGAATTTTCGCTAAGACGAAGTATTTTTGGTCCCTAAAATTAGCCATAACGAATTAAAATGTGTTATTTTACATACATACGTATTGATAGATAAATGAGGCCTGATTGGAATTCCTGGTATTGTCTTCCAAGTTAATTGTAGTCCTGATGAAAAAAGCATTGTTTGAAAACCATGTAAGGAATGTATAATTTATGCTTTTGTCGTGGATGTGCAATATGGATTTTTCTAAAAAAAATGCATCAAGGCAGAAAACATCTATAAGTATTTCAGGTCATCGACAAAACATGTTAGCTTTAGTCATAGTTTAATGGCACATGACCAACGTATTATTAAATTTTTATTTATCATTAATTTTTACGACCGACAGCATTGATTTTATAGATATATGCACTACTAACAATAAATTGTATGTAACATACATTTGTTGTCAATATTGCATATCTATACCCTTAGGGGCATTCTACAAGAATGTTTGTGATAGTTCAAAGGCCCTGGGCGTAACATTTTACTAAACAATTTGTTTTATCATTTTTAATTATTTTTTGTTTATTTAACATTACATCATTAAGCAAGTTTAATTGAAATGCCAAATGAAATAATTAATGATAACGATGTTTCAACTGATACTGACTTTATTAATTAGAATAGATTATGGAAACAGATATTATTTTTATATATTGTTTTACTTTTTTATCAATATTGAACTTGAAATCATATTTTTAATGACAAAATGTATATGAATGTCAATGTTGTTTGTCAGAACGATCGTTTGTTTGAAAAAAAAACCTGTGACAAACTGTCAAAAAAATGGCAAAGTTTCTATCGAGTCTATTCACATGTGCTAATAATACTGGTAACTAGGATAGAACTTCGAACTTCGCACTTTTATTTACAAATCGGTAAATACTTGCCTACGGTACACAAAACAGAACAAAGCAGTACAAACATGACAGAAATATAAAACATACACACAAATACGACAAAAGATCATTAATACAATATACCACCTATATACCATCTATACAATATAATCAGTGGTTGGAATTAAATTGAACCATGAAAATTAGGAAAGGCGATATTTGTTGCGATGTGAAAATGCTTCTTTTAAGAATAAAGCTAATTTATGGAGACTTTTTTATATTTTTTTGCGCTTAAAATGTTATTAAATTTAGTTATGGATGGCCAAGGAATGTCACCAACGTATTTTTTCCTAATGACTGAATATTTAGTGCAGCTAAGAAGAAAATGAAACTGATTCCACTTGTTTTAAAGAACATGATTTGCACAATCTTTTTTCACGAGCAATGTTGTTAGTCCTTCCAGTTTCTATAAATAATTTGTGTGATGAAAGTCTAAAGGATGTAATTTGTTTTCTTAGCTTATCGTTATCAATGATATTTATGTATTCAGCAAATGAAAAGTCATTTTTTAACTGACTAAAATAATTTAATCTAGACATGTTATCAATCGTTGTTTTCCATTCCTGAATGAAATTAGCGCGCAATGTTCTTTTAAGTAAGGAAAGATAATTGCAATTTACGTTGTAAGTATTTCTAACATAATAGTAGCCTGCGGAGTCAATTATTTTATTCATTTTAAATGCCCAACTATTTGGATTGTTAAAAGTACATTGTTCATCATAAATTTTTCTTATAAACGAATTATTTGTCGACATGATTTTTTGCCATAATTTTAAAGATCTTTCTTTAGTTATTACGTAGAGTGGAAATCTTCCTAATTCTCCAAGTACAGCAAAATTGGGCGTATTTGAATTGACACCGAGAATGTGTGTACAATATCGTACGTGAAGTTTATCAATTTTCTTACAATTGTCGATTCCCCAAATTTCAGACCTGTATAATAAAATTGGTGCAATCATAGTATCAAAAAGGTAAAGCTTAGTTTTAATGTTCATATTTATCCTATCAAACACTGACAAAAGTTTATAATACGCTTTGAGAGCTTGATCCGACAAATTTTTACTGCACTTTTCAAATTACCATTCTCAGAGAAATTAATACCCAGGTATGTAAAACATTCGACAATTTCGATTATTTCATTATCTATCTCAAAATTTGACGAGAATATGTTTTTTCTTTTTTCAAAAATACAGATTTTGGTTTTCTTGACATTGATTTTAAGCCCCCATGTAAGTGAATACCCATATATATTATCGATTTGTTTTTGTAAACTTACAGGTGAAGTAGTAAATATAACTATATCGTCAGCAAAAAGTAAAAGTTATTTTCGGTGTCACCCTTTTTAAAAATCGGTACAATAACACAGTTACTCCACTTTTCAGAGTAAACTGCTGAATCAAAAATATGATTAAAAATTGTGCATAGATAAGGGGACATAAAATTGCGTGAATCAAGGAAGAAATCAGCGACATTCTTATTTAAATCACAACATTTGTTACGCTTCAATTTACAGATTGCAATACTTATTTCATCAACAGTAAATGGAGAGTCTAATTGGTCAACATTTATCGTGACATCTCCTGAATTAACGTAGTCATTTTCATTAAAATCACAGTGGGGCGTGTTCGAAATATTTTCAAAATGCTTTATAAAATCATCCGCTCCAACATTGGATGGGATTGATTTATTGTTTTTAAATTTATTTAAAAACTTCCAGAATTTCTTAGGAGACGTTTTGCTCATTTTAGCTAACTTATTTGCTTCTTTTGAAAAATGTTGATTTTTATTTTTACGCTTCACCTTTGCTTAAACCGACCTGTTTGTAAGAAAAAGAAGTTTATTTTGATCGTTGGGATTTGATTTGAAGTTGCGTTTGGCATTTAGAAAAGACGATTTAGCTAACCTACACTCATCATTAAACCATTCTACCTTCTTGATATTTTTTTCTTATAATTCAACTTACTGTTTGTTGTACCAAAATGTGAATATGATATACTAAAAATGTTATCTGAAAATTCATCAATGCACTGATTTATATTAGAAACACCAGATAGCAAGTTATATTTTCTGTAAATACTGTCATAAACTTGTGCCATTGGTTACAAATTACTGACTTACAACAGGACCTTCTATTATAGAACTATGATTATGCCTGTACAAATGTTAGTCACCTAATTAACCCCTACACTTTTGAAGAAATTAAAATGTTGTTTCTCAACATAAATCCGTTAACTTTCTCCGACGCTTTAATAATTTCTTCCTACAACAACATAAAAAAGAGGACCATGATGGCCTTTTTCACTCACCGGAGTAAAGATTGCAACATCTGTGGTTTTCCTGTGATTTGACATGGTGACATAATTGTTAACCTGAGTCGACCCATGTTCAAACCTGTTTACGATATCATTAAGATTAACATTCTGACAAAGTTTGGGGAAGATCCAATCAACACCGTGACTTATAGAGTGTTAACAATGTTTTCAGAAGATATGACCAAGTGACCTAGTTTGTGACCCCAGATGACCCTTATTTGAACATGTCCAAGACATAATTTTAACAAACATTTTGATACAGTTTAACAAAGGTCCAATCAAAACTGTGACCTCTAGATTGTTAACAAGGTTTTCCAGTGATTTGACCTAGTGACCTAGTTTTTGACCCCAGAGGACATATGTTCGAACTTGTGCAAGATATCATTGAGACGAACATTCTGACCATGTCTGATTAAGATTCACTAAAAACTGTGACCTTTAGAGTGTTAAAAACCCAAAGGTGTGGGCGACGGACGCCGGGGGAGACTGACAGATCAGCATAGCTCATTGAGCACTATGTGCTCAGGTGAGCGACAAATTGAAGAAAATATTGTTGAAATCTGGTCACATTTAGGGCAATACACAGTCATGTTTCAATGAATCGTCTGGTTACTGAATAAAAATCATTTTGATACGTTTGATTAGTTTTAGAACTTACTTGATCGACTGAATATATTGCTGAGTTCAGTTCAGTTTTTTTCAGGTGAAATCAACATATCTGACTGAGCTTTGTTTTCACCGTTTGTGGTATAAATGCTTTAAGATTTTTTATTCGTATTTTTTTTACATTGGTTAATTAGCGAGATTACTGGGGCCTGATTTGTAGACATATCTAAGCTGAGATATCAATCTTTTAACTTAAAAATCTAGCTTATGATTGATGTTTCACACATTGTGCTTTCAAAAGTTAACAATATATCCCTAAAACTATCAATATCAGGATAATACCTGTCTTATTTATAAAGAAGTGTAAGCAAGGTGTAGCAAGTTTTAGGGTGTAGAAATTGTTGTCTTATAATTAGCTTCTCCAGCTCAGAATGTGAATGAAATGAGCCCCTGGTAAACTAGGAAGACGTAGGTGTCAAAAAACTGCCACATCTTACTATAATTTAGCTCATTATTCTCGAAATGTGTTCATGTTTTTAATTCAATGACAGCATGTCACTTTCATATCTGGTAAAACTATTGAAAGCGCATTTATTGGCTGGTACCAATTTGATATTATCTTAATACAATGTTTTACATGTTGAATTTCAGTGATGAAAATGCCACCAGGGCCATGTTTGAGAAATACAAACCAACTAAAGTGATTCATTTGGCAGCCTTGGTTGGTGGTCTGTATAAAAACCTCAAATACAACTTAGAATTCTTTGTAAGTATTGCCAAATCATGTTTTACAACAATAGCAATTGTTGTAATCCTTGTGCCTTAGTTACACTGTATTTGTTTTGTGTGACTTATTGTCACTGGGGTTTATCGCCGTTTTTCAACTATTTTTCAGTTATATACGGCGACCGGTACACCTAACCAGATTTCTTGGACTATATACTAACCAGTACTAATTTACCCTTCCACAAGGAGCCGGCAACTTCACCACATGTGAATGAAAATCGATATTTTTGTCAAATTTTCATAGAAGGGTATGGCTTGCCGCGACTGGGATTCGAACTGTATTTAGATAGTTTAAATCATACTGTTTTTTCATATTATTGTATTGCTTATCATTTTCACAGACATGTACCTGACCATGTAAGGTAACTGCGTGTTTGTAATAAAAGAATGACAACCATTTTCCAGTATTCATTTAGATCTTATTAACTCTTTTAACATTTCACAAGTACTTGTAGTTAAGTTGGAATTTGGACACATTTTATTTCAGCTGTTAGAGCTGGCTGAGGTTTATGATCATGGCCATTACCTCAGACAGGAGTTCTGAATAAAGCCATATGCTGTAAAACCTCGATAATGAGACCACCTTCAGGACCTGAAAAATGGGCCGTCTTAATGAGGTGGTCTCATTCACAGATTGTTATTAACAGGGGAGTAACTGAAAGTTGGTCCAAAAATTAGTGGACTTAATAGCAAGGTGGTCGTATTATTGAGATGGTCGTTATTTGAAGTGTTACGGTATATTCCCTGTTTAATGCTCCCTCTATTTTTTAAGGAAGTAAATACAACTTGCTCTCAAACACAGTAAAAAACTATTGAAGAAAATTCCTTTTTTAAAACATTATTACCTCTATTAAATGCCCTCCAGCCCTTTGCAAAACATTATGCCTGGATGCATTTCTTAGGAATATTTGGTTACCAAGCTAACGTTCCAGGGTGCGATGTTTAGATAAAAATAATTTCATGTGGCATTTTTAATTTACCCGTCAGTATTACATGTATATGGTGGATAACGAACATATGTCTACATCCTGTTTTTATTCACATATCCCGTATATTTCCCATGTATTTGTAATAGGATGCATCTGCAACAGACAAGAATGCCTCCTATCCATAGAAGAGCGATATATTGTGTTTATACAAGAAATTTTAGACTTTTTCTTTATTCCAACATTGCTTGCGGCGTAAATATTGAGCTCTTTAATGTTTCCGTAAGTTAGTCCAAAATGTGCTCAAATACCAAAAATGTGATAGCCCATGCAATTATCATTATTTCTTTGATAGTTACCCTAGGTAGTTGAATTTATCTTACGACACATTATAAAAAAATATAAGAATTGTTGTCCTGGTTGAAAAATAGGTAAAGTTTATTTTCAAGACATTGCGTGGTGACATTTTTCATTATTAAACCAGACAACTCAAAAGAACAATAACTCGAAGTATCATTGTTTTATTAAACAGAATAGAACAACATCTTTATTCGGTCTTGTACATGGTACATCGATTTCAAACATATATACATGCGTCACGTGACAAATTAGGTAAGCGAATTTCAAAAACAAATACAGAGACAATACTTGGAGGACGAGCATACTATCTCTCTTCTGTAATAAGTGTATTTCTAACACCCAAAGTTTCTTTAACAAATTTGGGCAAATTAATTATTTCATTACTATTGCGAGAATTTAAAAACAAATGGTATATTTGTAAACTGATAGATTTCTGTAGTAATCATTTTTTTTATATATTTTCTTCTTATAACTTCATATCATGGACAAATAATAAATAAAATTCATTTTCTATATCTAATGCATTACAACACAAACAATAGTTGAACTCTCTTAGTACATTATTTCTTGTGTATCTAGCAGTTTGTTTTTTCTAAATGCTGGACAACTTAATTTGAGTCTACAGAAATTCAATCTATAGCATCAGGGTAGTATGTCTAAATATTGTTCAAAGTCTAAATTTACTTCGACATATATATAAATATTCAGTACCGTGCCTCTATTAATATTGGAGTAAACATAAATACATCAATAACGCTTACTTTAAATTCATTTATAAACACATTGCTATATATGTAATCTACATTGTCATATACGTACATAAAGCCATAGTCACATAACAGCTTTTTTATTTCAGACATCCAATTGGTTTCCCATGGTTACAATCCTTCAAAGTTTCTTTGTAAACAGTTTTTTTTTAATTATTGTCTGTTTTTAACAATACTAAGCCAGTACTTAATAACTTTTAACAATCTTTTACAAAATCTAAGATGATGTCTTTCTATTTCTTTAGGCTTCGAAATACCCCATTTTTCACAAACATAGCATAGTATAGAAACTACAAAGGTCTTACGTTTAAATCAAAATCATTACATTTACACAAGAGTACAGTCATGGCTTTTAAGGCTTTACCTATTGAATGTTCTTGGTTTAAAGCAAAATTTCCAGTGTAATTAAAACACTGTACCAAGTAAATTACAATCATTGACAACTTCGGCCATTATAGGTCCAGGTTTCGTTTATCAATAATCCATCCGTCTACAATTTTTGTTTTATTAGTATTTACTTTAAATCCCCATGTGCTACAGTATGCAAACAAATTGTCTAAATGTTTTTGGACTTCAGAAGGCGTTTAACCTATTATTGCCATGTCATCGACAAACAGTAATAATAAAATGCCCTCTGGTACCTATCATTAATGGCTTCCACCTAGTCTTAAGTTCATTCTCAAAGTTTGATACCTCTTCTCAAGCAGATCTAGAGCGTCCAACTTGATTTCAATGTCGCGTAGCCGTTTACTGTATCTTGCAAACAGACCATGATATCCCAGGTCGTAGGCTCGTTATTGCCATATTTTCAACTTGATCCTCCCCTCTGGTCCTCCCCCTCCCTGTTCATCACAAATTCACTCGTATCACATTTTATCCTCATTGTACAAAACACAGTTTGTTTTATTAAGTAAGTCACGCACCAATAAATATGTTCGGTTAGATTCCAGGCGTCTTAGCTTCAAGATTTTACTATTGTTAGTATTTCTTGCATCATTATCACTACTGATTGTGTCTTTTCTCCTAGTATTTTTTCTTCCCATAGTTATATTAACATTTCAATGCTATAATAAACCACCAAATGTATACACGATCAATGTTTTTAACATTAATAAAAATGCGAAAACCAATTTCTCCTAGTCACTGTTAAAATTTGCAGCCATTACCTAGAAGTCACGTGATGTAGAAAGACATCATTTTCTACCATAGAAATATATAAAAAGGATATCAATTCCCAAAATCTGTCTGCTCCATTTTGAGGTAATAATTTTGAACTTTAGGAGATGTAATCCACCAAAACATTGCCCTTAGACCCATTCAACGTCATATCTCTCAAAATCCCATTTTTCTTATGAAAAAAGGTTTTTTGAACGGGAACTTTACCTATGTTATTGCATAAATGCTTTACCCGTTACTTGTTTCTCTGTATTTTCAGAGGACAAATATCAAGATTAATGATAACGTATTGCAAATGAGCCACGAGTTTGGTGTGAAGAAAGTTGTGTCATGTCTGTCGACTTGTGTATTTCCTGATAAGACTACATACCCAATTACTGAGGATATGGTATGATATTAACGGATTTTATACAGTTTTTTTCATACTATGCATGATCGTAGCCTTGTGTTTGTATACACTAATTTTTACCTTTTCATATATCGCTTTGATATCTATACAGTTGTTGCCTTGGACCATTCCCAATTCACTCATATCACCCAACCTAGATTTGACATTGACCAGATTAATATTTATAATGTTATATATTATTATTTCTTAGTTTTTGGTTGGGCTAGATTTTATCGGTTCTACAAGCACCAACACAACAGTGCGAGTTCCGAAATCCAGACCCTCTGATTTTCTAGCTCCCGGGATTTACCGTCCTGTTTTCCATGTAAATCAGACTTCCGAATTCCGGAACTTCTGAATTCCGAAAGCATTTTTCACAAAATTTGGTTTATATCATTGCAATTTTACTTCCAAAATCTGAACACTGCAAAATGTGTGATCAACTACTTGACACAATATTGTAAGCCCCGCGTCTGATTGTCAATCGATAGTTTACCAATTAGCAGTGTCCGTTTTTGACACGCATTATGATCACAATGTGTCATACAATGCGTAGATATTAAGATAATTACATAGAGTGGTAAATTTATGTGGGATGATTAGTTGATGATTGCAATCTTAGGATTAAATGTGAATTTAGGCGTTAGAATAAAATATCCTTGGAGTTTAAATCATGTGCTAATATTAGTCTTTGTATATAAACATGAAAGACAATAAATTATAAAATGTCTTGTTTTGTTTTTTCCACCATGTCCCGGAGTAACTTTTAATGTACTGCACAAAGAGTAATGGCTCATTACTCTTCCATAAAGAAACACTGATGTTTTAACTGTTCATTTTGGTCCCGTTAACTCTAAACTTCTGAATTCCGGAAACTTCCGATATCCGAACATTTGTGGCGGTCCCGATGGTGTTCGGATTTCATAAATTGCACTGTATAATGCTTTGATATTTGTATATGTGTTGCCTTGGACCATTCCCAATCCAATTTCATCACTCAATCTCGATTTGACTTTGACCGGATTAGGACTTATAATGTTTAAAATGGGTTATATTTTGGTTTTCTGGATTTTACCATTCTGCTTAATATGAACACCGCTTACTAGAATCATTTGATACTTGATACACTTATTGCCTTTTACCATTCACAACCCACCCAATATCACCCAACTTTTATATGACCTTGACCAGATTAGATTCAAAATCTATTTTCAAGTATGTCACTGTGGCAATTTATTGAACCTCCCCTTTATTGAACGCAGCATCTTTGTTTAGTGGTCAATTTGTTAATGAATTGTGGTATTTTACGTAATTAAATTTTCTTCATCCTACAGATACACAATGGACCACCACATGATTCTAACTACGGTTACGCATATGCTAAAAGAATGATTGATGTATTGAACCAGTAAGTGTTATCCATGAATTACTTCTGCCATATCTGTGAATAGATCGTTATAATCTAAGCATATAGTTCTTACCTTATCGTAACATCGATGCGATGATTCATTATCCTGGTAGAAGTGATCAAGTCAATCGAGACAATATTTAATATACAGTAAAATCTCGATAATGAGACCACCTTTGGAACTTGAAAACAATTGTTGTAATAATGAGGTGTTCTCATTATCAATATAATTATGTTATAGGGAGAATTCTTGGAACTAGTTAGGAATTAAGTGGCTGTTATAACAAGATGGTCATTATTTTGAGGTGGTTGTAAATTGAGGTTTTACTGAATAATATGATGTATTAATAATACTCAATTATTATATTTTATATCGTACTTGAAGGTAAAAGAGTGTTATTATCGTGTTACCAGATTTATAAAGCACTCACATAAAAAATTGATCATAGAGCTTTACTTAAACAAAGAACATACGGACAACAATTTAAAATGTACATAAAAAAGTAAGAATCAAAAAGAAACAGAAAAATGCTCTTGTAATCTAAATTAAATGTTATCTAAATACAGCCTAAAGAACAAACATTATTAATCATAATAATGTACTTATCATCTTGGTAGATAACACATCCATTGTAAAAGAAGGAGATATTTTGGAAGCTAAAGATTCCAGATGTATAATGTACACTTTATAGATTAGTCCATAGCTTCCTGTTCTTGGCTTACGAACTCCAAAGTGGGTAGGATAACATAAACTGTAAAATTTCTCATGTACTGCTTCACTGATATTTTAGGATCAATAAAGACTTCTAATGTGAAACAATTATCTTATTGATATGTTTGATGTTTGATTATTTGGGAAATGTATTTTTTCTTTCCAGTGGTTACACCAACAAGGACAAACACAAATCCCTGTTCACAGCTGTTATACCCACCAATGTTTTCGGACCTCACGATAACTATAATCTAGAAGATTGCCATGTTTTGCCTGGATTGATTCATAAAGCTTTTTGTGCTAAAAGTAAGAAATAATTAATGTCACCCGTATAAGTAGATGTATTGTGCTTGTTAATTTGTTGAAGTATATGATAAATGAGGTGACAGACATGAGATGAATTAAAATTATCTTCACTCCTGCATTACTGGAAATTACCTGATGTTATTAAGTTTTTTTGTATTGGCACTTTCTGTTTTGTATTGGCATAGATGCTGTCCTATTATTTGCAAGGACAGTTCGTGTATGACAAGCAATGTTTAATATATACATGTAATTGATAATTCTCTTCAATACTTGTCCTCAATATTAATTGATTAATCTGCTAACTACTAAATGATAATTCTGCTCAATACTAATAGATAATTTTTCACAATGCTATTTTACGATTCTGCTAAATAATATTTAAAATTGTGGCGTTCATCCTCATTTATCCTCAATTCAAATGTTGATTCATACTGTTGTATCTATAGATGTAGTGGCTGCCATTGTCATGGTTGCCTTTTCAATTGTCCTTTAACAGATGAGTGACAGAGTACAATAAACATTTTAGAGCTCATGACCATCCTAAATGGACAGTTTCATAATTATATACATGTGGTTTTATTAATACTTTTTTTAACATTATTATACCAGATGACTGTTTTTTTCAGGAGATGGTACTGAGTTCAGTATCTGGGGCACAGGATCTCCTAGAAGACAATTTATTTATTCAAGAGATTTAGCACGACTAATGATCTGGGTTCTCAGGGAATATACAGAGATACAGCCCATTATTCTCTCTGGTAGGTCAAGGTCACTACCTTATAGAATTGAAGTAATGGTTAAATCTACTGATTTGACTAGCCAGATCTGATACATTTTTAGCATCTTTTTATTTCATTTCATTTTATGCAAACCTATCCGTAAGAAGAGTCTGTTTGGCATGCCACAACCATTTTAATTTGTCTTTTAAGTCATTATACCCCCTGCACAACAAAGTTGTTGGGGGTATACTGGTTTCAGGTTGTCTTCCCGTCCGTGCGTCGTCCGTCCGTCCGTCTGTAGACGGAATCTTGTGTGCGCTTCTTCTCCGAAACAACTGGTTGGATTTTCATAAAAATTGACCAACACATTAGGCATTAGATGTACTTGCGCATATTGTTGAAAACAATTCGGATTTATTTTCACGGAGTTAAGCCCCTTTTTTATTTGTCTGTAGACAAAATCTTGAGTGCGCGTCTTCTCCGAATCGGCTGGTTACATGTTTATAAAACTTTACCAGTACATTATGTATTAGATCTTCTTGTGCATATTTTACCAAAAAAAATAATGCTCCTTTTTTATTTGTCCATACACAAAATCTTGTGCGCGCTTCTTCTCCTAAATTATTTGTTGGATGTTCTAAGTCGCTTGTTCTTAGTTATTATTAAGCTTAAAAGGGGGATCTGTGGGGGTATCTAATCACCTTTAGTGATAGTTCTAGTTAATATCTATACAGATTTGTAAAACATCACATGACACATTATCATCTCATATGCCTTCTGTAAGTTGAACCAAGATAAAAGTTTTGAATGTTTTTTAACAACAGGTTAAAATAAGTGAATTGTCTCTATTTTAAAAGTGATAATCTAAAGATTTTGCTTATATTTTTCATTTTTTTGAAATCAATTTGACAAAAATTTATGCCTTGATTCAAATACTGCCAAATATTGGTTTTGGGAAGATGATACTGACTCATGAAACAAACCTAATTCTCAGTACCTATCACTTTATGCTTGTTAAGATACTAGTATTTACATTAGACAAATTGTATTCCACCCATCTGCATTAAGTGGTCTCAGCAGTTGGTTTGGCTGTTCGTAACTGTTTATTTCAGGTTGAAAGTATTCATCCAGTCCCTGATAATTGTTTTATATAACTAGCATATATTTTACCTTTTATGTGTTATCACTTTCAACCTACATATATGTATTGACCTTTGTGTTGTTGTTACAGTTAGTGGGTCTGAAGAAATAAGCATAAAAGAAGCAGCTGAAGCAGTAATTGAAGGATTTGACTTCAAAGGGAAGGTAAATTTTGATACTAGCAAGTCCGATGGTCAGTTCAAGAAGACCGCATCAAATGATAAACTCAGGAGATATCTTCCAGATTTCAAATTTACACCATTTAAGCCGGGTAAGATATTATATTCAAGGGACATAATTCCTTGACTTGCTATAACATGTTGACAAGAGTTATCTTCACCTAAAATTACCACGTATGCTTATAGGGTGATTAACGTAAAAAATGAAGTTGTTCATTATTTGTTTTTAACTGAATCGTTAAGTTATTCTGCATTTGAATTTGAAGCAAGTTTGTTCGTCTGGTCTTGTTTATAAGAAAATTCTGAAGTAGTAGAATCCTCTTAAATAAATTTCATTGTGAATCAAATAACAAAAAGTCAACAGATTTATAATTTATAATAATGCATTTTTTATTTTCTGATAGTAGTGATGCTAAATGCTCACCGGAAATTTCTATGCTAGTTAGGTGGATTAATGTTTGTGGAATTGGACCCATTTGTTTTATTTACAGTTTAACACTGCATGTTAACTGTATACTTTGACCTGTGGATAGACGCTGTTGTCTATATGGATTTATTAACTGAGTTAGAGTATGATTGGCTATTTTTTGCCATAAGACGGGATAAACTTGAACATGATGTGTCTTATTCTTGTTTTATTGCAATTTTTCAGCTGTGAAAGAAACCTGCGACTGGTTAGCACAGAACTACGAGACAGTCAGAAAGTGATTTTTTATTGACGAAAACTTCAGAATTCCAGCTGCTAGATTGCTTTACTGCTCTTAATTGTACATAGTATTGTTTAAAAATCATTTTTCTGGGTGTTAAATGCAAGGATAAAACGTCGTGTAATCATAATTTGAGGAAATATCAGTAGTACAAAACCTGTCAGATGATTCTAGCCATCAATATATTGTGCAAACATTTTATTGAATAAATGAGAAATACTTTGAATCTTTATCTTATTGTGAGATGTGTTCATGATAGTGATGGCTGCAATCATTGACTGTCATTCCTGTCCCTTAACTGACCATAACAGTCTGTCTGGTAAGTGACAAAAGCACAATTCAAAGTTTAGTGTTTTATTTTTGACATTCTTATCTTGATCTGACACTGCATAAAACACACTAAACATTAACCGTTTGTTGTTGAATTATAGTTTTGTATTTATTCGCTTTGTCTGCCTTAATTATTTTTTACCTTTATTATATATACAGTTTACTTATACAAGTTTGTTATGACTTTTCATCTGACGTTTTGTTTTATTTTCCTTGTCATTCTTACGGTTGATTCATGCCACAAACTCTCCAATGCTTATTTATATGTATAATACTTGGGTTGTTATATACAGTGGTATTATTGGTGTTCCATGTACTGTTTTGAGGTAATGACGTTAAACATGGATTTTTATTGGTGCTTCTAGTAGTTGTATACCCGGTACATGTAGAATCTCATGTCATTTAGGGACTTAAACTTACATTTTATTGTCTTTTAGTATTACTAAATGAACTTGCCACGTTAAGTTTACATCTAACCTCCAGCTATTTTCAGAAGTTTATATTTTACATGCAAATTAAAATTTAGCTTCACTAGAATGTGGCGTTATATTGTACTAAGAGCAACTATAGTTGTCGCTATGTGCATAGTACTTGGTAGTTCATTATAGCATACGTTAATTAACACTACGTTACAATTTAAACACTGACATGCTGGCTAGGTTTTTTCGTGATTTCTCATAAGGCAGTGTTTGACTTAAGCCACTTACCTGACTTTCTGAACATGTATAAATTGCCATTTGTCTCAATACATTAAAAATGAAAGTAGTTATTTCCCTTTGTTTTGAAACACCATTATAATGTTATGGAAATCTCAGGACTCTTATTTGGTCGACTTATGGCTGAGCATTAACCGTTATACATGTTTTGTAAAATTAAAGTATTTTACAATTTTGGACGATCAGTTTCGAAAGCTTGAGTTACTAGGGCATTATTTCAATGTTTTTAAACATTAAGATAATCTGCATTTTCCTTGTGTTCTGGTGAACATGACCTAGCAGTATAATTAATTAAATCAAGTCTTCTGTTGGATGGTATAAATGTGGTTTTGAATTCTATATCTGTCATTAATTTAATGATCTGTTATTATTCACGTTTATTTTATTTAGCTTATTTTATTGATCTTTGTTTCTGTTAGATATTTTTGACGAATATATTCTCATTTTTGTCGTGCTTTGTCATTTATTGGATTTCATTAATTTAGATTTTTTATTTATCAAAGAAATTACTAATTACTATGATCAAGTGTTGCATTTAATCAAAACATTTAAGTCTCTGTAGCTTAGATCTGCACTAGTGTTGATTCAGTTAACCAGTATTAGTTTAATTTTTCTTTTACGTCTAAATTTCAAATACTAGTATTTTTTACTGGGTATTTATTTGTACATAATTATATGTAACAACTGTTTTATTGGAATAAATGACAACTTGTATCAGTAAATTTAATATTTGAAATTTATCATATTATTTGAATTATGAATAAAATACAACCTATCAGGTAGGGAATATTTATAATACATGAAGTTTGTTTTTCTTGTGAATAGTGTATATTGTCCCACCTGTTCAGTGTTCTTTAGATGTCCTTTTACTTATGGAAAATGTTTTCCACTGTGAAATACATGATGTAGACATGAACACTACGTCGGCAGCTTGAAATAAGGGGACGAAGTAGAACCTTGATAATAAGACTATGTTATGGACCACAAAATAGTCTTTTTAGAGATGGTTTCATTATCAGGTCAAAGTATAGAAAACTGTTATAAAATAGGTGTTTGTAATATAGAGGTGTTTGTAATATTGAGATGGTCGTAATAATTATGGGGTCACAAGATGATATTTTACTTTATTTACAAATGTGAATGGCTTTGCTTCAGTTTATGCAAACATAACAGAACATGTTCCATTAATGAAGGCATAGGTAGCATTTAATCTTGACCAGGTGTCGGTATTGTGAATGAACACATTCCTTGCTTATACATTTACATGCAGATTTTTTTGAAAGTATAAACAATGTAATATGAAGTTTTACATAATGGTACTACATAATTATTTGGTCTGCATGAAAACAGGGTAATTTATGTGAACAGTACATAAATATATGTGAACATCCCTGTACATAAGGTCAATATTGAAGCATCAGAAAAACAGCATCTTGTTGGAGTGTAATCTGATAAGTAAAAGATGACCAACATAAACAGTAATTCTCTAAAGATAGAGAACTATGAATAATAATACTATTATTATATTATCCGAACAATAAAGCTATTACAATATAGATATCATGTTCCTATATTATAATTCAACAAAAATCATAAAAAGTTGAACAAACAAGTTATGGCTGAATATCTCTATAGGTATAAATTATATAACTATACGTTTCAGGTATATAATCATCAGGTTTATGTATGTATATATATATATATAATCATGTGAATGTAAACAGGGTTAAAAGTCCTTCACATACTTTCCAATATAAGATAAAAAAAATAATACAAAAGTCAAACTGTCACAAAATACACCTGTTAAAATTATCTGTCAGACTGGATAGGAACTTAGAGAGTGCCAGGGGCAATCTCACTGGTTGTGGACTTCGGATGAAATAATATACCCATAAGTATAGACCAAAGTTAATGGAGAATGAACTGTTTGACTTACCGGCTTGACAACTGTGTTAGATTCCACCTGCTATGGGTGTTCCCATTGCGTGTCCAGTCAAGACGAGTGTATTTTAATCACATCCGTATTGCTCTCTATTTCCCAATAGTTTTGATGATAGTGGCATGTCATCGCATTGGTATTTTTAACATCAATGTCTGGTATTTTGTCTGCCTTAGGTAAAGTTGATATGAACCCACTGACTTATTCTGTCAGTAATTTTGGTTCTGGAGGTGTGGCATTCTCCTTGCCATCATTGACTGGTAATGGCGTGTATGGCTTCACAGTCCTTGTTGGTGGCTTCATCACTGAATTTATCTCAAACACTCCAGTCATCTCAGATAAAGCCTAAAGTAAAATGCAAACAGTTTTGCAGTTTTATTTATTTAAACATTCATTCATGTTGAAAGGGGGCCTCTCTAGTCTACTGGTTATGGTCTCTGATTAGTAATCCCCAACTATAGTAATCACTAGCTCCTCATCGCTACTGATTTGAGTCCTACCCAGGACCAGACAAATCTCACATGTGAGGAAGTTTTCCAGCGATCTGACATAAGGTTGGTGGTTCTACCTAAGTGTATGCCTGGGGTCTTTCTCTGTTGGTGTGACATTAAAGCTCAGGGAAAAATCCTTTTTCTATATAAGCCATTGATATTCTGCAACTCATACCACTGGTTCTTTCTCTATCAAGCATCCTTTGTACTTTGTTCAGATCTGGACAAACCCACATTGATGATCTTTTTGACTGTTTACACTTGTGCACTTTCAGAATCATGTTCTTCAGCTTTAATCAAACCAGCCAAATTCATCTTAACATCTTCATTTCTTTGATAATTGTTCAAGTTTGAGTGTTTGACTGATCCGGGATTGGATTCTATTTTTCGTATAGGAGGCATCTCTGATAACTCAGGGCTGGCAAGAGCTGGAGATAAAATCAATGTAAGGTATTTATTCAACAAAGATTTACATAATGTTAAATTGCAGAAAAAGTAAAAATGGAACCAAAACAGAACTTTAAAATGAATAAATGAATTCTTAATGAATCTACAAATAGCTTAAAGGTGAGTTTTTATCAATTCATAAAGTTCTACCTGTTTTCAGGGCTAATCATGTACCAAAATCACCTTAAAATGTGAGATATCGCCAAACTGAATTCAATGGAATTTTGTGCTCAAAAGCAGTATATGTACAAATGTATATGCTGAACATATTAATAAAGTGTCAGTCACTGAACTGACAAATATGGTACTGTTATTAGACACTTGTTAGTGCTTTAGGACTTGAGAGTTAACAGTTTTCAGTTAGACTACAAAAAGGATGTTTATACCTCAAAGGTACATAATGTGCAAAATATTAAAGTATAGGTGCTGGAAGCTAGTTATACAATAAATATAATAAAATCAATTAGATAATAAGAAATTGTCTTTTAACCGTCATTAATTTGATTCCAATAAGATTACAACAAATATTGGTCAGTTTTACTTACTTTTGTTCTGGTGGCTTTTCTTTCTGAACACTGTTCATAATCTGTAAAGTCATATCTGCTAAACCTAAGTCTTCTAACCTAGGTGTACGATTAAGGTCCTTTGTTGGAGCCATCACATTGTGTGGTGTTAGAGGCCTGAACTCATTTATATTGTATTTAACAAAATGCCATGCATCGATAAACTAACCGGATTCAACATACACGCACATGTATAAACAATGTGAGTGACAAAATTCAAAACAATGTAGAAAAAAAGTTTTCAGCAATGATTATGACAAAGCTGTAATACAATAGACACAACCGTGGGATTTGAATTAAATTTCGATATTTAAGATTTCAGCTCATAGCAGATGAACACCTTCAGAAAATATGCATCTTACTAAATTCGTTACTTATTTTATCAACCAACCAAGAATAAATATACAGTAAATTAGAACAGATCTTAAACACAACTTCAGACTTTAAGAATCTAAATAAGAACCAGGAACCATAAAGCCTGCATAATTAAACAAATCTTACCTTTCTTCTTCACATTTAGCATCACTTTTTACAGGCTCATCCTTGAAATCTGTTATTTTCTTCACGTGCATGCTTTGTTCCATTAACTTTATCTGTGAGTTTTAAATCAAGTTAAAAATGATCAATATTCAATTCCTAGACATCATTAAGTGCTTCTGAGTTGTTGATTTATTGCAGACCAAGTTCCACTACATTATCAATTACCCGTGTAAAAGTTGAAAATTTTGAAAAAGCACAGAATTTAAGCTCGATGGGGCAGAAACAAAAAAATTCACTCTGATCCAAAGCCGCAAATACAGAGTGTGATGGAGAAAAGCCGGCAGCAAACACGGGAAAACTTTCACCCATGCAATTCTTCAGCAATTAGAATAAGATGGACATTAACAAACTCACAGAAATATACATCGCGTATATCAAACAGATGACTATTTGATTATCTCCTATATATATTCTCTGAAAAAAAGAAAAAAAAGTATTTTAAACAAATCATATGATCTAAAATACTGTTCTAGGCACTGCACTTTTTCTTTAAGTTTCAGTGATGACAAGAAATTATTTCCAGCATACAAAATACCATCTAAAGTTTGACTATGTTTTTAACATTGTCTAGCTCTTGTTGGGCAGTATATTATATATATTAAAATGATTTATGATCGTGCCATCATTCTTTCATTTCATAATTGAATAAATATTTCAAAACAATAAAAAAGATCAGGCAATTTCAATTAGCAAATAACATGATATAATACAGCATGGGTTCATTTCATACCAGTTTTATTTTTGCTTTGTTTAGAAGTATTCAAAAGTCTACAAAATCCTTCAAATATAAAGAAAAAAATATTAAAAGAAGCACATGTAAGTGCATTACTTTTAAGCTAAATGTAGAATCAGATACACTGAGTGAAGTATTTATTTTCTCTGAATACAATGGTCTTTTCACAATCGTTGTGGATGTATTGAAATATGAATACAAGGTTAGCTTTTAAAAAGCTATAAGCGGCTCGAATTTTTTTTTATAGGCTGTGGTGTTAAGTTTGTTTTTGATTACTCTGCACATTAATTTAAATTATTGAAATTGTCTTTCTTTATATATATTCCAATATGTTTTTGATCTTATCTTATATATATATATAGTTCTGATAAGATATATATGTATATATAGTTCTGATAAGATCAAAAACATATTGGAATATATTTTTGACTGAAATAGCCTACTTTCCATTAATATTTCGTTTAATGAATATTATGCAAATTCTTCATTTTGTAGAGTTTTATGGTTTATGTATCATTAAATGAATTGTAAGTGCAGTTTTGCTCATAGAAGTCTACTTAGAATCTGTTTTCTTATAAATGAAATTTAGCCTTACAGTGTGGATAAACTACAACTAATTAATGTTTTTTAAAAAAATCATATGTAAGCCCTTGACAGATCTATTTTTATTTACATAATACACAAACATTGTATGCAAATGAGTATTAAGCTATTAACCTATGTTTAAGATAAGACAAAGCAACGCTCTTCATATCAAACTTTGGTTTGTCTAAGGCAAGTGGTGCATATAATACAATGTATGCTATATCCGTACTTCGGGAACTCGGGACACAAATCCAAAGAGATATGCGCTTGATTATTACAGGCATTTAATCCGTAGCTTATCGTAGCGTCCTCGATTTTGATATCATTCATACAATTCTACATCAAGCTCCTGAATCGTTGATCAACACCCTAACAGACATATGCGTCAATAAGATCAATATAAGCAATAACAAAAAAATGACGTTAGACCTCATGTGATTGTGAACGTCGCGTTACGTTATAGCGTTAGTTGGCGCCATTACTAAAACAATTATTTCGCTGACGCCGTAATTAAATTAGAAAGGTGCACAAACGTTTCTAACATCCGTATAAATGTTCAGTTTCATGGTATGACAATTATATACTTAGAAAATTCTACCCAAACAAGAAGTTTCTAAAAGGTATAAGACGTAATATTTTCAATTATTCAAAAGTGAATTTTGAATATTTTGAATATATAACGTATTACAGTTTAAATTTCAATTATTAATAGTCCGGGCTATGAGAAATCTTGACTACAGAAAATTAGTCAGGAGTCTAAAATTTCACTGCAATCAGCCTAGAAGTAACTGAAACAACGAGTAAAAAAAGATTACCGTTGGCGGTTTTGAATTTAATAAGTCTGTCGATGATTCCGATTCTAGTTCATCATGATCATCATTAAGAAAATTGGTGCTGAAGAAGATAGTTCCTCCGATATTTCAGAGGTAGAACTAACAGTGAGCTTCGAAAGAGGATTTACACATTCAGACGTTAATATGTCTTTTAAGTTTGACTCTTTTGTGACTCTTGATGAGAAACGAGATAAGTCTAAATCTGCAGATTCCACAACCTTATCCTGGGAATACCTCACTGCTGAAAATAATCCAAGAGCGTGTGATTCACATGAAAGTGAAGGAACAGATCCTAGTCTTATTCGTGGCATTAGAGGATACGAATCGAGTGCATTTGGCAATGAGAAGGACAGTACGACATTGGAAATTACAGCACCAAATGGCTCTGTGGATAGTTCAGATTTATCCTGGGATATTATTGGTGGAAATGACAATTCCGAGTGCTAATTGTAACTGGCAAGTTTGAGAGATAATTGAAAAAAAGCATACATGTGCTGTTAACGTGTGATTTAATTGACTAAGGATAGCCTTACATGTGTGATTTTAACCGCAGTTTATGTTGCATCATATTCTTATTATAATTTTTTTTGCCTTAACTGACTAAAGTAGGGCATCATTATTCATGTGCATTTGTATTTCAGAATGTTGAAATCCAAATTAAAGCCATTCAATTAATCACTAGTTAAATTCATTCTTTTATTGACTCATTCTTAGACCAATGAAACCAAAGAATTTTTATATAAAACACGTGAATAGAATACAAAATGACGAATACGTTCACCGCTTGGGTCTGTCACTTAGTATTGAATAAGAACAGGGGGAGTAACCGCGGTATATAACTTTTATATAGCAGTGGCAGTTAATTCCCTTTATTTACTGATGCAGGAGTTTATCATAAACTGGTTCTAATATTGCCCGTTACTCTTGATAGATACAGCCGTGGTGTGCACTTCTTACCGTTTGCGTTGAAAAACGACCACAGTCTGCAACGTTATAAAAGTATTAATTTCCATATCATGTTTGTGATTAATCTGTAGCTTTTGTATGTTGCGTTAACAAACTCTGAACGCATGTTTCGTTCCTGGTATATTACGAACTCATTCATTCGCACCACAATTTTACGATCCAGTGTTAACTCTACTTTTGCAGTATGATGAGACAAGAAAAAAAATCTGATTTCCATTAAAATCCCAAACAATTCTGACTGGTCGGCAGAACTTTTTTCAGGTACATATTGTCCAGAGATATGAGTACTCTATATACAAAAGGCCTCTTCATGTCTTATTTTTATAATAAGTTGTACATTGGTAACATCATAGACCTATACAATACAAACACATGACATAGATGAATACTAGAAACTATACATAAAAATGAATTCTTATAAACATTAACTTACATGAGTTGTCTCCCATAAATCTGTCGATACATTTATAACAGGCTTTCATGTTTACCTCCATGTGTCAATAAATGAAAGTAATGAAAATGCATTGGAATATTGGTCATAGCTGAAAGTTGTTTTTCACTGGAATTTAATACAGCGTCAACAGCCAGGGCCATTTGGCAACTTTTCCAGCTTTAACAGAGAGAAGACCCCAGGCATATAACAGGGGAGAACCACCAACCTTCTGTAAGCTAGCAGGACTGGAGAAATTTGTCCAGGGTGGGATTTGAACTCACGTGGAGAGGGGCAAGTGAATACAAGTCAGAGACCATAACCACCCAACCATGAAAGTTTATGGATACAACAAACAAGATAAAGTGTAGGCTTTAGTTATGGCTCTTCACCTTAGAAAAATATCTAATTGATTGAAAATTATTGCAAAGGACTAGAATAAAAATTATTCAATTTTTGTGATAGGATTAAAATAAATACATGTACTTACATTCAAGAAGTAAAAAACACATTTTTATATAAATGACAATTCAATCATCTTTGAGACTTCAGGTATTTTTTGCAAACTTGCTACATATAAGTTCCTGTGTTCATGAAAAATGCCTGTGATATTGTTTAAAAGGAAAACTTATTTTTTTAAACAATTCTTATTCTTAAGCAGCATTTTGTTTCCAGTGCAAGTTTATAATATCAACAAAAAAGAATAAACAAATAAGAAATAAAAACGAATAAAAATGTCCACCTATCTGTCCACTAATAATGTTTGGGTTACTTAATTGCAAACCAACATTTTTTTAAGAATGGCCTTGTCCATATGTTTTAATTCTGAAGCATTCTTTATAAAATACAGCATGTGCATTTGTATTGACTCTTTGTATTATATATTTAACACAAAACTATGTTCTTGAATTGTTTATGAGAAATTATTTCTGAAACTTCGTTTGAATTCAAATATCTGTTCATATTTCTATTACTGAACTTTGTTGTCATCTGGTTGAAATAAACAAGCCAGCAATAGCACAAACTTTGACATATTTTTCAATTTAACCCCCTGAGCATTGATCCTATAAACATTAACAAAGTAACTTTACTGTCCTTTTACTGATAACATTATTGATAAAAGAAATTGTGTGTGAAGGAAAATTTATTGAAATTCCTTCTAATCCCAACCATGTTTGCTAATTGCTTGTTGGTGAAATATTGAATATCCTGTTTTAGGCACATAGGAATTCTTTCAAGTATGCAATAAATATTTCACCAGGATAATTCTGAAATATTTACAATCCTTATGTAAACGTGGCCCATACAACGTTATGTGTAACTTAGCACAAATTAGATACTTTAGAGAAAGTCTATCAAGTTTAGGTTTTAAAATCTAGTTTAAAATGGCAATAATTTTTGTTGAACTGTTCAAAGTTTTTGGATAAATAACCTTGCAGAGGTCTGGGATTTTATTATGTAAAATATTTTTCTTATTGAAATGAGCATCTTTATTTTTGAATTTGTTATTTAAATAAGGTTTTCTTTGATAATTTGATTGGAATCATGTGATGATTGAAGTATGTTAATTGATATTTTTACTGTTTACATGTGGATTGAATTTCTATTTACCAACACTGAATTATTCATTTTGATTAAGATTATATGCTTAGTTTTTGATAGGATGGTTTAAGTTATTTAGTTATTACGAAAAAATTCTTCAAACACATTCTATTAATAATGTATATTTTTTCACTCTGTTTCAGATCCGGGTTCGAATCCCGGTCATGGCAGGTCACACCCTTCTATGAAAATTTTGACAAAAATGTTGATTCTCCTCCATATGCGGAGAAGTTGCCGGCTCTGTGTAGAAGGGTAAGTTTGTACTGGTTAGTATACAGTCCAGGAAAACTGGTTGGGTGAACTGGTCGCTGTATATAACTGAACAATTGTTGAAAAATGGCGTTAAACGTCTGTGACACTAAGTCACATAAAATAACAAATCATGCTGTTTCGCTGAATAAACTAAATCTACATAAAACTAAATATTTGATTTTATTTAACATGAATTGTTTTGAAAACAAATAAGTAAAAATGATCAAATATTTTTATAAAAATGAACTTTACATTTAAATATATGTTTTTAAATGATGCAAGGTCAACATACATGTACATATTTCTTAAAACGCTAAATTATCAACTATAATTGTATTGTATAGATGAATGTTCAGTGAATTGATAAGTCAGTTTTTAACTGTTAACAACATAAGAGTATAAGGTGCTTTTATCAATATTTTAGCCTTGCGCTGGAGTGTATTTTATTACATTTTAATTAAACAGTGCAGCCAGTTCATACAATGTTTAATGTCACTATTCTGTGTATATTTATCTATCATATCGATTATCTTTCGATATATTTTATTAAACCCGTATTGGCAAAATTGAAAGGTATAGAAAGGAAATATACAATATGTAAATAGAGAGTTCAAAATTGATGAGTTTAAATTGGAAATAAACGTACAATTGATATTGACCTTATTTTGCATTGTATTGACCTGTCAGTGAGAAAATTGCTTGCAGCAGTTATTAGATAAGTGATATTAATACCAGGGTTCACAGGTTTATTCTGCTAAATTGTGTTACGTCTTACGTTAACATTGGTTTTATTCTGTGATATTTTTGTCTTTACTATCCATGATTTCCTCAAGAATTTTGTGTTCACAATTTTATCAATACTTATGTGATTTTTCTACAGAAAACAATCCTCATTAAGACGAGCTGTTACTATCACAGTTCTCTCTTAGTGTGTGTTTGGGTGTTTGTGTGTGTTGGAAGAATTCTTTGATATCAATACTTGGGAATAAACATCTAGGGAGGATATTGACAGGATGAGTGATCAAACAGGTGAGGTTTTTATCATTTATGCCTTTGTATTGTTTTTCCAAATATTTGTGGAGTTTTAAAATTTAGATTATCATGCAGCGGAAATATATTTTTAAGAAATGATTTACTCAGTAAATTCATTTTTATTTTTCTATTAGAGCATCACGTTGTGTTCAATAGATACTTCCTTTCTTAAATGTCTATGATTTCATATCACTTTTCATAAAAATGCTCAAGATTATGTTAATTATTGTCATTAGTCAAAAGTTTCAATTATGAAGTTTAGATGTATAGCTAAAGAAGCCCGATAAAATAAGCATACTGAATTAATGTTTTTTTTTTCCAATATCCATGCACCTTTTCAACCAGTCTGTACAAAAAAAAACTTGTCTTGAACATGGAACAGGTGAAATTTACTTCAGGGGAAACTAAATTCTTAATGAGTTTTAGAGGATTGCTGTAAAATTTAAGTAAACACATTAAAACATCTAAAAAAACTTTAGATATGAAGACTGCTTGTTTGAAGACATTGTGTATATGCATGGGTGTAGAAATGAGCCGGAAACTGGAAAAATCAACTGGCTATTTGAGCATTCTCCCCACCTACTTTTTCTCCACAAGTGGAATTGCCCCTTGTCCCTTATTAGGGGGAATCCTCAGATCCCCTTCCTCTTTAAGTAGCTTATCGGCTACATGAAAACATTTCTACACCCCTGGTCTATGGCCGTTTGTCTTTCACTGCTGATCATTAATGTGGAGGAGTTGGTTGTTACACAAGTAATGCAGAGAAGGTTAGAACTGGTGCAGGATCCAGGAAAACTAGTTACGTTAAC
The DNA here is from genome assembly GCA_008271625.1 of Lutraria rhynchaena. NCBI lineage: Eukaryota > Metazoa > Mollusca > Bivalvia > Venerida > Mactridae > Lutraria > Lutraria rhynchaena. The sequence goes on from VIBL01000159.1 coordinate 869,763, forward strand.
TGCTGGGTGGTATAAATGTATAAATAAAATTGTTACTCTCCTTGTTTTTAAGGCAGTATCAAATTATTATGAAAAAAAAACATAGTTGGACTTGAAGTATATGTTGTTATTACAAAATGTAGTTTATGTATTTATCACACAATCTGGATTAAAATACCAATATAAGGCAATGAGCAGTAAATATTTCATTGTTATACAACACTTTTTTTTAATCCGTATTAAAATGTTTTTAAACTTGTCAATGATTAAATTATTGTATTGTTCTAATTGTTGTGTATTAATACAAAATAAGATGTAACATGGAGTGTATGCGGTGAGTTGACTATCTAATCAGGCTGAAAGGAAAAAATACACGTATAGTCATGTTTTCAGTTATTTGACCAAGAAAATAGGGTAGGGTGGTTGCAAAACATTTCTTTTTTTTCTAAGCCTGTCTTTTGTAATTTAATTGAATCACGTGATTTGACGGGGCCTCTGTGGTGGAGTGGTTAATGTCTTTGACAAGTGCTCAATAACCTCTCATTGCTGTGAGTGCAAATCTTTCCTGGAATCAGAAAAAAAACTTGCATGGAAGGAAACTGTCATAAGGACAATGGTTCTGCTCTAGTGTCTTCCTCTTCTGTTAAAAGCTGGAGGTAGCCATATGACCTTGGTTGTTGGTGCGATATTAGATTCAGCAAAAGGAAGTGAACAGAGATATAGGACTGGTTATTTGATACAGTTATGACTGTACTGGCTATCATACTGATGTCACCTACATACAAATCTGGAATGTTACTTATATTGATTAGTTGATCAATATTTAATCCAGACATCCTAACCAACATAAACAATAGGAAAACATGGTTTATCAGATTTATTGTAATTAATCATTCATTAATAGTTGATAAGTTAGAATTGTAAATCATAGAATCAATGTGTGAAAATATTGAATCATTCGATAGAACAGAGCAAAACAAAAATTTTATTTAGGAATTAAATCATAATGGTTTTATAGAACAAGCTTAATTGTGTTCATGTTTCATTAGGTGAGAAAAAAATAGTAATGTTAAGGGTTACTTGACCAAAAACATAACAGTAGATAGGTCAACAAACTGTTTTTTTCTAAACAAACATTTTGTGACAATGAAAGATGCAATCCATCTGAAATTTTTCAAAGTTTGAATTTACTGTTAGAAACATTTTGGTTGGCATCCTAAAGAAGGCAACTGTGAACACAACTATTTTTTTTCTGGCCTTAGGTAAGAAATAATTACTGTGAAAATATCAATATTCTTGGCCTTAGGTAAGAAATAATTACTGTGAAAATATCAATATTCTAATGAAATAAATGTATCATTTCATCAATATCATGTACCAGGAATCAATGGGTAAGGTCCTGACATAAACAGTCACTCTAGGCTAGGAGGAATAGAACTGGCTGCTTAGGACAGGTGACCAAATTAAGAAAAGTTTTGTTCATTATGAATGGAAAAATGGCTCAGCATAATGTTTGATTCGGTAAAACAAGAAGCATAAGTTATTTTTACAGTTATCTGACCCCTCCATTTTTTGTGATAATTTTAAAAAAATAGGGTACACTAAGTATAGGCTGCAAAACTTCTGTTTTATTTTTTTTCAACATATCTTTCATACTTAGGAGATTCAAGTTGTCCCCAAATATTTTTTTCGTAGGATTTTGCTGTTAAAAACTTTAGGAGCCGCAGCCGTGGTCCAGTGGTTAGCACGCTGGACTTGTAACCCGGAGATCCGGGTTCGAATCCTGGTCGCAGCAGGTCATACCCTTCTATGAAAATTTGACAAATATGTTGATTTTCCTCCATATGTGGAGAAGTTGCCAGCTCCTTGTGGAAGGGTAAGTTAGTACTGGTTAGTATACAGTCCAGGAAAACTGGTTAGGTGAACCAGTCACCGTATATAACTAAAAAGTCGTTTAAAATGGCATTAAACCCCAGTGACAATAAGTCACTTAAAAACAATAAAAACTAACAAAAACTTTAGGGTCTGCACTAAAAAATAGGGTCAGTCAGGGAACCATGAACACAATTATTTTTTTTCTGACCTTAGCATTTATGGTACTAAAGAATATGTCATCAATTATATTTAGTCTATTGTGACTCACCTCAGTATTCATTGTGTCAGTCTAGCTGTGTTGAGATTAAAATCAAATAATTGTAACATTTAAAACATTGTTGAAAATATATGTATTTTGTCAAATATCTTCTGACAGTGCAGTATATTACGTTTCAAAAGAATGACATACAAGTTTATAAATGTATGGGTAAGCTGTGTGTGGTGGTTTATATTTTCCACCTAACATTTTGAAATCGAATCAGCATGATTTAGAACATATTGAATTAAGTGTTAACATTTTATGTCATAGATCTTATGCAACAAAGAGTTGACAAACTAAACAATCATTCATGGTTTCTACCAACATAAATTATGCATGTAAATATTGACTTTAAGTATCTAGATGTAATTATTTTTTGTTATCAATTGTATGTGACAAAATATGAAATGTTAACAGAATATTGTAGTAGATGTTAAAGCTAGGGAAGTTTGTTTTTTTTCTATAAAATACTTTCTCTTGTAGCTTTTTACCTTACTGACACTTGTAAAGGTATTCAGATACAGGGTTTATTCTCAGCATTTTGGGAACATGACCCAACGCCCAAAATTAGGAATTTTCGTGAATTTTGGACAAAATTTGGAAAAAATTTGGAATTTTCGCCTTGCAATTGGGAAAAAACATACTTTTTCCATTGAGAACGTGACTGAATATTGGTCGTTAAAACAGCCCAGAAAAACCCTGAGATAAATATGATACATCATTAATTAAGCTAAAAAAATGCCATCGTGTTTATGGTTACTTCACCAAAATAATTTTGTAGGTTGGTCGCAAAATTTTTTTTTCTGAACATACTTTTTGTTCTTTGGAGGTACAATTTTTACCCAAATATTTTCGAAATTTCAATTTACTGTTAAAACTTTAGGGACAGTGCCGACAAATAGGGCGTTTTTTTTGGGGGGAAGGTGACTTGAGTGAACTATACACAGTAGAAATATGCCGTTATTGAGGATGAATAAAGTGGTATTATATTTTCATACTAATTTTAATGTTTGCAGAATCATATTAATAAATTACACTTTAAACCCTTTCAGTGACTTTGTGTAAGTTTTAATTATTTCAATTTTCTGTAATATGTCTCTTTAAAGTTAAAATTCTATTGATTGTACTCAGGTTTATCGTCCATTTTTTTTATTAAATTCAATATAAAAACATGATTCAGTATTAATGTCTTATGTGTTTTACACTCAGTATTGAACACTAGAAGTTTTGGCAGCTCTTCAACGAAATTTTTCCCTTATATGTACGAGGCGTGATTTAAACATTGTCAAATATATTTAATATGTATATGTTTGTTCCTACTTTTTCATAGAAGTCATTGACTTGGATAATAGCTGTACCTAAGTATATAATGATTTGAAATGTTGTTGGATTAAAGTCAAATTCAGTATTTCGTAATTATATGTACATGGTACTTCAAAAGATTCATATACACATGTACTGATATTTACATTTCATTATGTACTAAATAAACACTTCATGAAAATAATATCAATTATTGAACTTCTTTTATGATTAAGTATTTTTCTTCAATTTCCAGAGCAGCATATTTCCTCATTATAATATAATTACTATTTATATCGGTATTTAGTACATTTGTACTAGTATTTAGTATTAATATTTAGTTTTTGACAATTTTGTTCTAATTGAATATTCAGATAACACTATTGTGGTTTATTAGTAATTTTTATAGCTGGTAGCTTAAGATATTCAGCTTGTGTTTTCTTATGTCCCTGGCATCTAATGATGTGGGCGTGATATATCGATCGCTTTGTCCGTCTGTCCGTCTGTATGAAATTAAGTAGATTTTACAGTTTTGTCTGTCACTTTGATACTTATACAGTTGTTGCCTTTGACCATTCCCGATGCACCCATAACACTCAACCTTGATTTGATATTGTTACTGTTGATGTTAATAATAAATGTATAACTTTAACATCTTTAACAACCCCCCATCCCAAGGTGGTATACCATCTAGGAGAATGTTTTGTCCTCTATTTTTGTGTATGTTTCTATATGTAGGATAAGTTTTTGGTTAGTTGGTTTTAGGGAAGGTAGTATTTTGTAGAGAAAAGGATTTTTTGTATTTCTTTCTTTCTATAAATCCTGTTTTATTTATATTGAAAAAATAACTTGATTGAGAGAGTTTTACAGATCTCTGTATGGTGAGTTTGATACATGTGCCATGTTACGACTTACATGAAGACATTGTGTCTATGGCCATTTGTCCTTCACTGCAGAGAACAAGGCTAGTACTGGTACATGATCCAGTAAAGCTGGTCAGATTAAATGCATACAAGTATACAACTGAAATACCTTTAAACACAGGTGTTGGCCCAAAAACATTACAAAATTATTAGTCATATTTATTGTCATGATGAAATTGTATTCATGATATGGGCTGGTGACCTACCAGTATATCAATCAACTAATGTTCTGTTTTGTTCTATGTTTTTCATGGTCCCAAGTTACAGACTCGTGAGATGTATTTCATACAGCATTTCTTTTGAATTGCTTCTGTATGTTAGATGTATGAATGTTAAGAGTTGAATTCATAAAGAATACACAGATAAGCATGTACATTATTTCCACTGTATAAATAATTACTTCTGGCTAATCCTTGTTGAGTACGGTACATTTAAACTTATCTAACGTGGAGTCATACTTCTCTTACAGTGTGACAAACTTTAATCCATAAATGCCCTTTAACGACTGGTTTGTATTGATCACGCCTTTTCAATTCTATGATTATGTCTTGTAGTTTAATTGATGTCTCTTCCATATCCCAAGGTGTGTCATTGAATGTTCAGAATAACATCAATAAGTCAAGACATTTCATGGCTTGCATAATTTTGTCTTGACAACATTAAAGGTGTTGCACGTAAGTGTACGATATGACGTCAGAATATTATTTGTATGGTACTTAACATATGTATTTGGCTGTATTTCAAATGCAGTTTAGGGCATTAATAATCTTTTCAGCATTAATTTGATAATCATGATATTTGATTTAATGCGTTTGATTAAGTATCTATGAATGAGTAATCTAAGTGATCACATCTGCCTACTAGGCTTAACAGGCATGCCTGATAAATATTTGTTAATTTTGTAATACGTGGGTACATGGAAAATTCGAAAAAGATTTGAGAAATAAAGGTCTGTAAATGAATTTGTGGTTTATTCAGCTGATCCTGTCCTTTTTTGCTTGGTATGAACTTTGCACCAACAGCAAGGGTCATTTTGTGATTTTCCAGCTTTAATAGTGGAGGAAGACCCCAAGTTTACACCTTTGTAAAGCCACCGATCTGTAAGTTAGCTGGACAGCTTCCTCACATGTAAAATTTGTCTGGTCCTGGGTGGGGTTTTAACTTACAACAGTCAGACACCATAATCGCTCAACCTCAGAGACCCCACTGATCATGTGCCTACCGCTCAAACGGAATGACAAGGGTAAGAACCCTAATATTGTCACTGTGATAATTACATGTTCCCACCGTTCTTGTACCATTATCATACATGTACTTGTTACTTGATTTAGTTAAGCTTCATCTACAATATAGACTAGATATACAAATTTTCTAAAAAAAAGTCCCGTTTTAACCTCTGATATTCATCAGCCAATGAAGTCATTTGGTAAGTATTTAAATTATAATATGGTCCTGGTTTAATTGGTCGGCTTATTTTAAACAAATACATCTGTCTCCAACATACTAGTGTGACCAAGTATTACATTGTAAAATTTAAATCCAACATTTATTATTCTTAATCTGCTTGCAAAATCGATTGACCTTTAAACACGATTACATCAATACAGCTGATACAATGACTATTTGTGTATATAGTCGCTGTGTTTCAAAGATTTAAATCCTGATTATAGCCATGTTTTGTTTGTGACTGGTCTAAAATTTCTGTTTGTATATTCTATACATGGTCTTGATTACTGTGAATCATGTGGTTATATTGTTTTATGTCGCTTAGTGTTAACAATTGTTTTTACAAATAATACGCTAATTGAATAAAGTGTCAACATTTTGGGTTGAATTACTGAAAAAAGTCTGGGACTGATTGTGGAATTATTTTCAAGTGGTTATCAACTGATGATAAGTTGTCTCCTCTGATGGAGTTTGTGATAATTTTGTAACGACAATAAATCTTTTACTTACAGAAAGAACTTTATGGTTTACGTACAGTGTGACTATATTTAATTGTCTTTAAATTAAGGATATTCAGTTTGAACATATAAGTGCTTAAAATCAGTTGACTGATTAATTTTTGTTTAAAATATGTAATTATTCATTTTTTTAATGTCAGGATTTCCTCACAGTGACAGATCTAGAATGGGTAAGTTTTTATTGCAATCAGGAATGTAGAAATTAAATCACCTAATAAAGAGAGTATTTAAAGTTTTGATGGACTTAAAATTCAATTTGTGTTTTTTTTAAAGGAACATAATTATATATGTATATGGAATCAATGTGTGGGAACAATGATGAACTATTACTAGGCCTGAGGACTGATAAACTTGAAAACTTTACCAGACTAGACAAAAGATTACAGGTCACTTTTTACATTCACTTCATTTTTCTCTAGAAAAGGGACTTCACTGGGTATGAAGGCCTCATGAAAATTTTAGCAGAAGGACTTAGGTCTGAAAGTGGTTTGTGTATAACTTTTATATTTCAACCCTTTGCCTCTTAAGCATACTTTGAACTCTTCCAAATTCAAAGCTAATATACAAAACATCAATTTATTTAAGAAAATTGGGTTATTTCTCTCTGACAGAGTGGAAAAATTGCAGCAGAAGAAACTATTACTCACTATAAGGCAAAGAGATTAGTCTTTATAGCCAAACTTTAACTTTTACCTTGACTAAAGGAACTCAACCTAAAATTGACATTGATAATGATGAAAATGTGCTAAAGTCAGCATAGGACTTTAAATATCAGTAGTAACTGTTAGTTTTGTTGATATCTGTAGCAAGATATCTGTTGAAGACTATAGCAAGTGTTATTATTTTAAACAAACATATCCTTGATTGATAAATATTACTATGTTCTCTATTTTATCATTATTATCAAATGATTGGAGCTTCTAGATTTTTAAAAGTAAAAATATAGGGCTAAGATATCAATGCAGTTTTACCTCATTAATAAGACCACAATGGTGACCCTGGAAACCCTTAATATTAAGTTGGTCTTAATATCAAAGTGAAATAGAGAGTAAACTTGTCTAGAAAAAGGTGGTCATTATGATTAGGTGGTTATAATATTGAGACTTTCCAGTGAGAATGATTTAGTCCCAAAGATAGTCCCTGAAGGTATTATAACCATAATACATTAATCATTTTATGCATCTGCTAACTGCTACTCAAAAATGGTAGTAATATAAAAATAGTATTGCCCAATTATCGTTATTTCTTTGATAGTTACACTAGATACTTTGTATTTTATGACACATTTTTCAATTATTAGAGTTATTGCCCTTGTTGAAAAATTGAAAAATATTAATTTTTGGCAGTATTGCACAGTGATCTATATTTTTCTTTATTGAATGACATTGATACAGTGTTTTTGCATCATTTTACTGTGAGTTTTCATTGAAGTCGATCTTCCTTTTTCTTTAATCTTTGGAATCTTTTTGGAAAATGTCACAGTAAATCATTTTCTATCACAGAAACCAATAGAAATTGTAAAGGTTCCCAAAATCTGTCTGCTCATTTTTGAGATACTAATTTTGGTCATTATGGGTATAAAACCTCAATAAAAAGGTTTCACTGTGTACAAAGTTAACTCCATGTTTGTAGTTCTTTTTTTATTTGTTCAAAGTGTAAGTTCTATTTTGTGTTTCTGTCTCTGACAACATATCATTAAATGCATCAAAAATAGTGCAATGAAATGTTTTTTTTGGAATCAATGTTTTGTCAGTACCTTTATCTGAAATTGACTGTTCCAAATCCACGCTGAAAAACATGTGTTTATGTTCACATAATTGTCAAAATCACTTAGGTTTTATATAGATGATCATGAATGGACTTAAGTATATCATATATCATAATTGAAGACATTTTTCAAGTATGTCAATATAGATTGTGTGTCTACTAGACTTGATTTAAGTACTGTTATCTGGACTACTGGGTACCACTTAATGTGTAGATGGTATTTTGTACAACGTAGAATACCCAAGATTTAAATCAAACCTATCAAGTAAATGTTTTATGTGTATGGGTACACAACGGGCACATGGCTATTTAGCTGAGAAGGTCTGAATATTTGGTCTATAGATTTTAGGTTTATGAGTTTGAATTTTGGGCTGGGCACGGCATGGTATGGCACAGCACGGCATGGTACTCTTTCTCTGTGACAATCTTGATTAGCATTTTGCATCTAAATCCATGTGTCCTCCATTGCTGATCGATCATGGGTAGAGGTTCGCAGTTTCTTGCTGAGAATGAGGGTAGCACTGGTAGGGAATCCATGAAAACTGGTTAGGTTAAATGCCCAATTTTATATAACTATATTGTACAATACCTTTGAAAACAAGTGTAAAACCCCAAAAATTATTTGTTCCTAAAAGATTTTAGCTTTCTTCCTAGATTATGATGAACTACAATTGTATTTTTCTTTTGCTAGTTTTGTATTTGATCATATATGTGTGTTTTATTTTAAGTACATTTGTATGTGGAATATCAAATGCTGAAACAGATGCATTCATTTAAAATATTACTTGTGAATCATTTAGTAAGAGCTTGTTTGATATTGTTGATTGTTGTTGGGAAGATAAAGTTCTAACTGTGAAATTTTTGTAAAGATTCCTGAATTGTTTTGATTGTATTGTATTGCCACTTCTTACAGGTTTATTAATATTTTTTCTGTTGGGTTTAACGTCACACCTACAGGTAGAGTCATTCGGCAACTTTTCTGACTTTAACAATGGAGGAAGACCCCAGACATACACCTGGGTAGAACTACCAACCCTCCGTAAGCTAGCTGGACAGCTTCCTTGCTATGTAAAATTTGGTTTACCAAGGTTTACCTGTATGAATAGTGTGTAGGTTTGGATCTTCCTTTAATGTTATATTGTAATCAGGATAATTAAAGACTTGATTTATTTGTTTGTAGCTTGAATGTCAGAAGTTAATTAAGCGTAAAATCAGTGAATGTCTGATCTCTTTTAATGCTGGAATGAAGTTATATAAGAACAATATGTCAGCCTTGTTTGATATAAGTCATGGGCATATAGTAGGGAGTATTAAATGTGGATGTAACATATACATATACATGTATTTGAATTCAGGTATATTTCTTAGCTTGAACATCACAGATAATAATGTTATTTTCAGCTTGAATATGGAGTGTTACTCAAAATAAAGCATAAATCAATCTTTTGACAATTAAATTGATAAACCTAAAGTCACATCATTTCAACCAGTTTCATTCTTGTATGTAGATGGAGCACTTAGTACAGCTCTTTTACTGAAGATTGAATTTACTTTTATACAAGTGATACAAACACTCAAATACAGTGCAACCTCTCCAAAGCGACACCCTTTAGGAGAAGCCAAGGCATGTTGTTGTTGAGAAGTTATTTGCTCTAGAGAAGTTAAATTAAAGTTAAATTGTACAGTGGAAAAGATCATGCGGTTGTTGGAGGGAGTTTGGAGAGAGGGCCACTCTGTAGGGGTTGCACTGTATATTAAAGTACTGAGAGGGCTGTTGTTGGCTAGCTTGCAGTAATGCCAATTCTTTCTGGAGTTTATAGTTACACTTTTTCTTCCAATCACCTTAATGCCAACATTGGCCAATAGAAAACATGCTGATGGACAGATCGATTAGTATATCTCTATGTGAGATGCAAGAAAATGATATTAATTGCTGCCTTCAATCTTCCTTAATTAATGTCTTTCTGCATTTCGATGTCATAATTAGTGTTCTATGTATTGTATAACTGGATAATTAACACCGGGCCAAATTTTCATATTGTCTTCCCATACATGTTAGAAAACATTGTAAGGATCAGGTAAAATCCCAATTTCCACTGTTAATTTCTTCAGGTATGCTGCTAATGTGACAAATCTACTTAATTAGACAACTAATTATCCTTTTTTTCTGCCATTTATTATATCATATCATTTAATGGACATTGTTAACATCAGTTTGCACAGTTTATATGAAGACTGTAGGCTTATTAGTGAATGTTTTGCCCCCAGCTGTACCACTGGTTAATTAATAATACATGGTTCTAAAAAATAGTAACTTTATTGTGTTATATACCTCACTTGATTTGCTTAAAGGGAAGTATTTCAATAAACATGTCTGGTATGAAGAAGTCAGGATATCATTGGTCAACTTGGTGTTTACTTCTTTTTGAAATATGTTTTTCATTGGTCAATTCATGTTTATTGATTTTTTCATGTCCATCAATTGTAATCTTAATGTTCAGCATAGGTCGACTTGATGTTTGACAATTTACATGTTCTTGTTTCAGGAGGAGCTAAGAAGTTTCTATACACTGGACCGAAGAAAGGCAACGATGATGAAGACGATGACGTGCCGTGGAACTTTAACTCTAGTAGAAGCCAGAAACAGACCACAGGTGAGTATATCATATGTACAGTCAAATCTGTGAACAATTGCCACCTAAGAAGAAATGTTGCCATTATGCATAATTAGGCCAGCCTTAAAAAGTGTTGGTTTGCAGTTTAGTGACTGACTCAGTCAAGCATATACAGTAATGTGAACAAAAAAAATAATATTGAAGGATAAAAAACAAATGCCTACCAATTGTCAGAAAAATTAAGTCACATAATGGCAAACCAGCATTTTTCTTAGGGTGGCCTTATTCAGATTTTTTTTTTTTGTTTATTACATCAGTGTGTCCAAAAAGTTATTATTTGTGTTATTGTTAGTACATTTGTAGCTGCTACATCATGTTTGAATACATGCATTTCTCTGATATAATTTGTTTAGGCTGTTTTTATTATGTTATTTATTGATGCTTGTAGGCGTATTAATTTTTATCATTACTGATAAAAACGGTTGTATTGAATTATTCATTTGTGTTTGTAACGTTACGAGCAAATGAGAAGATGCTACTTTAGTTATCGATCAATCGTTACGTTTAATTAAGGAAATGTGAAGTGAAGTGCTTGATTAATTAGACTCACAAGCCTGGTGTTCTTCCTCTTCATAATGGACGTGTGGTTTGTTTTGCTAGCTTTATGCACGAATGTTTATTTTAAGATAATGTACATCTACTTCCCATTGGGGCATATTTTCTGTGGTTCTCTGTGACAACTTGACTGAAGAAAGTAAATGCTCATCACAAAATATTTGATGTCAAATAGCTCTTTAGGTAAACTGTTTGATTCACAGACCTCAAAATTATTTTTCATCCACCACTGATCCATGTGAATAATTTGTAGAAGTTGGTAGTTACCAATAAGTAACAAAGTTTGTACTTGTTCAGAATACAGGAAAAATAGTTTGGTTAACTGCCAATTGGTATTTAATGATTTATATGTAATACTGCTGATGACAAGTGTAATATGGAAAGGATTTATTTTCCGTTTTTCAGGAGCTCAGAAGTTTGAGCTAGACGGGGCATGGAGCATACGTAACATGAATGTCGGTGGTGGGTCTAAGGCACCTAAATCTGATGGTCTAACCTATAATGCAAATAACAAATACTACTCCAGACACAGTGGAGCTGCTAAAGGTATCTTGGTTGTCACTTGCTATTATGCATCCCTTGTGGAATTGTAAAGCAGTTGTAAATTTTGTTATCAATTTCTTTGATAATTCTTTCTTGAACTATGATGAATTGTCAGCCAGTATATAGCTGAAATACTGTTGAAAACATGCAAAAATGGATTTTTAAAAAAAAAAAAATAAAATATGTATAGTGTATTGATGATTGAGTTGTTAAGTATTTTTCTGTTATTTCAGACAAGGATGACTTTAATTCATTCCTAGATGGAGTGAATGCAAAGAGCAATGCTACTACTGGAGGTTCTGGTAAGTGACCTTTAAGAATAAACCATTTCTGATGATACCACAGGAACTTGTCAAACTTTTTTTTTTATCTCATTGTCTTAGAGTATATTTAGTGCACGCGGAAGCACTTGTTCTATACTTGAAACCCTGACATTGAAGCATTTCTATCACAGACTCTTAGTTCCTAGTATTCAAAGAGATAGACGAGTCATAATAAGAGAGATGTGACATAGCTAGAAATATTACCATATTTAAGGATGAGTAATTTGTATCCAGTTGCGTTTGGTAGTTTCTTAATTTTGTAAAAAATTATTTTTAGCTTGTATGCTAAGAAGACAGGAAGAGACAATATCTTAGCTTGGTCATTATTTTCATGCACATTACATGGAGTTCTTGCAAATTGTCCAGTTTTATGTAGTAAGGTTAGTAGGTCAAGATTCTCGGAAATGACCTTGTTTATAATGTTGTGGATGAGTACCATGGAGTTATGGTTTTATATGTAAAGCATGTAAAATATGTCATTTAAATTCCTTGTTTAACATAGTTATATATCATTTTAGTTTATCTCCACAGATCAAGGCGGTAAAATGTGGAGTGTTGGCAATCAAGCTTCACGGAGACCATTTACTTACACGTACGGTAGTGAGCACGTCAACCCCACAGATCAATTTGTAACTCCACGAAATGTTTCTAATTCAAGCACTGGAATGTATCCACAGACTGATAATTCAATGTATGCTTCACAAACAGGAAGTGGAATGAATTCTGGGAATTCAAACTCATTCAGGGGAGGTAATCATATGAATTCAGATCATGGGAATGGATTTAGCAATCAAGGCATCACAAATAATACAAGTAACAATTCAGTGTTTAATAAATCAATAATGTCTACAAATAATGGTGCAAGTAGTTCATTCAACCCCACATCCAGAAACAGTTTATTTAACTCATCACAGATGAATGCAGGTCTGCTAGGAACCGGATCCAAGAGACCAAATAATAAATCATTATGGTGAAATATGCCTGTATGTGATTCATGGCTATATTGTGCATTTAATATTTAAACATTTTACTAGTACTTGTGCTGTTTCATTGAATGAATGAACTTCAATAATTTAAACCTTCAATGGGAAGTGGAGTGCATTATGAGATGCTTAAAATATTTTAATCTGGTTTAGCTCACCTGATAATGTTTTTTTTATTCTAGATCCTGAATTTTTTAGCCCAACTCTTACCTTTGGAAAATCTAACTTATATCATGACAGCTTTCTAGCATATGGTCATCTGCATAGGTATTGACAACAATCATGTGATCTGATTTTTATGTTCTTGCCGAGTTCAAAGCAAACATCTTTTTGACTGGCACAATAAATATATTGTTTCATTTTAATTAAGCTTCAAATTCATGCAAATTTTATATTGATAGCAATATTTCTTTTTATGAGAGCCATTATAATTTTAGGTTAGTTTATAGCTTGAGAACGGGTTTAATGGCTGCACCATCAAATTGTGTTGGTGAAAACATTATCAGATTAATAGGTCTGTTGCCTATTTTAAGCAACAGTTGGCTATTTAAATATAGTGTTTCCCGGACATGCTGCTAGCACACAATTTAAGATGCTATAATTAATAAGATTCAAATATCTTCAATTCTTGACATAAAGAAATATTCTTGGATGAAACAAAGCCTAATTTATCTCATGTAATAGTTGTTCAACAAGCAAAGTGTATATGTTGATGTAATTAATGTAATTGCCATCCCTACTCACATATTTATGTATAACGAACACTGTGCATAATTTTCACTTTGACTCAAACTCAAATAGTGTTATGCTTTTTTTTTCATTGGACTACAGGGATCATTCATTACATGATTATTACAACAATGATGATTAAGAATTTAGATTAAAATGGTAGGTAAAGGATAACTAGAAAAAAAAAACATACAAAAAATCCCATCTTCCCCGAAATACTACCTTATCTTACACCAACAAATCCAAATTCACCTGACACAAAAAGTACAAAAAGTGGGTGACAAAATATGATCTCCCCTAGCAGTAGTGCCTTGGGGGATATTCTTCTAAAGTGGATAACATAAATACATTTGTATTTACTTATGATTTTGTTCTTCATAACTATCAACAAATTGTATTCAATTTGAACAAGTATTAGGTGAAAATATCAATGTATTGTTTTGATGTCATAGTAAAAGTGTTAAGTGAGTCACTCAGCGCGTAATGTGCTTGTTAGGGCATAATAGATGATTTTTGTGCAGTGTTCTAAATGCATTTTTGTTTGTCTTTTCGTATAGTTCTAAGCAATACCTAAGATGTGAATTATCTATGTGTGTGTGGTATTTGAGCACATCTGTCTATCATAAACACATGTACTCGCCTCATGTTGTACAGTTTCCATTAAAAAGAAATAATTTGTTGTACTGTGTAGTCGTATTTCATATGATAGAGCATGGGTATAGTGAATTCTCCGGGGCCCTAGTAAATATTTAACTGTATCCACATTTCACAATACTATATCAATAACAATGAAATATAGAATGATGTATCACTGTATTCAATTTTTCACTATATCAAAGATCACTATAACCATGTTTTACTGTATGATTTATGTTCGCTTAAGTGACATTTATTATTTTTATTTATTTGGTTGATTTCACTAGAATCAAACCTAAATATGAATGTTTTTTTATTAGATTGGCATAGAGAGTGTTTACAAAGAAATTTTTGTAGATGCAGCCATTCATCAAGTCTTGTTGTTATCTTACATTATCATCACTGTAACCAGAATGCTTTTTATTTTTCTATGGAATCAATTTCTGTGATATTTTTTAAAGGAAATAGTTGAACCATTTGATATTGTCATACTATTTTATAAGGTGGATTTTACATACACAAAATTATTATCAACCGGGTATTCTAAATGAATATTCCTCAATTTCCTCTGCACGCAACTTCTACATTTTACAAGAGATTTCAATGAAATCACCAAGTACCCCAACGCATGTCGGGGTCTTGTGATTTAATTATTTTTTTTGCAGAATCATGGCCCTTTGTTTATTTGTGCTCATGTAATATCCTGTGTGCAACTTCTCATGAAAACTTGGTTTTGTGACAGTTCTTGTCATCTTGTTTTTATTTTGTGTATGTGTATGATTTATTCATTTCTCTTGATTCAATATAATAATTACTAAAAATATTTCCAATATATCAGCAATTCAGTGTTTTTTTCTCTTGGATACAGATTAATATTGGGCAAGTGGTTAGTGCGCTGGACTTGTAACCTGGAGATCTGGGTTCGGATCCCGGTCACAGCAGGTCATACCCTTCTTGGTAAATTTGACAAAAATGTTGATTTTCCTCCATGTGTGGAGAAGTTGTAGGCTCCTTGTGGAAGGGTAAGTTAGTACTGGTTAGGTGGAACGGTTGCTGTAGATAACTGAAAGATTGTTGAAAAACGGCGTTAAGCCCCAGTGACAATTAGTCTCATAAAAACAAACAAACAAACAGATAATTGTTAGAATATTTAAGTTTGTTACAAATTTTGGATAAACATAATTATGATTAGTCTGGTATGAATTTTACTTTGAACAAAAAAGGAAATATTTTGTGCTCTATGGTAGTGACTACATTTACCATGAAATATCCCAACAGTTAGCTCTCATTAATAAATGAGGGTTTGTAGTTATATGACCCTGACTTTTAACAGCAGATAGCTAAGCAGGCATTTTTTGTTAACATTATACATGTAATTATGCTACTGAAAATAAGAAGAAAAAAAACAACATTTTTGTGAAAATGCTTAAAAATGTTTTTTGGATGGAGGATTTTTAAATGAGTAACTGCAAACCAACTATTTTTTAGTGTGGCCTTACATATGTATTGTGAATACTTCATGATATGGTGAAATGGTATGCCTGTGGAACCACTGATTATTCTGCTTTCAAGTGATTATGTTTTCTTATCATTTGTGCAATGTTGTTTTTTAATTTATATTTGACACATAGTGTCATGATATCCTTTGAAAAATTGTTTTTTGCTTTTATTTCTGAAGTATTTTTTTTTCCAACTGCATTTACTGTTATTTGTTGTGATTAGGCAAAAAGAGAAGTTCCTTGTTTCTGCTTACCTGATTGACACTATTTTTTCTGCAGACCCTAGGCTTTTTTGGTCTCTATCAATTTTTAAATTGCAGATAGTGTCATGTTTACTAAATCTTTATTTAATCTTAATAGATTATTTGAAAAAAAGGTTCTGCCAAACTATTGACCCAATATTTTTAGGGATGTCAGGGGAAACCAGGTATTTATTTTTTTGGCCTAATTAAATCTGACAATTCTGCTATGTGGAGTAACAAAGAGTCAGTTAAAACATGATAATGTCTGGCATTTTATTTATCTAACCACTTGTTTTTAATGCATCTTAATTTATTTTAACTGTGATATGAATGTTTATTCTGTAATTTATGTCTAGTTTTATTAGTCAGACCAGGAACCATGCTATGTATAGTCCCTGGTCAGCCTGTGTTGATCTCTTTTGAAAAATTTGTCAATTCTGTTACATATAAATTTTTAAAACAGAATTAAATATCATGCTGAGAACAATTAGTTTGAAACCAGATCAGCTGGAAACCAGACTGTAATTTTATAAACTGTTAACCAGACTACCTGTAGTCTTATTTGCTGTAAATCCAGACCAACTGTAATTTTATTACCTGTAAACCAGACTGTGACTTTACTACCTGTAAACCAGACCAACTGTAATTTTATTACCTGTAAAGCAGACTGTGACTTTATTACCTGTAAACTTGTTCAGTCATTTTATTAGATTTACAAAACTTGACCAACTGGTTTTCCTAAACATTGGGAAAATTTGTTTCCACTTTTCGTTATGTAGTGATTTTTTTAAAGAAAGTACAATTGTTGATATAGAGATGCATTATGTTATGTTCTTATTAAACTTTTTGCATTTTTGATCACTGAAGTTTAATGTCGCACCAACAACCAGGGTCATTTGGCAATTTTCCTGTTTAAATAATGGTTAACATCTGGGTATAAGATAGCTGGACTGCCTCCTTACATTAGGAATTTCGTCTTTTTGGGGATTTGAACTCACAGCAGTTAGGGACCAGTGATGACAAGTCAGACACCTTTTTAGGTTCAGCATGATAATTTATTATTCTGCACTCTCTAGATATCAAAATGACAAACTGCAGTTTTTTTCAATTTCTGAAAAACTACAGTATCCGCTTTGTTTGAAGTACATATTCTCATGTTATCTTGCATAATTCATTGTGTATTGGTTGAAGGATTATATAAACAGTGTTTGTCAAAATATATATCAAGGTTTATTAAATTAATTTGTAAAAATATTACGCTCACAACGTTTTGTACTCTTTACAAATATAGCAACTGGATGTAACCAAATATTCCTTGCACGTGTTTAATGGTATGGCAAATTTTTGTTTATCCTAAGTTAAACTGAAGAAAAAAAATCTAGTTTTATGAAAATGGTGGAAAATAAATGCAGTGCATTTATTTAGCAATAGTTGACAAAGGTTATGATAACAATAGTAAGTACATGTTAGCTATTTTGGTTCATTTACAATCAGCTTCAGAAAATTATTCCATCTTTTTAATGAGTTGAAAATGACCAATTAGGAACCAAAATGTTTTTTTGATGGTCATTATATGCAAACATGAAAATTTATTGAGGAAAAATCTTGTGTAAATTATTTAATATATAGAATTGTGTTTATACAAATATAGTTGTTTTATGACAGAATAACAAAATACTTGTGTTAAAATTCTTGCAAAAATACCAGTTGTTACAATGTTTATGTACAGAAATATTTGATTAAAGTTTTCAATTCCATATTTTTGTTGAAATGTATTACTTTGATACACCCAATATTATTAAAACTAGCCCTTTATCGTTTTGTATGTATAGTCCCAAATATATGGCGCATATATTGGGTATACAAACAAATATAGATCATTGGTAGAAGTTAGTCAGTTATTGTATCTGTAAAAATAAATTGTTGATCACCTTTACTTAGTATATCCATTTTTCAAAAGAATTCTTTGATATGATAATACCGAAATAAATACTTTACATGAAAACAAACTAGACAAAGTGTGTAAACAATATTTTTGGCATTTTTTGTAAGGAAATACCTTCAGTTTTAATGCCAATGAAATCTCAAGCACATAATCATTTTCTTATATTTATACATACCATAGTTTTAACACAATTGGTCAAAGCAATACAGAGCAAATCCTGCTTAATCCTCTAAAATATGAACCTAACCATGCCTTCAGACATTTTCTGGCTTATTTTAAACATTTTTTTTCATTACGAAGCATTTTTAGCAGGTGATTGTTATCACTATCATGTGAGAGATATAGGTTACAGCTACAGCTAAAATAATATAAAATCTGAAACATTTTTTTATTGTTTATTATTCATAAAAACATGTTCAAATATACTCAATTATGCATAAATATGATTACATTAATGAACACATGAACTAGTATTCTCTACATTTATACAAATTTTTCACATTCATTGATTCAGATAATTTTAAGTATGACATGAAATGCAGATAAAAATCAAAACTCAACAGCAGTCTTTGACTTATAAGCAACGTGGCTTACATCTGGGTACAAGTGAAAAATGCCTCAGGCAAGTTCAAAATTGCCATTCCTGACATTATATACAAAGTGGAAGAACAAATTTTTACTATTGAATATAACCAGCTTCAATGAAGTTCAAAAGCTGCCTGTTATTGAGTCACTACTCAACAAGAATGCCAGTAAGAGTACTGCAACTAGATAATGTGGTCTACAAACATTCATAGCACATGTATTCACATGGATAGTTGTTATTAGGTAGGTTTGTCCATTTACTTGTTTCTTCCCATACTGTGATTGATTCTGTAATGTTTGTCAGTACCTTAGTATCCAATAATTCTTCTGAAATCATCATCCTAGTTGTCAAGATTTCTGGAATTGTAAAAGGCCTGCTTGCACCAACTTGTGTATCTTTTGTTTCATATCTCCACTGGCTGTCTGTAATAATCTGAAATGTTCACCATCAGTGCTTTGCACATTAGTAATTGGCTATACAAATATAAGTATTTCTCAAATTGGGCTAATAGTTAAATTTCACTTTTTTTGCAGCTATACCTTAATTAGCAAGTTTTAAGGAAGGATTAAAAAGCTTGAAGAAGGTATAATTATTACAGTGACTGCAATTAAAGGGACTCAACCACAGGTAAACACCAAATAAAATTACAATGAAAAATATCACTGTATGGATTCAGCGTCATTCAGGAAATCAAAAATAAAATGAAAAACTATCAGTATTGAGGCAATCAATTAAAACTAAACTCAGTATTTGTAATTATTATAAAATGTTTCCATACACCAACACACCTTTGTCCATTGTCTGGATTTAATCTCAGCTGTTGAAACAAATCTTGTATTTTGGGGTCCATTAATACAGACTGTATTTCTGGATCTGATAGAATTTCCTGCATTTTCTTTTCATCAGCAGCAGTTGGCTGGTTAGGATTGGTACTACTTCTCACTTGCATGTCAGCACCAGCACTGGTTCTACTGGGTGTTACTATTTGAGGCTGTGAAGGTTGAGTGGGTTGTCCTGCTGCTTTGTCTTGCTGATCACCAAGTTTATTAAAATGGTCACCTGTAAGTCATTAAAAGAAAAATATGTCATCAATAATAAACCACAGAAGGTGCTCATTTACAAATCAAATGAAAAATATTTAATTTTGTTATGCTATGATTGTATCCTTTATGATTGTTATTTTTGTTCACAAAATGGAATAACATACATAGTAGTAATAAATTGATCATGAACAAGTTTACAAACCCATTAAAGAACAGAAATCTTGTAAGAATTCTTGCACTTCAACATTTCCCCCATATTTTCTCATCGCTTCTGTTGGGTTTTTCTGAAATTCTCCAATTGCTGTTATAAACTTAGGATCCTGAAGGATAATATAGGAATGACATTATGCAATAAAAATATTCCATCTATCATTATATGTAGTCCAAGTATTGTATCTTGGGTATCATAATTTTTTAAACACAACACAAGAGAGTACTAATCTCTCTGACAATAACTTTCCTACAATACATAAAGAAAAATTTATGATACAGCCACCCATACATAAAGTTAAAAGCCAAAAATGCACATTTAGATGCACATCAAGCATGTTTAATAATCGGTTAACAACATTTTGCACATTTTATTGCTGCTAAAAATAATGTTTTGTTGTATTAACATGTGCAGAAAATTTTACTGACCTGTAATCTTTTGGTTAACTTTTCATTCTTCTCTAACTTGTTCAACAAATCATCTGTCACCCATTCTAAAACAAATTTGTATTTTCAGTATTCACATTATCAAGATTCATTACTTGGTCCGATACATTTTATCGAAGTTTGATATTTACTATAAAAGTATTATATTATTATGTAAATGTGGAGCTTCATCATAGTGTCTAAAGCAATGTACTTAGTCAAACAAGTTAAGCAAATGTTCATTTAATGGTCAGTCTATCTGGGTATCTTAAATGAAAATAGGCAATACAAGTGATTTATAATCAAGAAAAAATAACAAGTCCTAATGAAAAGTTTATGGTTGAAAGCAATTGATAAAGAACAACACCTTTATTTTCCATCAGCTTTGTATTAGTTTTCTCCATTGCTTCTTGCACCTCCGAAAATCTTAAATCAGATTTTGCATCAGCATTCTTTCTTACAAATGGTATATCCTCTAAAGTTTTCTTGTTCTTTGTATTCTGAGATTGTTGACTCGAACTGTTAGAGTGTGATGTTGATTGCACTGGCTTTGATTTTGGTGGACCACCAAATAAGAATCCTTTTTTCATTCCTCCAAATGAACTTGACGTCTTGACTTCCGTTTGTGAGGATATTTTATCTGGGACATTTTTTACCTCATTCACCCTTTGAGGTTCAGTTTGTGTAGTTTCTCTTTTCTTATTTTCAGATTTTACTTGTTTAGTTTTTGGGGATGATGAAACACCTTCGCCATTTTGAACTGAAGAAACTCCATTAGCCTGAAATGAAAATAATAATCTTTTGTGACAGAATGAATGATTGGGTTAACAGGTTCAACAAAACAAATTTATATTGGAGCTAAAAAGCTCAAAAGCATATTAAATGTCATGATTTATTAAACAGATATTTGCCAATAAATATTTTGTTGATATAACTAACCTGTTTGACATTATGTTGTTGTTTCTTACTTCTAAGTTCTCTCAGTGAATCAACTTGTTTCAGAAGCTCTGACATATCCTCCAATGGAGGTGGGCCATCTGAAATGAATAAATAACAGTACTCTAAACACAGTCTACACTATACATTGCATGAATGCAAAATATTTTTTGGTCTGAATCCCGTCAGTCAGAACTACAGAACAGCCATAGTAGGCAGTTTTGCATGGACTGAAAACAAAATATAACATCATCAAACAAATGGTAAAATTTTACATTGCAAGTGATGGGCAAGATAGGATACATACATGAATCATGTTTTATCAAGACAGTGACAAATAAAATGAAAACAGGACAAATAGGTTTGAATTCTAGCTGTGAGATTAAGGTACAGCATTACATCTTACTGTTCACTTAAAATCCCATAATTTCGAACAATTAGACTAGAAGATCAGACCTAAAAATGAAAAAAAAAACAAATGAAAAGAAACAAAAAGCGTCATTGACAACCTTCGGCAGACATATTGGAATGTGTAAAGTATAGATAACGGATCAATATAATATTAAGCGCGGTATTATATTATAACGCCGGGATTTTGCGCTGTATTAGTTGACTTTGGTATAATAAATATTTGATATATATAAATGTAGATGGTCTTTTAGTCTTGTTTAAACAGAATACGTAATAGAAAAATGTACAATTACTCCATTTTGACTCGAAACCGCATATATATTGTGGTGACCGAGAGTTACATCTAAACGGTTACGCATTATTTTATTCATGTCGTGTAAAAAGTTTTTAAGAATTTATGAATTAAAAAAATAATTAAGAATTTACGCTAAACATACCCACAAAAACAAAGTAATTTGATCTTAACACAAACAGTTTGAAAATTGTTCCACGTTTTTACCAAAAGTATGTACTCACCTGTATAAAAATTTGTACATGATGTTTATGACATGGACACCGTTTAAATCAAAACATATGCACGTGCTTCCGGTAAAAATGTCAAAATTATTTAAATAAAACATGGAAAAATCTACGTGTTCGTGGAATTTGTCAGGGCAAATTGATTATTTGTGTAGAAATAAAGAGCTGGTTGGAAATGAATGGTTGAAGTATAGAAGTAAACAGGTTTGTAATATAACATTGATTTTCATGATTCTAAATTTCTAAAGATACCATGGCTGTAAAAATCATTTGTCTCACTGTCACAAGCATTCTAATTAGTTGAACTAATTGGTACCAAGCTCCAAAGTATTTTATTATGAATAGGACCCCAGCTTACTTGTGTAGTATGTACTGTTTCTATGTTAAACTATAGAAGTAATCATAAAACTATATAATTCAAGGGACCCCCATCATTTACCATGACACACAAAATCTTAAACGAGAGTTACTTGAATAACTAGCTGGAAATAGAAACATTTTTCATATCATATGTGTTTTGATATAGTTTTCCCTTTTTGCATGGTTAAATCTTATACAATTGTTGAAGATTTATTTTTTATTTCGCATGGATAATATTTAGTTTTAATACACCTGACTTTTGCTGACTCAAGTAATTTGTTGGTTCTGTAATTCATTTGTTAATTTAATATTTAAATGACCTGCCTTAATATCAATTTTTGCATTGCTCCTTCAGATTTGGACCAATAAAGATGGTAAAGAGATTTTAGATAGACTTAAAACATTATTTCTCTCCAAGAAACTTGCACAGTTTGGAGCATTATTTCGTACTATACTCCTTGATATTGTGTGGAGAAGTAGAATACAGGTAGAGCATGATGACATAGACTTTAAGCAGCATCAGGCTATTTGTATCGCCCTAAGTGGCTGTCTCAAATGGCCAGATATACAGAGGTAAATTTATTTCCTGTTCTTTAAATACAAACATATAGCTCTCATTAATGATTTTCATTGCAGGCTTCTCAAAACATTTTGTTGCTTTCCTATAAACAAATTAGATCCCATGATATATTTTAAACACTGGTGAGAGCTATAAAATTTTCAATACTTATTTATCATAATCAACAAATTTATTACATTTTGATATAGTAAAACTATGTTATTATGAGCATTGTTATCTTGATATCTTAGCACGAATGCTGGCTGCTTGACTTAGCTTTAAGTGATACCTACCTTGATTATCTCTAGTGGTGTCATGTTGTATAATGTTCGCTGATCATTTTTTTCTTCAATACATGTATACTTGGCATTACAATGTAACTTTCAAGTTGTGTACCTATGGTATTACACTGCATTAGAGTGACACAAATTTTGAACATGATATTGTACAATAGAGAGCATGAAAATATTCATGGATAGAAAACTTTATTGAATCAATTGACATATTTTTAAATAATCAACAAACATGCATACTTCTATTTGACACATGCGTACATACATAAGCATTTTGTATTATTACTGTAAGTATGCTTGTTAATGTACATAATTTCAGTCAACAACAAAATACTTTGTTATAAATAGCATCCAGCTGATATCAACATTTCATCTGTTCCAGTGACTCCTCAAAAAAACAAAGTTCCACCGGACTTGCATGTATAAAAATTTTAAAATACTTCTGGTCTGTGTATCTAAGGACTGTAACTGTCCCATGTTGACCAAAGCATTTTCCTTTTGAGCAATTCAAACTGACATCATTAAATAAATATAAATTCGAGTTTTACCTAGAGGGGACTTATTTGTTGTCAAATCCCTTGGGTGTATATTTACATAAATAGTCTATCTTGTGTGAATCTGTTTGTCATGTAATTTTTGTAGGTTTACACTTGATTACATAAATGGAAAGCCAGCATTTATTCTGTGTGAAAATACTGACTCAGTAGAACCCAAAAGAAAGAAAGCGAAGAAATCTCAGGTTTGTGACTCATCTGTGACGAGAAAAGTTCTCTTCAACAGCATGACTTTTTTCTAGTTAAACAAATCATATGACATATGTAAAAGATGTGTTAATTTATTGGACTGCATGATTTATTATTATGCTCTCTCAAAGTATATATCTGCCATAACTGTAATAGTATATATCTGCCATAACTGTAATATTTAATTCTCTTCATAATTTTGTAAAGCAAGTTCATATATCAGATACAAAGTTGTCAGGTTCTATGGCTGAAATTTTCCTGTATTTCAGAATTATGATGTGACTATTTTGAAAGCTGCCTGGTTGTTTTCTTGTTACCTTGGTGATGAATGCAGTCATTTAGTTCCATTAAAAGATATTTTATCTTATACAAATCATGGAAATCTGGATGTCAGATGGTATGTTTATTTTTGTGATAGCATGTCTTGTACTGAACTCAGTTTTACAATCAAAATGTATTAAGGCATAATACTTCATATAATACATATATCAACCAATTAGTCGAATAAAAAGTTATACACATATATCAGTAGTCAGGGTTTTTTCCTTCTATAGCAAGGGCCGTTAATAGGCATTTTCCCCCTGAGGAAAAAAAATTAAAATCATGCTATTTTCCCTTAAAATGTAGTTTACATCAATTTTTTTCTTCCCCTTTTTGCAATAATGCTGTGTTATTTTTCCCCAAATTTAAGATAAAGGCCCCTTCCCGACCTGTGAAACAAGCCCTGGTAGTGTATAAATTTTATTTGACTTTTATTCATTTTGCAAAATATGAATTGATATATTATTAATTGATAAGTTTTATTCCTGATACAAAATTTATTTGTGTTTTATTAAAGTATCATTAATGTTCAGTGATATGTTTGTTAGAATGGATTCATATTTTTGATAAATGCTATGTGATTTAGCTATAGATGTTTATAATAAAGCTTAATTTTTGTTTAGTTTGCATTAAGACTGATTATTAGGACTTCCTACAGGAATCTGAAGATTTCGTTTTGTTCCAATTATTAAACAAATGCACGGATTTCCCTGATGCAGGTTTCTTGCATCCCTGATGCGATATTCAGCTGAGGGACTCACATTGAGAGTGACCACCATATCCTTGGGACCCTATCCGACTCCGAATTTGCCCTTGGCATTTTCTTTGTGGGACCCCCCAAAATTCCCAAGGGACCCCTAAAATGTTGGAGATGGGAGTCCTGGGAGCCTCGGGTGAAAAATCTTAGGGAAAACCCTTCAATTCACATATATATTTTGCAGCTAAAAAGCCCATGACAGTCATATACTTCTTTATTTTCAAGGTTTGCCTGTCAAACTATTATGGTGCAACAGAAATTGTCTCCAGTTTCTAGAGAAAAATTCCTTCTGAAGCATTTCACAGAGCAACAAATCCAAGATTTGAAAATAAGGTAGTTATGTTAATTATTATGCTTTACCCTCATGTAATTAATACTGTGTTAGATGTAAAATTGTGTTTGCCCTGCGGTATAAGCGTACCCTGTTGCAGGGATTATCCTAGGTCAAATTTTCCATGAGAGAATTTCTCCCATTTACAAAAAAATCATGAGAGATTTCCAATTTCTGTGAGAGAAATTCTCCCATTTGCACAAAAATGATAATATTTTCGATTCAAGAAATCAAAACATACTGAGATCAAACGTTTAATAGATCATTTGACTAGAGTCATTTATATAAAAACACTGACTAGAGTAATCATGTATAAGAAGGCACAAACTTCTGTGTTATTATTATTATCGTCCGTATTTGACGTTTTCAAAAATGAAAGTAGAGAAGTTTGCTTCCCCGACTTCGCCATGTTGATCACATCAGAGAAGCGCTTATTAAACAAAGAGAGCTAATTCTAGACGCTTGGCAGTCGTCTAGAGGACATTGACTTAAAGCGCTTTAGGTCAGACACCAGTAAATCAGCGTATTTCATTTGGCTGGAAGCGGTGCGATATTTTTTCGCATTTAAGGATTATCAATGTGATTTTTGCCATTTTTTTTGCGAGAAATCGCGGAAATCGCGCCCTAGGATGATCCCTGCTGTGGAAGGATGTTTAAATCACATTATGCTTGTGTATATCTTTAAACAATGATGTATGATAGTTAATGGCACTTATGAAATGTTGTTGTATAATGTAATTGACTTGTTGTGTGGAAATTTTATATTCCCATCTTGATTAGGTAGAATGTTGACTGGTGTAATATCTATGCAAAATTCAATAACATGCAAAGTTGCCCCTGGTCCTCTTGAATTATGTCCCCTGATTAAGCCACAAAAAGATGAAATAGGTTTTGTCCACTCTTCAAGTTAAACAATTCCCATATGATTTTAATCTGATAATTTTGTTGGCTTACATTGTGACAGTTTTGCATTCTTGTTGTTTTCTGATATTGTCACTGCAAACTTATGATGAAAAACATGACTTACAGTCATTCATAGAAATGATTTATCAAGGATTAAATGTTGTACATGATTCTGTATATAAACATTTAACATTACAGACATGAATTGAATCAAAATTGTATAGCAGATGACCTCCATCAAGCTACAGAAGAATTAAATGTTAATCAAGTGATCAGTGAGGCAGACCTATGTGATAAAGTTGTGTGTGTTGCTGGTGTTATTATCTCCAAAATCAACAATAAAACAACTGATGAGACCTTAATGGTACAGTATTGTGTATAATTGTTTTATTTATCACAGGTAGTGATTATTGTAGAAAGTGAAAACCATGTAATTTGACTTGATTTATTGATAAAAAATATATGAATATGACCATGGCACTATTTTAAAGTTTCCATACAGAAGTGATATAACTTATTTGTGATGTTTTTAATGCATAATTTTTAAATGATTTTCAGTAATTCTTAATTTTGTTTCATAAAAAGGATTGACAAATTTTCTGTTTATAAATTTAAATTCATAATTGAACTGGGATCTTAATGTTTCATGTGATCATCTTCATCTTTTCAGAATTTAGACTTGTTGCCTGTACCATCAAATGAATCCAATTTGCACAGTCTTGCGATGGCAGTATCTTCTGGAAGTCCGGTGTTACTACAGGGTGTGGTTGGATCTGGTAAAACATCCCTGGTTGAACATCTGGCAAAGCTGACTGGTAGATCTGGTCCACCGGACCTAATGAAGATACAGATGGGTGATCAGATGGATAGTAAGGTAATGTGTTCACTGTTCGTCTGTTCACTATATGATGGAGTGATTTTTTTGCAATTTTGGGAAAGAGTTCGGGTCTGGTCCGATTGGGAAAAAAGAGAATTGGAAAACAGGGAATTGGTCAAAATGTCTTTATTTTCAACTGGGAAGGGTCTGTTTATTGGACCCAAACAACGAAGGAAAAAGTCACTGTGTTGACATTAATACAAACAAACCTGCTACATGTATTAAGTTTGGGTTAACAATATGAAGTTTAAATACTGTTTCATAGATGATGAAGTTTGAGATTGCGAAATTATTGGTGTTAGATAGAATATCTTAAATAGATGCTCGGAAATATTTCATATTTGCATAATTAATTAGCAAAACTTATATAACTTATTTATTTGTTATTTGAACGGCACTTCTCTATATATGCTTACTTATTTATCACTACAGCGTCAAACATTTTTATGTGTTCTGGTCAGTTATTGAAATGTCAATATTTTTATGATGTGAGATATTTATTCTGTAGATATAATAATAAAAAGAATGAAAAAAGTAAACTGTACCAACATTGCTGCTGGGTCATAACTATGTCTTGATAATCTACACCCTTTTTTGCGTGAAAGGATAGATGTATTGACATATACACGTTATTGCAGGCCTTACTTGGCACGTACCGTTGTACTGAAGTTCCGGGAGAGTTTGTCTGGCAGCCTGGTGTTCTCACTCAAGCAGTTACACAAGGGTTCTGGGTATTACTGGAGGATATTGATTATGCCCCTATGGAAGTTATTTCTGTATTGTTACCACTTCTAGAGACTCGTACCCTCTCAGTCCCCGGTCATGGCGACACAATCCATGCTGTACCTGATTTTCAATTGTTTGCTACGCAAAGGTACAATTAATTATGTATGTTTGTGTCTGTTTTATACAGATATGATGTCTGTAGGAAATCTACAGTATTGGTGAAACTGTATAGTCTTCCTTCATCCAAGTTAGTTTTAATGTCTTACCTATTTGGTCTTTAGGATAATAAATTTCCTTCATGTGAGTTAGTTTTAATGTCAATGAGGACTTTCGTTTTGCACATTTAGAATGATTTTGTCTTGTTTACAGTTAATGATAGTGTGAAATTTTTAAGAAAACATAACTGGATCTTACTATTTTTTAAATGATGTATTGAAGCAGTATTACTATGATCTTGTTGTATTACCTCCTTGTGGAGGGATGCTATGCATGTTGCCGGACATTGTAGTGATGTATGTTTGTATTTTACAGATTGCTGACAAGTAGTAGTGGTTGGAGTAAACAACAGAGCAGTAACTGTGTATTACTAGATAAACTGTGGACTAGTATACTGGTTGAACCTTTATCTAGAACTGAGCTGTCAACGGTAACAATTCTTTTCTTTATCTTTTATACTCTTGTAGCAGTGGATACAGGGCCTTCGTGACCTCTGACTTGTAATCCTCTAACCCTGTGAGTTGGTATCCCATCTGGGACCAAATTTCACATGTTGGGAAACTGTCCAGCTAGCTTATTGAAAGTCTGTTCTTCTACCAAGGTATAAGCCTGGGGTCTTGAAAGCTTAAAAGTCTCCAAATGACCTTACTGTTGGTGTGACGTTAAAACTAAAATGAAAAAAAAGCAATGGATATGGAAGACTGTCAGTCCTCTGGCAAAAATATTGATGAGGTTAGGCAACATTTAGAGAAGGTTAATGAAGATTTTAATCAATTTATGTTGTGGGCTGGTCCAGTAATATTTGTCAGTCCTTTGGTCCAGTAATAGTTCATTGTCCCTTGCATACTATGTTGTTAAGATGTTTAGTTCAGGAATTTATATACCTAGTTAGTTCATCTATGAATTCAAATTTTTCATTTAGTAGTTTTTTTACTTTGAATCTTACACTGGCTGACTCTGACTGTGTTCAAGCTGGTTCGAAGTATTAGTTATGTTCCACATTGTATTTTTGACTTTATAGTGAGACAAATATCATCATTTTATTTTCATTGTCCTTTATTTTGCAGGTATTATGTACTAAGTATCCTTGTTTAGAAAGTGTTATTGACAAGCTGCTCGATATTTACTTCCTGTTGTCTGCTGGTGGTCACCAGCTGTCATCTTCTGTTGCTATGGAAACAGACTCAGAGTCTGTTGGCAAGTTCTTATCTCATGATGGAAGACAAATATCTACAAGGTTTGTACTGTGCATGTATTGTGATTCATTGGCAAAGTAAATGCATATTTTAAGTCAAGAAGTTTATCAGTCTGATTCAACTTTCGTCTAAAAACCTCCATTCAGTATGAAAACATCAACTTCTGTGGTATCATTTATTTTCTATATATTGCATATCTATATAATCTTCTGAGTACTATATTTAATCTTACATTGAGCAATCTTTGCTGCTTTGATTGGTCAAACTGAACCTTTGAGGATTTGAGATATAAGCAAGTGTTTGTTTTAATTTGATATCAAAATTGATTTTTTGTGTTAATTTTGCAGGGATTTGATCACATGGTGTGGGAGAATATCAAAGGATTTTGATGTTTCGTCTTCAGCAGCAGCCAACATGGTATTTCTGGAAGCATTGGATTGTTTCGTAGCTTGTATGCCAAAACGTGATAAACGTTTACCTCTGGCTGAGGCTATAGCTGCAAAACTCAATATTACCAAGGTCAAGGTGAGTTATATCCTTCATTTTGTTTTAGCTGCTGTTGGAATTAGCCATGTTTTAATGGTTTGCAAGGAATGGTCTGCTGCGTTGCGTGGGGATGAACTTTTATTGCCTCAACAATTGTTACATTTCTTCAAGTAAGGTTTTTAGCCTGCCTGCTTTGATATATAGAGTGTTTGGTCTATGGACATAGGGTTTGTGAGTTCAAACATGCAGCATGGCACATGGTCTTTGTGATGGTGTGGTTCAAGACATTGTATCTAAAGCCATCATAGTCTAGAGGTGGAACGTCTGACCTCTGATCAGGTCCTGAGTTCAAATCCTGGCTTTGCCTAGCTTCGTTCATGAAATTCTCAATCCCATTTTTCAGACATGGTACTGGTAGCTGACTCGAGCAGGATTAATATAAGCAAATTGCTTGTTTCACAATTGAGCTAAAATAAATATAAACTAAAGCCATTTATTCTGCTGTGTAAATAATTTGTGTGGAGAAGTATTTTTTTCCTTATTATGTACTAAGTCTACATGTTTGATGTGATACTGTTATATGTAATGTATTTTATAGGTGGAATATTTTATGAATGTATACAAGCCAGATATTACAGTGTCTATAAAAACATTTGGAGTTGGTCGTGTAACGTTACCGATGGTTGAGACATCTACATATATGCAAACAAGGTTTGTGTGTTATGTTGTATATAACTTATTGTATCACCATCATTATCATAATCTTTATGTCAACAACAATAAAACATGGATTCTGTGCTACGTAAGAACTGTAAAATATTGACATGTATGCTTTGTCATTACTTATATGCATAAAAAATGCATAAACATAACTTTACTTATTAATATGCATTGTATGTTTCAGAAAACGTAGCATGTTCTCATACACACGGCAGTCAAGTGTTTTACTGGAGAGAGTTGCTGTATGTGTGAAGAGTCAGGAACCAGTGCTGTTAGTTGGTGAAACGGGTACCGGCAAAACGTCAGCCATACAATATCTAGCTGAACAACTTGGTAAATGTTTTATACTATTGTAACTAATGTATACTTGCATTACTTTCAATTATAAGTACTTGAGTCAATGATTTCTGATGGATACTTTCGTTCTAGCTATACAGTCCTTTAATTGATACAATCTTCAAAAGAAGTCTAAAGTATTGAGTTCCTGCTGTGCATCTCATCTATTGATGTCACAAAATTTATTTATAAGTGGCAGAGAAAAAAAATCACCATTTTTTGTGACTAGTAGTAGTCATAATTATCTTTGTAGTATATGTCTGCGGCTGTGGTTAGTATGCTGGACTTTTAACCTGGCGATATGGGTTCGCATCCCAATTGCTGCAGATCATACCCTTCCATGAAAATTTGACAAAAATGTCGATTTTCCTCCATATATGTGGAGAAGTTACGTTATCGGCTTCTTGTGGAAGGGTAAGTAAGTACTGGTTAGTATACAGTCCAGGATAACTGGTTAGGTGAACAGGTTGCTGTATATAACTGAAAGATTGTTGAAAAACGGCATTAAACGTCAGTGACCATAAGTCACATAAAAATGATTTGTATTATATTGTGACTACATTTTACTTCTATATAAAATTACTTGTTTATGTATTACAGGACATACGCTCCATGTTATCAATATGAATCAACAAAGTGACAGTGCTGATCTACTTGGAGGGTAAGTCTTATCTGTAGTATCTCTGTGATGCATATTTCAAAAATATATTCATTCTGTGGTAATGGTCCAGCTGATTTTCAGAAGATTTTCCTTCACTGTAAAATCTAGAAAGTCGCCAAATGATCCTGGCTGTTGGTGTGACATTAAACCCCAGAGAAAAAATTTGCAAAATATGATTTACTCGGGATGGTTATTAGGATATCATCAGTAGACAAAATGACAAAACAACTTCAATGTTGAACCTGAATTTTCTAAAAAAATTGCTGTATTTACTATTAGAAAATGAGAACAGTCAAAGTTGTATGTAGTTCAGTGTTATATTTGGTGCTTCATTGTTGGCCAGTTTGGTTTGGAGTCAATTGGGGTCAAAATCTAGATCAGTCATGACAAGGTCAATCTGTTAAGGTTAAAGCAAGATCCATTTAGATTTAGGATGATTTGTAGTTAAATGATGTACAAGGCAAATGGACTATTCAGAATAATTCTCCAGATTTGTAATTTTTGTAAATTTAATGAGTGATTTTGGCTGTTTTTTTGTCTGTGTGTAGTAATTTGCAAGTTAAATAAGAATTTCACAAAAATTGAGATATTGCAAATTTCATTTCAGGTTTAAGCCAGTTGATGTTCGACACATAATCAAACCATTCTATGAAGATTTTGAACTTCAGTTTTGTAAAAGCTTCTCCAGGAAACAGAATGCTAAATTTCTTGGTCATTTACAGGTACAGTAGAACATAGTTATATTGAACTCTTATATAGTGAACCATCAGATGCAGTGAAGTATTTTTTTTCCTTATAACATGGAGCTATCAACTTTTCATTTATGTTATGACTGATTTATTGTGACCAGGCATTATATTAAAAAATTTTTTTTTTCCAATTACTGGACTGACTTTTTTTTCAAACTGCAAAATCCAAAGTATAAAGATATATGGGGATGAATCATACTTCGAAAATACTAAAAATATGTTTTAAAAAAATTAAAGTTTTGCGACCTACCAACACTACTTTTTTGGTCAAGTAAACATGACATTCTAGCCTTATCTCACCACAAAATACAAAATATCTTGAGTTGTTGATATTGTTGAAAAATTATTAAACTGTATTATGAATATAGCAACAAGTGTTTTTATGCTTCATTTATCATTGTAGGAATGTTTCAGTAAAAGAAAATGGGAGACATTGTTTGGTTTGATGGAACATACAACCAAGTCGGCGCTTAAAAAGTTTGAAAATGGTAAATCAAGATTTGTTTGATTTCCAAAGTCTCATTCTGAGGCTCTGGTCCAGTGATTAGTGCATTGGACTTGTAACCCATAGATCAGGGTTCGAATCCCGGTTGTGGCATTAAACATTAAATTGACAAAAGTGTTGATTTTCATCCATATGTTGCTGGCTCCTTTAGGAAGGGTAAGTTAGTACTGGTTAGTATACAGTCCAGGAAAACTGGTCAGGTGAACCAGTCACTGTACATAACTGAAAAATTGTTGAAAACGGCATTAAACCCAAGTGACAGTAAATCACATGTAAATGAAAAAACAAAAACAAAAGTCTCATTCTTGTCTTTAATTTAGTCTCTTTGTGTTGCTTGTATGTTTCAATTCTGCCATTGTTAGTCGGTGCCAGGAATTCGGTGTTAATTAATGAATCATTTTTAATACTGCAAATACCTTTTGGAAACTTGTGATCAAATTGTTGTGACTCTGATGACTAGGTTATTCTCATGCCATCCATTGCTATGCGTGTGCGCCTTAGTTTCAGAGACGTGTATTGAATGTTTGAAAAAATGAGATAGGAAATCTTCTTTTGCTTTGTTTTATATATAATCTTTTGTCAATACATATTCAATTAATTGAAAACTGTATATGTAAGTTTTGTATTTATGTCCTTAAACAGAAACCAAAATGGTAAAGAAGTGGCAGACGACGTTCAGACGTCTTGGACAATTAAAGATACAAGTGCAGCAGACGCAGAATGCTCTTGCATTTACATTCATGGAGGTTGTGGATAATTTTTTTCATTTTTCTGCATGGTTTAATAATGTTATTGTTCAAGATGGCTGATATCAAGATATCTGCAATGGCATTATCTTATTCCTGATATGTTAAAATTTTGTAACAGTCAACAAGGATAATTACAGTGAAAAATTGGATGCAGCGATGTATTACTTAGCTCTGAACATGACCTTTCTTTTTTGTTGTTATGGTTATAGTGAAATGTTGATATAATGAAGTAATCATTTGGTCCCCAGGAAATCACTATAACCATGTTTTACTGTACTACTTTTATACTTTACTGTCTGTATTGTCTGTGTTGGTGACTGATTTTGATTTTTGTGGTCACATGATTCATCTTATTTGTCAACATAGTCACTATATATCTATGGTCAGGGCGCTGAAAAACCGAAAATTTGCCGGTGCAGACTGAATTTTAAGTTCCCGGACCGATTTCAGTTATGAAAATTTGTTTAAAAATTGATCCATAAACATTCTATAAATTTCGGTCCGAAATCGCTATGTACGTGCAAAATGTCTCAAAACTTACTGTATGTTGTTTGCATGATTCTCAATACCCTAATAAATATGTCAAGATAATCAATAGCCTGGAGTGATCATCTGCTAATCCGATCAATGGAAGTCTGTCAATATAGGGGTCACTTGTAATTAGTCCAAACACATGGTAGATAATAGAAAACAATTAACCCAGTGATCAATTGTGTTGAGTGATGTGTTTTCTGCGTATATTAATATTTGAGTTAAAGACTTCAAGCGTCGTTTTGTAAGTGAATTAAATACTATCATTATTTTTAAATTTAGTATTGTTTCGGTTTAATCAAGGGCGGTGAATTGTTTTAGAAGTCGTAACAGAAAACAGAATCAAAGAAAATTTATTAACATCAAAAAGCTGACATTAATTGCTAAGATTTTGCAGACTATATTACAATTCATCGATCAACCAATGACAGCTTTGAACGCAAGACACTTGTCAATATCAAAGTCGTAGCTCCGCCTTCTCATCTGTTTACAATTTAATAGCTCCTTTGGTTTAGCGGTCATGTGACTAAGAAATATGTCATCTATTGCATTTACACGGGTGTGATACGTCATCTTTGATGACGTCAAAGGATTAAAATCATGGATTGATATTTCTAATTGTGTCTAGAAAAAAATCATAAATTGGTAATTGGGATTTCGTTTGATATTATCTATTTCAATCAAGTACGTGTTTGTGATTCCATTGTACTAGTATCAGGTTGAAATTTAAATTCATTGTTTGTTTTGTTTTTTACTGTTAAGTGTACTGTAACTATGAACAAATATTCGCAGTATTCAGAAACTGGGGGGGGGTCCGCGGGCCTGGACTGATTGAGATTTCAAAATTTTCCATGCCCTGATCTATGGTTATGATTGCATATGATCATACCATTATTTATGATTATTATTTATCATACAGGGAACTTTAGTGAAAGCTATACGAGCTGGTGAATGGGTTTTGTTGGATGAGATCAATCTTGCTGCCACAGAAACATTGGAATGTTTGAGTGGATTGTTAGAAAAAATGTCAGGTTCCTTGTTACTTATGGAGAGAGGGTAAAGTTACTTTGTCATTTCTGGAACCACTTTTCTTTTTAAGCTGTTGGTCTTTCAAACAATGCTATTAACATTTTTCTATGCTGTTGTTAAAGTACTTAAATTTAAGCAAATGATTTGGGAATCCAATTCATTAATAATGTAGTAACTATATACCTTAGAGACTGCTGACTTTTGAAGTACTCACTAGCCAATAGCTTAGAACCAATTGACTGTATTTAGGATAAATTAAAATAGAATTTCTATGTAAGAGTCTAATATAACTCAATAACAAAAAAAAACAAATGAGTAAAATTGTTTTTTGAGACAACAGTGTAAGTGAAACATTTATTTATATATGACTTATATTAATTAGAAGAATTTCTTACAGTGATATAGAACCTGTAGAACGTCATCCGGATTTCCGGTTATTTGCTTGCATGAATCCGGCTACAGATGTTGGAAAGAAGGATCTATCACTTGGCATCAGAAATAGGTAGGCCTAAGTCTTCTATGTTACCTGGGTGTTTACATGACAATATCTTTTACGTGTGTGATAGTGGTATTTGTTTGTATTGTTACAATTCTGTGTATCTGTTGTAGTCTTGATGTATTGATAATTCTACTGCCTTCTTATCTATTTTCCTTTTCACTGGGGTTTAATGCCGTTTTTCAACAATTTTTCAGTTATATATGGCAACTGGTCCACATATCCAGTTTTCCTGGACTGTATTCAAACCAGTAAAAATTTACTTTTCCACAAGGAACCAGTAACTTCTCCACATATGGAAGAAAATCGACATTGTTTTCAAATTTTTGTAAAAGGGTATGACTTGCCGTGACCAGAATTTGAACCTGGATTGCAGGGTTACAAGTTCAGCATACTAACCAATGGACCACAGTCGCTGCTCTCATATCCATTTGAGAGCATAAGACACTGGACATAACCCAACATCTTTTGAGTATTTTAGTGAAATGAATATGGTAAAATATGGATATAGTGAAGTAATATTTTAGGTCCCTATGAATTCACTATAACTGAATTGTTCTGTAAATATGAAGATAATTACAGAATGATGTGTAATTGATACAATACAGGTTTACAGAGTTGTTTGTTGATGAATTAGAAGATCAGAGTGACCTGAGGATACTTGTATGTGACTATCTACAGGGGCTGTCTCTATCTGCTGGTCAAGTATGTCCTTGTTTTCATATTATTCAAAACTTGTGCTGCATATTTGATTATTTGATTATTGGGTGTGTCTGTTATAGAATAAATGTATGCAGCATTGTTTTTATTAATGTTTAGAAATCTTCATCGAAACATCATTTGATTTCTAATTTTAGATATAAAGTTGATTTATAGTATATGTATTTGGTTTTATATGGAATGTAGAAGTATTGTGTAGTTAGTATAAAAGTTACGCCCTGTGAAAATATTAATATGCTTACAAGGTGGATATGAATTTTCTGTTCTTCTTATTTTTGTTTGTAGAAATCGCCCTTCAAAATGTATGAGTACTTTACCATTTTTGAATTTTTATGTCTATGTATAAATTGTTTTATATATATGTTTTATATCTAGGTGGATGGGGTAGTTAAGTTTTATCTGTCCATACGTAACGAAGCATCAAAGAAACTGACTGATGGGACTGGTCATCCTCCTCATTACAGTCTGAGAACTTTATGTAGGGCTCTCAGATACGCTGCCAAGAACACCTGTAGTTCTGTACCTCGGTCCCTGTATGAGGTAAATATATCTCCTGCTTTCAGTCATAGGGTTGACTATCTATCTCGCTTTTTTATCTTTGGTGGTTTCAGACAAAGAGCACCATTTACAAGATTACATAGATAAAACTCACTCAGTGACCATCTCAATATTGAGACCGTCTCATTATAATGACCACTTGCTTTTTGATCAGTTAAATAGTTCATATATTTCAACTTGATAATAACATTAACACTTTATGTTCTTCTCCGCTTAAATATCCAAATATAACTATCTATGTAGTCTGGTCAACTGATATATTCTTATATTTTCAGGGATTCTGTCTAAGTTTCCTCACTCAGTTGGATCGATCGTCTCATCCTGTCGTAGAACAACTTGTATGTCAGCATATATTAGGTAAATCTAATCAGAAGTCGATCCTGAAACAAGCACTACCCATTCCTCCGGGTGGTAAGAGTTTGAACTTTGAAGGATACTGGATATCGATTGGAGACCAGGAACCATACACACCTGATGATTATATCCTAACTCCATCTGTGAGAGCTAATCTTAAAGATCTTGTCAGGGTTGTCTCTGCTGGGTATGTGTATACAAACTTGTTACTTATATTTACTGTGTACATCCTGTAAGTCAAAAATGAGTGTTATTTTACTACAAACGAAAACACTTGGTATTCAAGTAAGGCCTAAAAAAAGGTTTATTTCTAGTTACCCGACCGACCCATCTTTTACCTGCCGACTCATAATTTTTTTCAGGCATCCAAATCTTAGTGCTATATTGTAATTTTCACAACAGTGTTGCTGATAAATGTAAAAAAAAACTAAAAGAAAAAAAAGTACCTACCTACCAACGCATATTTTTTAGGCATGTAATGGGAAACAAACCTTTTTTTTGTTTAGGTCTAAGCAGTAGCACATTGAACTGATATCAGTAATTTCACTACAAATTTTATTACATTTGTAGATAATAAAAATTCATATATTTTCAATCTAAAATTCCTTTCTTGTAATATTAACTGACTCCGTGAGAAAATTATTTCATAATTTCAGACAACACCCAGTGTTATTACAAGGTGAAACATCGGTGGGTAAAACCAGTCTCATCAAATGGTTATCACAGTCTAGTGGTAACACATGTGTACGTGTCAACAATCATGAACATACAGACTTACAGGAATACGTTGGTTGTTATGCCGCTGATGAAAGTGGAAAACTGGCATTTAAGGAAGGTAAGTTGTAACCCAGAGATCCGGGTTCAAATCCTGGTCGTGGCAGGTCATACCCATCTGTGAAAATTAGACAAAGATGTTGATTTTCTGTCACATTTGGAGGAGTTGCCAGCTCCTTGTGGAAGGATGAGTTAGTACTGGTTAGTATACAGTCCAGGAAGACTGTTTAGGTGAACTGGCCACCGTATATAACTGAAAAAAAACAGTGACAAAAGGAAGGTCAGTGAGACAAGTTGACAGAACATTATGTAAAATATACAATATTTGGAAACGACATAAGTGGGACATAGTGTAATGCATACTTCTATATCAACTATAAACATGACTAAGGTCAAAATATTTATTTTCAGGTGTGTTGGTTGAAGCAATGAGAAAAGGACATTGGATTATACTTGATGAATTAAATCTGGCCCCTACAGATGTGTTGGAGGCATTAAACAGGGTAAGCTCTATGTATGTGATTGTGAACTTATTGTTTAATAATGATCCAGTAATTAAGTGAAATTAAAATGGCTTTCTTTTATGATCGATCAGATATGTTATTTAGTATGTTCTGTAATTTTTGGAGTTTCTATCATGTATTCTTTTTCTCTGTATTAGGCAGTAGAACCCAGCAATTTTTTTCACATTTTCGGAAGGGTATCTGTTCCAACTGAATTTGGAAAAATTGGTTCATCTTGCACTAAAATAGGGGATTTTTTTGCATAGTGAAAAAATGGTCACTACTTGGGATTGGGAATGTGTCTGTTTATTGGTACCTTTATATTAGTTAAAAAAGTCTGGTACCAAATCATAGCCATCAGCTTTAATTATTTACAATTATTCAAATTTCATTGTCAGTATAAATGAAGGAAGATTTAACTAACATGATGCTTATATTTGTAGTTACTAGATGATAACAGGGAGTTGTATATACCAGAGACCCAGGAAACAATAAAAGCTCATCCTAAATTCATGTTGTTTGCCACACAGAACCCACCTGGACAGTATGGTGGTAGAAAAGTAAGTAATCAGGGTGATTGAGGTCCCAACTTTTCCATTTTACTTTAGGGCCCTTATGTCATGACTTAGTTTATTTTTTACAATCCCAATGTTTAGATTGCATACAAAATTTTTCATAAATGTGATTTTTTATAGAAAATTTTGCTTGCACATTTTAAACTGACATGTATTTTTGATACTAAGTGTTAAGACACTGTTTGGCTCAAATTGAAAAGAAACAGGTTGTAAAATATAAACATATGCAAGAGAATTTTTCTCCATTTTCTACTTTCATTTTCAGTTTGATTTCAGTACTAAAATATGCTCTCATTAATTCTGTGCTTTTCTTAATTGATTATATCTGAGTAGATTTATTAAGTTTCCTTAAGTTTAAACTGTTAATACTTAGCTACTTTAAACATGTTATAAAATTGCATACTTTGAAATATTTTATTTATAATTTCCTGTCACTAAATATAGTTAGTTAAATTGGTGCTTGTTCCTAAAAATAGATCTTCAATCTAGTGTTAATAATCCATTCTATATAAATTCAGTAGTGATGTATTTGTGCCTAATTCGTATAATATGGATTTATGTTGTATTTAACTTAATGAAAAACAACATATTTCATTGTTTCCATCATGATGAAAGCTGAAAAAGACTCTACCAGAATTTCATATATTATGCAAATATTGAACCTTGTCCATAGTGTTGAAGTAAGACTGGCATATATATACATATGTCAGTATTCAGTATTATTGGGTGGTCCGGAGGCAATGGGTTATCCGCTACTTCTCCCATTCCACATTTGACCATCTTTTTAATTTTTTTTTTGAGATATGTAGTTGAATTATCACACTGTTTGTGGAGAGATCAAGCAAATCAAGCCTGCTGTATCCTTCCTTGGACCTGTGTCATGTTTCTGTTTTAAAACTATTAATGTTCTTACACAATTTTAACATTTTTGGAACAAACGATGCGAAAAATCTGAATGAAATTTCTTCTTAGATGAACTGTACTAATTTGAGCATATTTAATCCAAGGACTGTGGTGAAAAATGTCATATTTGTTGATAACTTGATAATTATCAATTATTAAGTTTTATAAAAAAACTAAATTTTTGCTTTCAGATGTTGTCTCGAGCATTCAGAAACAGATTTGTGGAATTACACTTTGATGAAATACCTAGTAAAGAACTTGAGACTATCTTACACGAGAGGTGCGATATTCCATTGTCATATGCTCGTCGTCTGGTAGCTGTCATGTTGGAGCTTCAGACACGCCGACGAGGATCGGGTGTGTTTGCTGGAAAGATGGGTTTTATGACACTAAGAGATCTGTTCCGCTGGGCGGGGCGATATAAATGTCCAGAGATGGAGAATATGAAATTTTATGATTGGGACAAACATCTTGCTGATCAAGGTGTGTAATGATTTCATAAATTCTTAATTAAATTTTTAATATTTTATATCTTAGATGTTTAAACTTTCACATAACAATTGATAGTTAGAGACATTAATTGCAGAATATTTATACTTTTTGTGTAGTTATTGATAAAAAAAATGAGACATGCTGAGTCTGTTCTTAAATAATATATTCTGTGTGATTATCATGTTCATATTCATTCATCTCATTCTTTAAACATGTTTTTGAGATATTAACTTGTTGATTATATCAGCTCAATTGGTTCAGGATACCCTTCATTACATGAACTAAATATTCAGGTGAATATTTGCAGGCTACATGTTACTTGCTGGACGTGTACGAAGATCAGAAGAGGCTGAGGTTATCCAGGAAGTTATACAAAAGCATTTTAAGTGTAAAGTCACCCCTAGTAGTTTATTCACTATGACTTCAACCACCTCACTGACCTCGAAGTCTTCTCTGAAGAAAATTCTCGACCAATCAGTGGAGGGCTTTCATCATGTGGTGTGGACTTACAGTATGAGAAGATTAGCTGTTCTGATTGGTCAAGCCATTCGATATAAAGAACCAGTACTATTAGTTGGTGAAACTGGGTATGTGATTTACTTTTTTACTGAAGATATCAACATACCTATGTGGGGTTTATAAAGACTTGATAACTGTTTATATGTCTAGGAAATTGGCATAAAGCTCACTCTCTGTCAATTCTTGTTATCCAGGTTTTCAACAAGGGAGGGGTGATGCCAAAGTACTGGTATCTGTTTAATAACAACTTTAGATTGACCTATTGCTTCTAAACTTAAATAATACAGCATGTTGTTATTGAGATCTAGCTGCAGATTATATTTTGGGGTTTTGTGTCAAGGTCATTGGTTGTAAGTATAGGAAACAATTTCTGCTCAATTAACTTTTTAAAACTTGGTACAGTGGCATAGCTGCAGTTATTGGCTACTCTGGATATCATTTACGATACTAGAAACTTCTTCTACCTTGTCTGTTTGAAGACAATGTCAAGCTATTACGATCGCTGCGGTGTTTTTGTCGTGCAAAAACTTTAATGTAGCCCTTACACTTTTTAAGATATCAATGTGACACTTGGAATACTTGCTTATCATGACAAGGAACAGTTGAAAGACAAGAGGCATTATTCTGAAGATATCTTTTTATAGTTATGCACCACCCTCTTAACTTAGAATTTTGGTCAAAATTGCATATTTTTAGCTCACCTGAGGATGTAGTGCTCGGTGAGCTATAGTGATCAGTCAGTCTACTCCGGGGGTTGTTAACTCTCTAGTGGTCACACTTTTGAGCAAATCTTCATCAGACCTGGTCAGAATGTTCTTAATAATATCTTAGACAAGTTCGAACATGGGTCATCTGAGGTCAAAAACTAGGTCACCAGGTCAAATAGAATGGAAATTTCGTTAACACTCTTGAAATCACAGATTTGATTGGATCTTCATGAAACATTGTCATTATGTTTGTTTTAATGATCTTGTAAAATTATAAGCATCTGGGTCATCTCCGGTCAAATACTAGGTCACTAGGTCATTGAACCAGAAAACTTTGTTAATGCTCTAGAGGTCACAATTTTTATTGAATCTACATGAAACTTTGTCAGAAG
Source organism: Lutraria rhynchaena (assembly GCA_008271625.1). Taxonomy (NCBI): domain Eukaryota; kingdom Metazoa; phylum Mollusca; class Bivalvia; order Venerida; family Mactridae; genus Lutraria; species Lutraria rhynchaena. Next base: position 912,134 of record VIBL01000159.1, read on the forward strand.
GTTTGTTCTAAGTATATCTTGGACCAGTTCAAACATGGGACATCTGGGGTCAAAAACTAGGTCACCAGGTCAAATCACAGGAAAACCATAGAAGTTGCAATCTTTACTCAGGTGAGCAAAAAAGGGCCATCATGGCCCACTGGTTTAGTTATTGTCCTTGACAGATGAGTGTTGGCTCTGCATACAGTACTCTAGTTGAATGACTTTAAATCATTTTAGTGACCTTTTGATTATTTTGTTTAAACCCTTTAATAACTTGATGTACATCTATGTTCTAGTGACTACACTCATATGTTTATACCTTAGGCCTTAAAAAAAGTTTTGTTTCCAGTTGCCCGACTGACCCATCTTTTACCTGCCAACTCATAAGCTTTTAAGGCATCCAAATCTTAGTGCTATATTGTAATTTTCACAGCAGTGTTGCCGATATATGAAAAAAACGTAAAAGAAAAAAATTCCCTAGCTGCCGATCCATATTTTTTAGACATGTAACCGGAAACAAACGTTTTTTTTGTTTAGGCCTAATTAATGAAAAAAAACATTTTCAGTAGTAGTCTTGATTTCATTGGCCACCTGTATGTTTGTGAATTCTCACTGATAAAAATGCGCAGTATAATTGTAATGTTAATGATAAAACTCTGACATCAGACATATGTCTGGTTTTTATTTTATCTATTTTTCCCCAGAATATCTAACAATTAATTCAAAAATATTTACAATAAATTAAAAACTCCTGCTTGAAATAACTGAAGGCTATGTATGTTATTCTGATTTAGGTTGAATTTAAGTCGAATGTCTAATGTATATTGGATTTCCACTTATTCTAAAAATAGACACAGATTGATCATAAACATGTTTCTAAAAATAGATTTTATGTTAGCTATTCATAGTTTATAGAAATTAATTATCTTGTGAAAAAAATTAAGCAGTGCTATTTAATTGTTCAACTTGTATAATTTAAATTTATTTTGTATTGTACCATCAAAAAATATAAAGATATTTCATTTTTCTGTATTAGCTTATCAAAGATTGAAGTAAACCAGAATTGCCTTGTTATGCACATTTTAAAGTCAGCATTGTGGTTTGAAGGAAATCTGGTCTATATATTAATGTTGAAAATCTGGCTTTATTGGAGTGGTCCGGAGGATATGGGTTACCTACCATTTCTCCCATTCCACATTTGACCATTCTTTTTTTTTTAAATTAATTATCAGAATAATTAGTTGTTGTTTTGTTCAGCACTTGTTTGTTATTGATAATTTGTTTGTTAACAATCTTTGTTATTTGTATAACTTGCTTGGATAACTTCTGTGTAAATGTTAAACAAGTTTGATACTAACTTGTATTTTAAGAGAAATATGTACTCCTTAAGTAATGATCATGTGATAAACTTACTGATTAAGACAATAGATGAGGTCTTTAGCAGATTCCACAACCTTCCACTGAACAAGCTTAAAATTTTTATCAACAATATCATGAATGCTTAAATACTTGAATACACTGTCCAACTATCAGCTGTTGTTATTAATAGTTTTTCGGATCTTGGTCTACTTTTTATCTGTAATACTTGGTTTAGGCATAAATTTTTGTTTGTTTGTGGTTGCCAAACTTTCCCTAATTTCTCCCTTCGACCCTAGACTTTTTATTAGGCCCAAGGAATGGTACATCCAGTTTCATTTTTTTCTACCTTTCCGCACATAAAATCTCAAAAGTAGCTTTAATTTAAAGAATAATAAAAAATAAGCAAAAAAACTTCCCCTACTTACCTACCCTTTTTTAGTGAGCACGTGACCCAAAACAAACAATTTTTTTATACTTAACACATCTGATCTACATTATTTTAGTAGTTTTACTTAAATTTAGCTTCATTTGATGTGTTATTGTCTTCATTTTTTATCCATTTAGTTGGTAGGATTATCCAGGGTCAAACCTGTCTTTGAGACCACCTCCGAATAAAGACCACCATGTGAATAAAGGCCATTCTTTGTAAAACCATCACTGATTATTAAGAACAAACTGCCCTCCAAATAAATGCCACCTGTCTATAAAGGCCACGTTTTAACTTTCCGAAGGGTGGTCTTTGTTCACAGGGTTGAATGTGCTTTAAACTGAAAACCATATGCTTTTAAGTGCCAATAAGTCAATCTCTGATTTATTTTTGATTTCTCGTTGGCAGCTTTTACAAACAGGTCTTACTGAATAAATCAAAACTCAATGTAGAACAAACAGGACAGTGTATGGTTATTATTTTTCATTATTATTTCATTATTAAACCATTTGTAACAAATAAAAAAATTGTTGGTTGCTGTTATACATCCAGCTCATTTGATAAATCCACTGACCCTAGAATTATTCCAGCCTTTTGTTTTCTATACAAGTATATAATGTTAATATGTTAATAAATGAAAGAACATGCCTACCTACCCATTGTGAAAAAGTTTGGGGTTGTGTAACTGTAAACATAATTTTTTTTAGGAATGGCCTAACATGTTTTATATATTGTGTCTGTTTCATATTACAGATGTGGTAAGACGACAGTATGTCAGCTGTATGCCGCTCTATATAAGACCATGTTATATAGTGTCAACTGTCATCTTCACACTGAAAGTACAGATTTTCTAGGTGGTCTGAGACCAGTCAGAGCTCATTCTGAGGTTAGTGTACTATACCTCCCAATTTCTATCTCTTTATAGCGTTTCTTATTTGGAAATAAGTCAATTGTCTAATAGGTTTTAACTAATTCATAGGTTCAATATTAACCTTAGGAATTTCGTGCGTAATTGCTTTGCCCATAATTATAGAATTATTCACCCTATTTTTAACGAGACACATCATCAAACAAATGGTTTCCATTCTGTAACTTTTGTTTAGACTGGCCTATTTAGTTTGTTGCAAGTTTGTCTGGCAACTTAGCCCGGATTGAATTTTATGGTTTTCGAGTCAAGGACTTTATTACTAAATATAAGAAAATGGTTTCCCCTCAACGAACCTAGTTTGTCAGCATTGCAACATTTCTTTCTATTCAGGATGACAAGAAGGACAAATTATTTGAGTGGGTGGATGGACCTCTCATACAAGCCATGAAGGAAGGTGCTATGTTCCTCATTGATGAAATCTCATTGGCTGATGACAGTGTCCTTGAGAGATTAAATAGTGTCCTTGAACTTGAACGCACAATTCTATTGGCCGAGAAAGGAGGTGGGGATGGTAGCCAGAATGAGGTTGAACAAGTCGTTGCTAAGGACGGTTTTCATGTGTTTGCTACTATGAATCCAGGTGGAGATTTTGGCAAGAAGGAGGTAAGATTTGTATTGGCTGTATCTGCTGGTTTTCTTACTATATAATTTTTTGTTTGTATGAAATCTTAAAGTGATAACTTGACTGTTGATGTGTTAGTACTCATTTCACTGTAGTGTGTGTTGAATCTGAATTGTGTATAATGTGGGATCCATGTTTTAGAATATTCAGTTTTGGTTGATGCTTCTTATAATCAATATTTTCATTCCTGATTTTATTTCCTTCATTGGTCATTGTCATTTCTGTCATATTATGCATAATGTTTATTGAATCTGTTAGCCACAACCCTGGTCCAGTGGCTAGTGCATTGGACTTGTAACTTGGAATTCTGGGTCTGATTCCAGTTGTATTGCAGCAGGTCATACCCTTTTATGAAAATTTGACAAAAATGTTGTCTTTCCTTCTTATGGGGAAAAGTTGCTGGCTCCTAAATTAAGTTAATACTGGTTAGTATACAGTCCAGGAATACTGGTTATATGAACTGGCTGCCATATATGACTGAAAAATTGTTGAAAAACGGTGTTAAACCCAGTGAAAAAAAAATTGAATCTGTTGATATGACATTAGGAACTTATATTTTTGTTTTCTGAAAAAAAAATCCATGTACTTAACGTCTTCTCATTACCTGATAGATAATTGTTATAAAATGGACTGAAATCATATGTGACCTTCATTCCTCCAGTTGTCACCGGCCTTACGAAACAGGTTTACAGAAATCTGGTGTCCTCCATCCAATCAGAGACAAGATCTTATAGACATTATAGAACACAATTTGCATGCTGGGATACATTTATGTAACCAGGAAGATGGTACCAGTGGTATCGGGAGAGCGATCATGGATTTCGTTGACTGGTTCAGTAACAATGAGTTAGGGAAAAGGTTTGTGTGTTTATGTTTGATATCAATTTGTGGTTTATAGATAAATGGTTAATGAAAAAACTGATATCTACAGATTGACTGAAGTAAATTTGTTACACTGTGCTAGTGAGGTAACACCGTATTCTTTGTGCAAAAACATGCATTGACACTGTGTTCAGTATCTTGAAAGATGATTGAGCTCGTTTCTGCAACCAGCTCTGAAAAAATAGGGTTGGTAGGTAGCAATTTTTTTTTTATATTTTTTTATTACAGAATATGACTGACGCTATTTTTATTTTGCAAAACTATAATTTGACCCCAAAAATCATGGGGTCGGTGGCAAAAAGTAGGGTCGTACGGGGTAGCAGAAACAAGCGATTTTTTTTAGGCCTGAATTTGAGTATATTTGTATTAGCACTCCCCTGATGCTGCAGTGCATTAAGTCACATAAAATTAAAAAAATCAGTTGGAAATGATAATGTCTAGTATTTAACCGATGTCAGATGTTTTAATAGGAAATATAATAATATTAAAGTGATAATGATAACACAAGCATGGTAACAATACAAAGTGATAGTTTGTGTGCTTTTGTATTAAGTACAGTGAGACCTCGCTTAATGACCATCTCTATGTAAAGACCACCTCATTGTATGAACAAACATTTTTGGATTGGTTTGCATTTTTTCTCGAAGTTAAGACTGATTAGTTTGGTCCCAATAGTGTTTGTGATATAAAGATTATGAGGTTACACTGTATTTTTCTCTTGCTTAGCATTTGTGTCTTGTAACATTTTAATTTGTCTTCTTAATGCTGTCTCTTACATCAGTATTGTATTTGTTTTCAGGTGCACTGTTAGTATCAGAGATATACTGACTTGGGTTCAGTTTATAAATACCTGTTCAAAAACACTGGATTCTGATGTTGCCATGGAAACTGATGAATCACCTAGCAACCAACTTGACCCTGCTGTGGCTTATATACATGGTGCCTGTCTTGTATTCCTGGATGGTCTTGGTGCTGGTAAGTGACTTTGAAGAATTGATATGTAAATGGTTAAAACAACATCAGATAGTAGCTATTGTTTACCAATACCTGTAATTGTGAAACTAAAAAAAAACTCTATGACCTTGCTGTACTGTTTCTAATACGTTTTCAAGCACGGTTTGATAACACAATTCAGTCATTGCAACCAACCAGTAGTCCCTGGTTTCCATCATTGTGTGACTCCAGAAAATCTTAGTTAGCAAAGATTTCTATTGTTGTCAGTAGAGACAGTATAATGGCGCTAAAGCTCCTTGACTACTGCTGTTGTTGATTTTACCATGCTCTTACCAGCATTGTATGTACTGAATGTGTAAAAAAGCTGAAATAGTGTAATTAGACACGTATATCCTACACTACCTGGCTTTGAGGATCTGTTCTGTGATGTATTGAACTCTTCAGCTACTATACTTTATTTATCTTTTTCTATGAAGAGCTTAAAATTAACATTTATGTTGTATGATTGTTTCAGGTACTACAAGTCAGGGTAAAGATAATGTGGTTGCTATGTTAAGAAGGAGTTGCTTGACATTCCTTCTCAAACAAGTGAACACATTAACCCATCAAATGTATGACCTTAATGACCTCTGTCTCCTTGACAACAGTCATGTGACCAAAGTTTGTGAATCAGAACAGGATTTCTGTATACCACCATTCAGTATTCCTAAAGGTAAATTACAAGTCTTTCCCATTAATAATGATGCATGCTACTCCGCCAACATTTTTCAAGGGATTTCAATGAAACTTTCACATAACATCACCAAGTACCCAAGTGCATATGGTCAGGGTTTTCTGATTCATTCATTTTTTACGGAATTATGGCCCTTTGTTTATTTTGCACACATGTAATTGAAGATGTAAAAATTAAGTTTTTGCACTAATGTTTAATCTGGATGTGTAAAAAGCATTTCATTTTCACCATGAGCTTTTTTGCAGTTTCTGAAATGTTCATCAAACATTACATATATGACTTGCATAATATTTATAGTGTGGACATAATTTATTCATAAAAGAAATTGTCATACAATGTTATATTTTACTTCTAGGAGACAAAACATACTCCCGAAAACACCGGTATGCATTGGATGCACCAGGTACATGTATGAACGCTCAGCGTGTTTTGAGAGCGCTACAGTTACAGCGACCATTGTTACTAGAAGGAAGTCCCGGAGTTGGTAAAACGAGTCTTGTGGCAGCCATTGCGAGAGCCGCAGATAGAGATCTTGTCAGAATTAATTTGTCTGAGCAAACTGTGAGTATACAAACCGTATGATGAAGGTTTTCCTGGCAATGTGCAATATTCATGTTATTTGTCTCTGTATACACATAATTTAAATGTATTTATCTTGTACAATACTTGATTTTCAATTTTTCGATTTATTTTACCATACATGCTAAAATTAGTACTTTATTTTGAATTTTTGAATTATTTCACTGTATGCATGTGCACTAAAATAAAATGCCTGGATTTATCAGTAAAGTATTTTTGGTTCTTTGTACTTGCTATATTTTATTTTATCTGATGTGGCCATGACTGTGGTCCAGTGGTTAGTGTGCTAGACTTGAAACCTGGAGATCCAGGTTCATATCCTGGTTACAGCAGGTCATATCCATCTATGAAAATTTGACAAAATGTCTATTTACCTCCATATGTGGAGAAGTTGCCTGCTCCATGTGGTAAGGTAAGTCAGTACTGGTTAGTATACAGTCCAGGAAAACTGGTTAGGCAAACTGGCATGTAACTGAAAAATTGTTGAAAAACAGCATTAAACCCCAGTGACAATGTAACATAAAAACAAACATCATCTGATGAAATTAATTTCAGGATGTGACTGATTTATTTGGTGCTGATTTACCTGTGGAAGGATCGGAGGGTGGAGTGTTTGCATGGAGGGATGGACCCTTGTTACAAGCCTTGAAAGCTGGCAGCTGGATAGTTCTAGATGAGGTATGTCTGATTGTGTGCATGTATATTTTATGTTATGTTTATATTTTAAAATCATAAAAGGAGTTTATCATAATTTTAAATGATTCATGAAATTGTTCTTTTTAAGTTTGTAAGTCTATTTGGTATTTAATTTGTATACATACTGAATCAAATCCTTGCTTGATGATTGTGGCATCAGAGAGGGACTCTGATTTTAATTTATTGTAAGCTCCTGGTACTTTTACCTTTTCAGCTTTAGACTTGGTAAATATTGGTTAATGTTAATTGGTTAATTGATTTGCATTTGGAACCGAATTTCAAAATTGATAAAAGATTCTATATGTAGAAGTGCTATAAAGATTTATTTACTATATTATTTTGTATTTCAGTTGAATTTGGCCTCACAGTCTGTTCTTGAAGGGTTAAATGCCTGTCTGGATCACCGTGCTGAGGTGTACATACCTGAACTAGGGAAAACTTTCCACATACAACATGAGAAAACCAGATTATTTGCTTGTCAAAATCCACTGAACCAGGGTGGTGGTAGAAAAGGTTTGCCGCGATCGTTCTTGAATAGATTTACCCAGGTTAGTGACTTGATTATCTTGAGAATTCTTGTAAAATTTGTGTAACCCTTTCACTATCATTGACCTGTCTGCCGAAATATGGGTGTAACCTTTTGGGCAATTAGTTAATGTTATTTTTTCATTTCTAAAAAATTCTTTGGTGATATGATATGTAATGTGGGCAATAGGTGTCTTGCAGTGAAAGGGCTAAAGTACTCGATTTTACTGTAATTATTGTTATTTCTTTTTATCTGATTATTTACTGATGATGAATGACTATAAACAATCTTTGTCATCCTTTATGATGGTGAAGTGTGAATATTTTATTGTCTGGAGAGTCTGTAATACTTGAAACCATTTTTAATTAAATTGAAAACCCCACTTTTGATATTGAATGAAGACCCTAGCCTAAAATTTATGTAAAAGTATATAGTGTAAATTAATTAGGCCAAAAATAATTAATATCTGATTTCTTCTAACATCCCTGAAAAAATTTAGGGTCAGTAGGTTGGCAGAACTTTTTTCTCGATGATATTTTTTTTAATTCAGAGATGTAGTTCCTTGAACATGAAAGTATCAGCTAGAAAAAATGTGACTAAAAATCCAGGGTTTGCTGATAAAAATAGGGTCAGTTGGGTCAGTGGAAACCAGGAACGTTTTTTAAAGCCTTATGCTATCATTTATTTGTGCATGTGTTACTATGTTACAGGTGTATGTGGAACCATTATCCAGTAAGGATTTGATGTTTATTGCTTGTTCTATGTATCCAAGGTTACCAGTAGATATGTTGAATAAGATGGTACAGTTTAATATGCAAGTAAGTTTTACGTGGATTAAAATTTAGTATCTGTTTTATACTACTGGTACTTGTAGTCAATGGATCTTTCCAGTTGTCTGTACTTTATCTGATTTCTGAACAGAAAACAATGAATATACAGTAGAACACAGTTATTGTGAATTTCAATACAGTGAAGAATCAAATACAGTGAAGTATTTATTTTCTCCCAGACACACCCTTTTTATTTCAGTGTTACATAGTGAAGTATGGATAAAATGAAGTAATTATTTGAGTCCCAGGAATTCACCATAATATTGTTCTACTTTAAGTAGTGGTTAAATTCAACTTATTATCATATTAAGCAGTTTTTATCTATATTAATTTATGATACTGTAGAATTTCTGCATCATATTTTAAATGTTTCTGTGTCTAATTCTTGTCTTCTGTTGGAATGACTAACATTCATTCATATGTTAAGATTAACATAGTGTAGTTAAAATGTTATTTCTATGTTTAGATACATGAAGATACCATTGTGAAGAATTTATGGGGACAGAGAGGGAGTCCTTGGGAGTTTAACTTAAGGGATTTATTCAGATGGTGTGATCTGCTTATACAAAATCAGGTGATACAGTTTAACCAGTGTTTGTTCCCACCCCCGAATAAAGGCCACCCTTTGAATAAAGACCATTCTTTTAAGAAACCATCATTGATTATTTATTACAAACTGACCTCCAAATAAAAGCCACTTTTCAATAAAGGCCACACTTTGGCTTGCCCAATTTCACGCAGTCTCACTTTTTACGAGGTGTGTAGTTCAGGATAGTTTTTCTCTCTTTGAGTCTTAATGGTGAGATCGCAATGAATAGTTTTCTTGGCATGGTGAGGTAGCAATGAATAGTTCAACAAGACGGTTGGTTTGCCACGCAGTGTTTGAAATCTTTCATTGGAAGCCTCGTTTTAATTACCTTGCTGCCTTAACATATTTGGGTTTCCAGCTAATTTCTTTTGTGCTTGAGGATAGCAGTTTACTTAATACTGCGATAAATACTAGAAATAATACCGTGCTAACACTTTCTCACTTTGATTGATAAATGCTCAAATTGAGCTTTTGCGATGAGATTATTAATCCTTTACAATAAATAAAAATATTGATCCAAACAGAACTTGTTGTATATTTGGTGTACTGTAGCCTAAAATATCAGTGTGTTTATTGTGATAATGTTATTGTCTATATATATTGTGACATTTTGTATTAAATCTTATTTGTTGTCAGCATTGAGTTTGAATTTACTTTTTGTAATTTGTCTTACTGTCTGATATATTTGTTAAAAAGACCCCAATAACTCGACTAAGTCTTTTATTTATTTAATAAAAAATACACTGTACAAAGATGGAAAATTTGTTTAGTAAAAGGTCTTTTTTGTGTGTTGTGTATTTTGATAATAATTTATTTAATGTATGATTTGTGTTACAGAGTGCAGGACAGTATGACCCAGCTGAGTATGTGGGATTAGTGTATGCTGATAGAATGAGGACCTTAAGTGACAAACAACAAGTATTTGTATTATTTTTTATCTTAAAGAATTGGTTATAACCTCATCATTTTATATTAAAGCAATTAGTTACATTGGTTTTTAAAAAGAGTTAAGATGGATTTTACAGTCATTGACATTTTATCAACTGGACATATTGGCACCAAATTTAGTGCACTGCAACCTTATGCATAATTTTATTATGAGATTGAATATTTGTATTTATATTTGTTGATATAAGTAGAAAAATAATTATTTTTTTTACGATAATCTGGTAAGGACTGCTAGATTTCAATGAATTGTTGTATCATAGATACTGTATTGTGGTTTATTTAGTCATTCATGCTGTTTATATTTGTGTTTCACTGGCATAAAAACCCAAACATTTATTCACAGGCTGATTCTTATAGAACTTGGTACAATAATTATAATGATAAATTTATTGTATTTACAGGTTTATAAACTTTTCTCAGATGTTTTTGGATCTTCTGAGGCTTACAGAAGTACAGGTGTTTTTCATTATGATGGAAATGCAGTGCAAATAGGTCATTCATTTCTCAAGGTCAAAGGTGAAGGTCATTGCCAAGGTGACAGAAAGGTCAATTTGGAGTTGTTACATCAGTGTATGCCGACTTTAGAATCAGTGATGAAATGTGTAGAAATGAACTGGATGACAATACTGGTATGAATCTATTGATTATGTATTTTAATTTTTTATGCAGAATATGAAATGTTGCTTATATTTTAGCATTACTGACTTTAGAATTGACTAGCGTAATTTATTTACTTAATGTTTATATTTGTGTTGTGATTCTCTTAAGACATTTATGATATTCATTATATTTACTGTTTAGAAATTTTACATTCATTTTCGATCTTCTACTGATAATCCCATGAATACATGTCACTATTTAGCCAAATTTTCAAACTTAAGTAGTTATCATTGTGCATTGGATTTGTGGTTATAAAAACAGACTGGTTTTGTGTTAGTGTTTTAGTAGTCACTATTTTGTGAATATCTCTGTTATGAATAACATATATCTGATCAATGGTTGAACTCAGGACCTCTTGTATTAAAGAGAATAACATGGCTGTGTATTGTAAAAGCCTAGCTTCATAGCATTGCAACTGAAGTTAATGATTCTTTGTATTACAGACTTAGTTACTGTGCACATTTATCATACTAATACAGTTGAACTTAAGCTGAACGTTCCCTGTGAACAGAGGTAACAGGGGTGTAGAACCGGAAGCCAGAAAAATTAACCAGCTATTAATACACACAACTGGGGGAAACCTCGGGCCCCTTTCTACTTTTAGTAGCTTATCGACAACATGAAAAACATTTCTACACCCCTGGATAACCTGGTTCCAAAAGCATGTACTTTCTATTAGATGTAAAGTTAATTCTACTTTTGAACAAAAATTAACAATTATTTTTGGCTTCCCTAAAGTTGATATGTATGGAGAGGTTTGACTGTATGTATCATAAGAAAAGAAGACTGTCCTATATTTATGTCATTTATTTAGGTTGGCCCCTCATACAGTGGAAAGTCCTGTCTAGTTGAAATGTTGTCACAACTTACTGGTAATCACTTAAATGTGCTGGCTATGAACAGTGCCATGGATACCACAGAACTACTGGGTGGATTTGAACAAGTATGTTTCATAAATTCATTATACATAGTATCTAATGTTATCTATTAACTGAGACAAGTGTACATGAATTTGCTTAATCATTATCATTTTTTCCAATTTACAATCAAGCCTGTGTTTGCGGCCATGTCCAAATAAAGACTACCCTGTGAATAAAAGCTATTCTTTGAAAAAGTGTCTCTGATTATTTAGAACAAACTGACCTCCAAATAAAGGCCATCTGTCAGAAATGGCCACATTTTGTCTTTCCCAAGTGTGGTCTTTGTTTGCAGGTTTTACTGTATTTCCAATTAAGTAACAGGAAGCTAAGGCTTTATTTCACCTTTGATGGGAATGCTCCATAGAGCTTTTGAGTACATTCTGGTGTAGCGCTTCAAGAAATAACACAAATTCATTATTATATAGTTGATAAATCCGACTGCAAATAGCTGTTTTCAAACCAATGGAATTAATTCATTTGCACTGTTGGTAGCTGGTAATGTTGAGAATCAGGGAAATAATTTATCCTTGCTTCAGTGAACACTTGCTCCATACATTTATGGACACAGATGATAATAGTCCTTACTTGTGATAAATGCTTGTGAGACAATTGGTCATATTCGCTCTATTCCAAGGGTACTTTCTGTATCAAATTATTTCAAACCTTAGAACATGCTTGCTCTTGGTGATTTTAGTGATTTATTTGGTAAGTAGTTAACAATGACACAATGGAAATATTACAATGATTTTTCAAACTCATAATTATGTACATTTATACTCCAAAGTGCTTTTGTGATGTAATGTATTATGTCTTTCGCAGTCTACCAGGACTTGTGGGAGATCTGTCCCATTGTTCTATCTGTAATGGTGTCTGTATCTCTGTTTTAACAATCAGAATGTCGTCTGCTGTGGGGTCAAGGTTGTCATGAATCAAACTGTTTTCCTCATTTTCGTGCCTTAATAGCGTCTGATATTCTTGATTTGTTGCTGATATATCATTCACATTGTCATGAGTCATTGTATTTGACTGTCCTGGATTACTGTAAATGTTTTCTGTGAAATGAGAATTCAGTATTCCCGTGTTACCCCCACCATCCCAGTCATTGCTGATGATTGGATGGTTGGCTGGATCACTGTAAAGTTGCATCATGGGATACACATTTGAATAGATTCTCTTCATAAGTCCATCTTTATTGGCCATATCTTGTAGTATGAGGAATATAAAGAATGGAGTAGTGGCTGGATGACACCAGGAGAGTATCGTTAAAGCTTGGTATACTTGTTTTGATGATAAAAATTTATGATCCACCAGTGTCAATAAAAACAATGGATACCAAAACATGATAAAACTCACAACCATTACAGTCAGGATCTTAATCCTCCTTAGATACAAGTGTGTGTATAAGTTGTTGCTATGGCAACTCTTTTGAACTGTTTTTGCATCGAGGTCATCATTGCTGCTCGAAAATACGTCTCTCAGCAATGATCTGTGTATCAGAGCCCATTTCAAACTTTTGGCCTTGAACCTCACTCTGCAGTACATGGACAGGAAATGCATAAGTGTGAGAAATATTGCCATAGAAATGAGTATTATCCATAGTATGTGCAGAACTAGGTTGCTTGGTGTTCCGTATGAGAATGTACAGCTTCCCACCCCTGGAATGAATTCAGGTTCCTTTGGTAAAAATGCCACACCCATATGTATAAGTATACATGTGAACCAGAGAATGGCAATACCAAACACTACACAGAAATGGTTCTTCTCACGATGTTTTGATGGTCGTTGCATTTCACACTCTTCATTAACGACTATTGCTAGTAAATTGTAAGCAGACACGGTTACAAATAGCACATAACTTGCCCCAACAGCATGGCATGCGGGGACTTCTGTGTTCTGTAGTAAGTGAAAGCCGTACAGGAAGTTGTATAACCCTTTAATTAAGTCCAGAAAACACTGATGGCATATGAAGGCTGTTGATGACTTTCTGAATTTTTGAAACATAATGATTATCACTATGGCGATAGCATTTCCAAGACAACCTATGCAAGTCACGCCCAATAGAATGTAAGCCTGTAGGTTGCCATAGTTACCTTCTGCTTGTTGTAGACTAGAATTCCTGTATGTCATTTTCCTGAAAATAGATAAATCATATATCATAAATGTTTTTATGGTAGAGTTGAAAAAATACCTGCAAGCAAAAAATTAAAATGTAGATAAAATATATGTACAGATAATTATGACGTTTGATGTCTGTTTACTTGTACCTCAGGCTGATGATAACAGACATATTGAAGAGTTAGCCAGTGAAGTTAACAATGTTGCTAAGTTTGTATCTAGTCAGTGTCTCCTACATGAAGACCAGGGTTGCCTAGAAATGGTAACCAAGGTTTTGGATCTAGTGGAAGGTTATAAAAAGCAGCACATTTCTGGTAAGTATACACACTTGAACAAAAATAGATTGTCATGGCTGATGAACATTACAAGAATCAATCAATGATGAATTTGAATAGATATAATTCATCTAATAGCTCCTTTTATATTCATGCCTCGCCGTTAATGAATGCAAATCTATTGTGTGTGTTGCTTGTCTTAAATTCTTTGAGGTTAGACCTGTGTTTATGTTTGTAAAGCAGCACTAAATAGTTTCTAGCAGTTTTTCTCTTGGTTAAAAATAAAGGAAAATGCTTGAAACCCTATGTTAGGATCATAAATACAAATTGTGTTATGTTGGCGAATACATGTTTGTACTAGTGTATGTATGAGTCTATGGTGTTATACATTGTTTATTTATAGGTGACAGAAGGTCAAACATGGAGGAAATTGATATGATGAAGACACAGCTTGAAGCTTTATTACAAATTGTTGTTGCTTGTAAGAAAATCATGAAGAAATACACAATAGCTAATGGTAAGATCTGGACACTTAGTATCAAAGTCTGATAACTTCGAAATGAAGACCTTGTGATAATGTTGTAAACTGCATGTCGACTTAATTTCCCGATAGTGAGTCTCTGACCATAGTAACACTTGTAATAAGACATGGAAAGATTTTTCATGAATGATTTAAATTAGAAATGCTTTCTCACAATCAAGTTTAAATTAAATTGTAAAGAATAGACAACTATGGCATGATTTTTCTTAGGATCTACATATTGGAAGTCATTGTTTTGAAACTTGTTAAGCCCATTCTCCTTAAATGGTTGTTGAACAAATGGTCATGTATTGTGATTGTACTTTCTGGTCATATTCAGGCTTGAAAGCATCATTCCATACAATAATAAAATAACCCTCCCTCTGATTAGTGACCAGTCATACCCCTGAGATATTGAAAGGTTCACAAGTTTACTGCAATGTTAAATTGGTTTGACTTTACCAAGTATTTGATTTTGTTTGTATATTTCAGAGTTAGATGAAAACATGGTCAAATTAAAGCAGAAAATAAAACAAATGAAGCAGAAACTCTCAACCATTGTTGCAGGACAGGGAGGCGGAGCTTTTGAATGGATTGACAGTCTATTGGTTAGATCTTTGAGGGAGGGGCATTGGCTTTTGATTGACAATGTGAACTTTTGCAGGTAGTTGAAACAGTATTACTGAGCTACAGATGTTTGTCAGTTATAGTTCTCACCTCTGTGGATTATAGATTCATTTATGTAACTCACATGGTTAAAAGTTTTCCAGAATTTTCCGGAACCTCCGATTTTTCCCAGGTCCAGACCCTCCTGGTTTTTATTGTTCCGGGGTACCAAGGTTAAGATTTCTGGGGTTTTTTTTTGAAGTTTTTTAACTTCTATCCATGAAATCATTTAGATCATAACTTGGTTGGCAGTGAAGTTTGTATTTGTGCTAATTTGTGCTTAATGTTTTAGTGCATCAGTCTTAGATCGACTCAATGCCCTTTTGGAGCCTCATGGAGTTTTGTCCATCAATGAACGTGGTGTTATCAATGGGGAAATTCCTACAATAACTCCTCATCCAGACTTCAGGTAAATTAAGTACAGTTACATAATAATATTTTGTGTTAGTACAACCATTGTGAAAGATTGTTGCAGTTTCAAAATTTAGAATCATGAGTCCTTCAGTAAATTATACAAAATAGTTTAAACTGAAGAGTTATCAAATCCAGTTGAGACAGTCAATTTAGCAGTGCTTTCACTATACTGCAGTACATTTAAACAATACAGGTTTTTACTTGCTCACATTTTTCTGGATGTTGGTATCAAAATGTACTTGAATGGTATGAAATAATGTTTTCAGACTTATTTTATCAATGGATCCCAAACATGGAGAGATATCTCGAGCTATGAGAAACAGAGGCATAGAAATATTCATCCCTGGAGAGGTGAGGTGTTGCAGTGTTTTATTTATCTTTTGTATGTGTTTTGGAAAGAAATTTGAAACTGTGAACTATGTTTGTTACACACGTGTCTAGAAATAGTCATCAATGGAATTCGTTGTTTGGGTAATTATTGTTATAATTACTCTTTGCAGCAATTTTTTATCTTTTTGGTAGTTTAACAAGTTATTCTTTCTTCAGGCTGACGGAAACTGTTTCAGTGAATTTGATCTCCGCCAGATTGTGACTGGTATTGGTTTGAAATCTAAGCCTGTATTTGATTGGTTACTAAACCTTCAGCACCTTCTCTGTGAAGAGCTTCCCAGGGGAGATAAACCTGGTATTCAGAGTCTGCTGCAGACTTGTAAATTAGTGGTTGAGCATTGTAACCATGGCAATGACCTACAAACTGCATTAAGGTCAGCATGTCAAAGTGTTTACGTTCAGCGACAGAGACATACAAAATCCAAACAGGTACACATTTTGTATTGTAAATTTTCTGTCTTAAATATTTCATGCTACAATTTGTTTCATACATTTGTACTCTATCTTCACTACTCAAATATTGAAGCAGTTTTTTAGGCTAGAAACAAAATAATGAGTACAGTTGGTAAAACTTCTTTTTGTGAGAATACATGGAGATTCATCCCAAATATTTTCATACTTTGGATTTTGCCATTAGAAGCTTCAGGGTCAATCTCCAAAAGATAGCATCAGTTTGGTAACTATGACCACAGTGACTAAATTTCAACTTGATTATGAGGCCACTTCTATATTAATGGTTCAATTATTTTTTTAACAACATTACATTAAAGCACTGTAAGTATTATCTCATATTCTGTTTAGTCATTATATTGTTGGTGTCATTTCTCTGTGTAGTGAGTAATATACCAGGTATAATGGGATCTTTTTCTTATGAGACACAATGATGGAAACTTCATATTTTGTAAGATTATAAGATGATTTTACAGAATTTACCTAATATGGCCTTTACAGGATTACAAAATTGTTTCCTTGTTTTTTCCTAGAAAATTACTGATGCATCATTGACTGAATGATTTATGTGTACCACAGTAGACAGTGTGACACATTTGGTGCACTCAGTATTGAACAGCATATACTCGGTACATTAAGCAGTATTAAAAAAAAGAATATTTACTGATTTTTTTTAACTGTACTGTGATGGAAAGATTTAGGATCTTTTTTCTAGAGTGATTAATGTCTGACTTAATTCAGTATATTAAAGTTAAAAATAAATAATGAAAATAACGGGTGAGCATAATTATGCATATTGTTTATTTCAGAAATCTGCTGAAATTTTACTAACACAATTAGATTTATTGAATGATACATCAGGTAAAGAGAAAAGTCGTTTGGAACTTGGTATATTTCCTGTAAGATTACCAAATATACATGAAATAACGAATGATAGTGTTAGTGCTATGGTGCGACGTAACTGTGCACTGTTCATGCATTTGATCCAGTCCAGAAATTCAGGGTAAGTTTGGCTTGTATACTTAATGAATGTAAAATAAAGGGTATTACAATTAAATTAGGTGCTTCCTTTGTAGTTATTTTTATATTACAGTAAATAATAAGATTATTTATTTATATGGCTAACATTCTTGTCACACAGATTTTCAAACCCTGAATCCTGACAGTTTCAGGGAAGTATGGTAGTTGTGACAGCACGGAGTGTACCATGCCCCAAAATACAAATAAAAACATTGTTTAAAGATGTGTACTGTGTTATTTCGGTACAGTGAAAAATGGAGGGGGGACACATTGTTGTAATTAGTTGTATTATGTTCTTCTATTATATCACATTGACTGAAGCTTTGTATGACTTACTCAATTCAATTATGATATATTTACATAAGCCTTATTGGGCTTCTGTCTGAGAGATGTTTTGGAAGAATTTGATATCACAATATTTTATACTAGTCTGGTAATATGTCATTTCCTCGCAAAAACTTTATCATAATGTTTTTTTCGCAATTATGTTTTGATACAAAGTCATCAAGAAGTAATCTAGGTGTAGAATTCTGTCTGTTGGTTTGTAATTGTCTCCGGGTCATAAAGTATCTACTGTCATCCAATTTTGATAGCCAAATGATAATTACAAGACAAGTCCCATAACTCAGCTCCCATGAAGTATTTACTGTCATCCAAATTTGATAGTCTAATGATAATTACCAAACAAGTCCTATAACTCAGCCCCCATCTATTTGCCTTGAAGCTACTTTCTATCCAGTTTCACCTGTACAGTGAAACTTAGTGACCACCTCAATATTAAGACCACTTCATTATACCAACCCCTTATATCTAGTCTGGCTTTTAATATCATTATCAAGTTGAAATGCAGGGAAAGTATAAAAAACCAGTCTAGATATAAGTGGTTGGTATAATGAGGTGGTCTTAATATTGAGGTGGTCACTAAGTTTCACTGTACAGATAAAACTTGGAGGCTAGTGACTAGCAAGGTTTATTATAACTGTTTTCTTACAATGGTTCATATTTAAATGTTCTGTGTTATATTTGCTGTAGACACTATTTCATTAACAGAAAAGTATATAAAAGGTTTTACAAAAGATACTCAGGGGCCTCCTGTGTTTAGTAGTTAAAACCACTGACTAGTGAGCTCTAGCACCTCGTCATTGTGATTTTGAATCCCACCTGAGACCAGAAAGTATCACATGTGAGGTAGCTTTCCAGATAGTGGTGGATGGGTGGTGCTGGAAAAATTTCCATATGACCCTGACTGTTGGTGAGACATTAAAAAGAATGAAAAAGATAAAAAAATATTAAATAAAAACCATGACTGTTAAATTTCTCCTGATTAGGTGATTTCTGGATAACAGGGTTCCTGATAGGAGAGGTTCCCCTGTCTTGCGTGTCTGTTGTTTATTCCCGTTACACTCAATTATGGCTGTATTGATGGATTGTTGGCCATTTGTACAACTGCTTAACACTTGAGTGAAAATACAATTGATTACACTGTAATTGCAGACTGTTAGATAATTTTTCCTTTCTCTGATTAAAGTTTTTTTTGTTGTTGTTATAAATAATTAATCTGCATACTGAGAGAAAATTAAACAACAATGAAAATAATGAATGATAGGTTTTTGAATGATTCTTTGTTAATGTTTGTGGATTTTTTGTTGGACTGTGTCTTTACTGCTGGTATTCATTACATGATAAATTAAGTTGATTGCCTCATAAAAGTCTTGACAAAGTTTATGAAGTTGGCTGGTTAATTATGTGGGCCTTACTCTAGATTTTATCGGTGAAGTTTATTAAATAAGGACTGATAAAATGCTGATATAGGGGCTGTGTCTGGTCCATGTGTGATCTTATTTTACCCGTAATTGTATTGTGGACAAAACCTTAGCTGATATGGAGCATATTTGACTCTAAGGTTTGACACTCGGAAGATTTTCAAATTGCAAATTTTTGCAAGTTAATGTTTATACCACTTGCAAAATAAAATCCAACTAGCAATTTTTATTGACACCTTTTTATTGAAAGATGCCAGAATGAAACACTTTTTATCAACAATTTATTGAGAATTTGTGAAAAGGTCGCTGATAACGGATTTTTATAATGCATTTGTAACTCACAAAATTTTGCAAGTTGATGGTATTTTCACCAGCTCAATGTAATTTTTACACGCATTTCATGAGTATGCCAGCTTTAGTGTCGAACCCTGATGTACTTCTCTACAACTCCTAAAACATCTTGTTTTTCTTCTATCAGCATCTTTAATGTCTCCAATTTCAACACATTGACTTTTAATTAACCCAAAGAGATGAAATGGTAATCCATCACTTTCAGTCATTTCTACATTTTGTGGCTCCCTCTTATTTTTGAGCTGACCTTGTGCACACAGGCTGTAAGTTGGTTGAATACTGATATAGGGGAGCCTGGTTTAAATACCTGAGCATGTGGACAGGGAATCTTAAGTTACTCTTTTTTTTGAACAGATTACATCAAAAATAATTTGCCTCCCAAACCAAACACTTAGCATGAGAAAGATGTCAGTTCTTGCGGGGAACTAATATCGCGTGTCTGTAACGCAAATGCTTGTTGGATTTTCTTAATGTTTCACTTCATTGAAAAGTTGATTTATAATTGTGTAAAATGTAAAACAAACTTATCTTAATTTTAAAGCTTTTTTTACTGATCTTGTAGAAACATAGTCATGGCTGTGTGTTAGCCATGTGTTGCATTGAATATTTTATGTGGAGAAACCTGGCGAAAATGTGTTGTGACTTCAAAAGCTACCATTTGTTTGTTCTAATAATTAATTTGACCAGAAATAAGGCACAGTATTCAATTAGACTACTGTTGACTCAGAGGTTGTTCTGAAAACATTGCAGACCAACACTTGTATCTTGAGTACCTCTGAGTACCTTATATTTCATAGACATATCTCAATTAAGACAGTACATTCCAACTCAAAACTTGCCACATCCTACTTATTGCAAAAAAAATTATTTCATTGATGTATTTGGGCGGTCTGTTGCCGATAGTTCAAGGTAAATGACAGAAATTTGAACTATCTGAAAGCATTTTAAGTTAAAGAAGTGATATTTTAGCTAACAGATGTGTGTGAAATGGGGCCCCTGGATTGATATGTTATAAACTATGAGTAATATTCAGTCTTTGTTTAAAATGAATGAAGTTTGCAGTTGATAGTTCCACTATTTTACTGTCATATCTGATTTGCTGTATTGCAGAAATAATGACCAGACTGACTCCAAATTGAAGAGCTCTCTTAATCTTTTGCTGCAATTGTCTACAAAGAATAATCTCAATATTACTGTAGACTGGTTGCAAAATTTCTACAAGATTAATGATCATTCTAATGATGTTTGTCACTATGAAATGACCAGTCTGCATGAAATATGCTCTGTCATGAAGGTTGCCATGGAGACAATGGGAATTAGTGATTGTTTAAATAGGCTGATTGGTGGACTGTCAAATGGTATGGACAATATTCTATATGATAAAAATTATTTATGTTTTTGTCTGTGTTGGATATCTTTAAAATATGCCCTTATGTATTTCTATAGCATGTTTTATGCCTACCATTAATAATGGGGGTGCTTATTGTAACAAGGTCACAGTCACCCTTTGGACTCAGCTCATTTTACTTACATGAGTCAAGACAGGATATTGAATTGTGTCAGGCTCATAACTTCATCATCAGTGATCAGATTATCATGATGATGAGACAACATTCCACATTCAAGAATCATGTTGCCAATGCAAAGGTCAAGGTCACAGTTGGCAAAATACCATTTTTACAGGTTTGTTTCTTCACATCACATAGCGAGTGCATTGTCCTATGGACACATTTCTAGTTCAGTAAGAAGTCTATATGAATGGTTTGGTATTGTGAAAATTAAAAAAATTATCTAGAACTTGTAGAGTTCATTTGCAGCCTTTTATTGATGATTGTTCCTTATGTTAATCATGTTTTGGTAAACATATACAAGTATATTAAAATTTTATCAGACATTCTCCTCTCCTTACAGATTGTGTTATTGATTTAAGATGGAATAAACAAATGCTTGAACGATTCCAGCATAATTACGATAATGAAGATATAGACACACTATCCTCAAGGCTCTTCTCTTCATACAATAGGTTTGTATCATTCTTACACATCATATAACAAGATAAACAAATACTGTATGGAAAAGAATATACTGATCATTGACCAGTATTTCTATGGAAAATTTCGTTTTATAGGCATTTTATAGTGATATTGACTGGACATCAGTTTTGACATGCAGCAATCTTTTCGGTTTCATGAATAAACTTGATGCTCACACAGGCAGTGTATGTGTCCAATGTATGACATAAAGTATTGAAGCATTTGTTATTCTCATCAACATTCATAAAGAAAAAAATATAATTCATTGTTATTTGGAAGAAGTTTTATTTGATACGGTGGTGAAGACTGGCCTGAGCTTGGTTATATGCGTTTACTACTACATACTTATATACTTGTTCAGTGTGTCTAACACCTGTGGCAGGGATGTAGAAATGTGATGGAAGCCAGAAAAATCAACTGGCTATTTGAACATTCCTGCCTACTACTTTTTCCAAAACAATGGGTCCCCCCCTCTACTTTTATTAGCTTACTGGCTATATGAAAACATTTCTACACCCCTGCTGTTGGAAGATGAAGTAATTACTCTTCATCTCTTGAAACACTTCATTATTGAATTGAAATTAACATCAAATTGAAATACTTAATTATTAAATTGAAATTAACATCAGATTTAAATACTTCATTATTGAATTAAAGTTATCATCAAATTTGTATACTTCATTATTGAATTAAAATTATCATCTAATTTGATTTTATTTTAATTGTGTTGCAAATCAGACAATTTTATTATCTACTGAAGTTTATTAATTTAATCAACACATTTTCTTACTAATTTCATTTACTGAATTCATCTTACTATTGTTATTGAATTACCAGCATTTTTTTTAAATTTCTTTGATGGATTTATCTAAATCCTTAACAGATGCCATGGCTTCATATTTTTAAATAATGTTTTTGTCTGTGTTATGATGTATTATTGAACCATATTGTACCCTCTGGTTTGTATGCATCATTTTTATTAGACAGGCCTGTAATTATACCCCTTCATATGCATAAATGATTTATGTTTTTTTTCAGATTGTTCATTCTACAAAGGTTTCTGGTAGAAATGAGTCAAACGAAGAAATTTGTTCAGCAGATGCAAGATGCTTTACTGAGAGGTAAACATTGAGATCTTTCCTAAGTAGTTTTTTATTGGTTTTGTCCTCGCATGTTGACTACATATATTATAGTTAAACTGATCCTTGAAAAATCATTTCAAAGATTGAACACAACACTCAGTATTTATTTTGGTCTTTACTTAGTAGTTAAACCCCAGCAGTGAGTTGTACTGGGTTTCCACCATGATAACTGGATGTATATGTGTGCTTCATTGTTTGCGTCCGTCTGGTCCGGATTTTTTTCGTCACCATGACCTTGTCAGTTATTAGGGGATTTCAAGATACCTTTACTCAAATGTTTACCAAAAGGTATTGGTTTGCCTTGTCAAGGACTTATGTCCTTGGCTCAAATGTCTAGGTCACACTGGAAGAACACAATTCTGTGCCAATTTTGGTCTTATCAGGGCTGTTAGTTTGTACTTAAGTAAAAAATGTTACTCTGAATGAGTTAGTCTTAAAATAAGAACCCAACCCTCATACTTAAAGTCACAGATATATAAAAGCTTAATATCACAGATATATATATAAATAAAAGCGTATGGTCACTAGATATATAAAAAGACACAATATCACAGATATATGTAAGCTTAAGGTCTAAGATATAAATAAAAGCATAAGGTCACTAGATATGTAAAGCTTAATATTGCTGATATATAAAAGCTTAAGGTCACTAGATATGTAAAGCTTAATATTGCTGATATATAAAAGCTTAAGGTCACTAGATATGTAAAGCTTAATATTGCTGATATATAAAAGCTTAAGGTCACAGATATGTAAAGTTTAATATTGCTGATATATAAAAGCATAAGGTCACTAGATATGTAAAGTTTAATATTGCTGATATATAAAAGCTTAAGGTCACAGATATGTAAAGTTTAATATTGCTGATATATAAAAGCTTAAGGTCACTAGATATGTAAAGTTTAATATTGCTGATATATAAAAGCTTAAGGTCACAGATATGTAAAGCTTAATATTGCTGATATATAAAAGCTTAAGGTCACAGATATTTTAAGGCTTTTTATGATGTTGAAGTCACAGGCTTGACACGTTGCCAACTGGCATCTTGGTTGAAATGTCAATATGACATCCAATTTCCAAAGCTATATTGTCTCTTTCTACAGTGGTCTTAGATACAAGTCTATATGTAAATAATTGCAATACTATTAGTTAATTTTAAATACCCCAGAGTCAGCAATTTGTCTTATTACTTCCTTAGGAAAGGAAGTAATTACCATCTTACAATACCAAGCATTCTTCCTCTAGAAATGAACTACTTTTTATGGATAATTGTGCAATCCAGTGACCCGTCTGTTGGCATGCTTTTCTTTATTTAAATAACTTGTGGTTCAATAAATAGTTATCTGATCCATTGTTTGTTGCATAGTGTACATTAAACTTAAGTGGTTGTGAAAGACAGGGGTATTTCGTTACATTGACATGCAGATTGATCTGTTGTAGATCATATGATAAATTTGTATGAATGTTGCTCATCTTGTCTCGTTTTTATATTTATATAATCTTAGCATCTATATGATAGTTAAGTCTGATATTGGAAACCCTTCTTAGTAATCAAAAAACACGCTATGCAGTCTGTAGAACTGTGAATCTGTAGCATTAAGCGTGTACCGAAGCATCAGTGAATGGCATGGAATGATTTACTGGCTATAAAATGAATTGAGATTTATTTAAATATTAGCAAACTTGTTTGTCAGACAACATATTGAAGATGTTATGTAAAGCGTGTTTGTGTCAGACCTTGTTTAGTCAGAAATCTTGTAAACTCTTGTATAATGAATATTATACCTTAGAAGTTTGTGTCCAAATATTTCGAAGATTGAACTAAGGTAGAGGATGTTGAGTTCAAATTTGTTTTATATAATAAACTTTGATTTGGTATAAAAAGGAACTTTTATTTCAAGATTATAATACACACATTTGTTATTATGATTGCATTTTGCATGTCTGCTATGGGTACAGGTTACACATGTACTTGACCAAGTTTAGTTGTGGGGGCCCCTGAGATTTTGGAATTGGTACGTATCTCACGTAATCTCAGACGTAAGTTGTAATGACGTCATGTCTGTTTTAATGCAGTAGCTCAATTCTTATCAGGTCTGAACTTAAGATATTGTTAGATGTAAAGACTGTATTTTTTTATAACTGAAGTAATGAGATTACCACAACACCACTCATCTTACCCAGATGTCAAGTTTTGATAATGTGATTACATGTATCAAAGTGTGATAACATGCGTCAGGGTATGATAACATTTGTCAAAACGTGATATCATGTGTCAGGGTATGATAACATTTGTCAAAATGTGATATCATGTGACAAAGTATAATTTGTGTCAAGTGTAATAACTTGTGTCACAGTGTGATAACTTGTGTTAGATTATGATGATATGTGTCAAAGTATGGTAACAAGTGTAAAAGTATGATAACTTGTGTCAGAGTTTGATAACTTGTGTCACAGTGTGATAATGTGTATTAGGATATGATAAATTGTGTCGCAGTGTGATGACATATATTAACATGTGATAACTTGTGTCAAATGTGATAACTTGTGTCAGAGTATGATAACTTGTGTCACAGTGTGATAACATGTACTAAGGTATGATTATTTGTGTTAAGTGAAAAAGTGTTTCAAAGCACAGTGACTTGTGGATAACAGTTATTACCCAAAGTACAATTTCTAGCATCTCAAAGTACACATTATCAGGGATTCCCTCTTGCTGCTCGTTTAATTTGTTCTCCCTAATGTAATTTTTTCCAGTCATTCAGCCAGTCAAGTGTATCAGATATCATTAGTAAGACACAATTTATCTTGGAAAATTGTCATGCAAATATGTGATAGAAAATACATTAGGCAGTATATAATGAGGGAGAGATCGACCTGATAGAGATTGATCTGATTTGGATAGAAACTCATTGAACTTTCTTACGATGAAATGGAACCTGTTGAATGAGATAAAATCGTTTTTCAACAACTTGATTGAACTGATGATGATTTTTTTATTGGTTAAGTTTATTTATTGTGCATCTAACAGATCTTGTCGAATGTGTTGATGATTGTGTTAAAAACCTGTAAAATAAGACCCTGGCTTAACATTGTCAAAAGCCTTGCTTCTGATAAGCCATTTTTGCTAGGTTTTACTGAAAAGTGAAATACTTTCTGAAAATGTTTTGTTTCTTCAAAGGGACGTTCATGGATGGGACCCTGATGTTCATCGGTGTTTTGACTGAGCTCTCAGTTTGTTTGTTTGTCCTTCTGTCTGTCTGTATGATTGATATGTTTTGTATTGTTGAATGTTGAAAGAGTATTGTGTAAATATGTTGTAACTAAGGAACTTGAAGTTATGGTAAATAAAGTTATGCCTGTATTGAGTGATTTATGAGCCATGTGAATCAGTCAATGTGAATGATTGAATTTTAGGAAACATGATGAATATTTGTAGCAGTAGTTTGATAGGTCAGTTTGCTCACTAAGATTGTTTCATTACTTAGGTATTACTGCGTAATAAAATTCCTGGTGTATCCTAATCCTACTAGCCCTATTTTTTCTCCCATCCCCAGACTTGTTTCACTCCATTTTTTTCTTGTCCATGTTTTCATTTTCATATAAAACATCTCCAAGCTAAGAAAAATATATTTTGAAAAAAAAGTTCATTTGCCAACTACTGACCCTATATTTTTGGAGTTGTTGGTAGAAACCAGGTATACCTTACCATAGTGGAACTATCATCAGGGCATAGAAACAATTGTGACTCAGATTAAGGGGCCTTTGTGGTCAAGTGGTTATGGTCTCTGACCGCTGTGAGTTCTGGTCTCAGTACTAAATTTCACATGTAAGAAAGCTAGCTAACTGAGGGTCGATGGTTCTACCCAGGTATATGCCTGTGTCTTCCTCCACCTTCAAACCTGGAAAGTCACCAAATGACCTTGGCCACTGATTCAATGTTAAACCCTAGTGACTCAGATTAAATCACATATTTATTTGTGGTATAAAGCTATGAAATTAAAACTTATTGGAAAAAATGTATTTTAATAAAATGGAAAATGTCTAGCTACTAACTGACCAGAACACATATTTTGAAAGGGGCAAAAATTACGACTTGAAACATTTGTCATAGTAATGTGAGTTTAATTGAAAAATCAATAATACGATTAATTGGTCGAATAATCTGTACACTGTATGAAAGGTTTGAATGTTATTTCTGGACATTTCTCTACATGCCAGATAACTCAGTTGTTAGAAAAAATCAGATTTGCATCAATTACCATACAGCTCGCCATCTTTCTGTGTTCTTTGACATTAAAAGCACACATGTGACTCCTTGAATATCATACTGCGGGATTAAAATGAATCTTTTTTTATCATTGGTGAAGCTTACTTTAGAAAATTAAAAGTTTCTGTTAAAATAATGGCTGTGGGTGAAGTACCCCAAAGTCTTTGCATTAGACAGATAAAATTGGGTACAGTTTTTAATAGTATACAATGGTATTCTAAAGATGTTCCTTTATGTTGTACTATGAACCTTTTAATGTATTGTCAGTTCTATTGAAATGTTTAATCCATTTGCACCAAGCATAAGTCCAGATCGCACAGTCTGGTGTTTACCAGGGAAATGGTTCAACTTAAAAAACAAGTTTCCCTACTACTGTATGTAATGGAACTTGTGAGAAGAAGAAAAATATACTTACAGTTTTCTTTTTGTTTTAAATGTTCCAAAAGTAATGATAGTTTATGTTGTGTCAGTTAGGAAATTATCTTCATAAAACATTCCGTAAATATACACACTTGTTTCTGTTATACATTATTGAACTTACTTGGTATCTCTTTAAACTATATCCTTAATCTATTGTCCTTGATATATTGAATGACAATTTCCATATTTATATTGATTGTGTGTTTAACGCATTTCTCCATATTACGAAATAGTCAACTTCACCCACTGTTTATCCAAACAGTTTATGTAGGAATTTTATCAGATCAATTTGTTAACAAATGATGTTTGTTTAGACAGTTCACAGGACATAATGATTGTATCGACAACAAATTTGTAGCATTATTGACACTTTGCCTTTCTTTATGGGCGGTTAGTGTGTTTTTTATCGACACAATTGTTGCAGGAAATGTAACAGAAACAATCTATATGTCTTACTGTTCATTTATTTCAGTTACTGGGTAAATGTTATTGTATAGACTTGTAGAATCAATTACAATAAGCTGTCTGTGGAATTCAATGATTTGTTACTGTTGCCTTTCATACAATGAAATACCAATATTACTTTAGTTACAGACTGAACTCTTCATGTATTTTTAAAGACAGTTATATGCTATTTTCTGTGCTCTGTTGCCTTAGTTTTTCTTATTGGAATGGAAATAGCCAAAAAAAATTTAGAACAGGGATTTATTAATGAGTGAGTTGCGTAAATGCATACAAATAATTTTTTAAGGATGACCTAGTTTATCATCAGTTTATATGTATTGAATGGGAATTTTATGTACAAATGTACTAGAAAGTACGGTTACAAAGTCCCAATGATCTGATTGGTCATTCAGTGTTTTATATATTAAAACAACAAAGTTTTGCAGCAGCCATATTTCAATGCAATTGAAGTAGGTTGACTGGTTACAATTTTCATGTTAATACACTTGTTCCCAAATTGACCTATAAGGAATGCTACCACAACCGAGCGCCTATGTTAGAATTAAAAAAAAATTCTTTAACAATGATATGTATTTTTGTCTTGTTTGTATATTATTTTGCTGTTTCCACATAACTTCTCACTTAATCACAGATAACAAAAACAGCATCAGTAAGAAAACAATCTCAATAACATCTGAGGGAAATGATTGTTGTATACCAGGGGTATTTATCACTTATAAGCACGAGAGAAAGACCAGAAACACATTACAGATCTCCTGATTAGGCTTCATTTATCAGAGAAACAAATGAGATTTCTGGCTCAATGGTCAGTCTTGGGCTCATTTACTGTTTATTACATTGTACAGGGTGAGCGCAGAATTTTTTCAGTCTCAAATTGATACCCCCCTCCCCCCAAAAAAAGTTTGGGTTTAGATTGAATTGATTGTATGCTGATAACTTGTTTCTCCTTAACCCAGACAATGAGAATCATGAATGGGTCTGTACAGTACGGAATTCTGTGAGGTGAAATAGAAATACAGTAAAACTTCATTATTACGAGCATCGATATCACGAGCTCCAGGCTTATCTCGAGGAGATCTTGAAGTCCCGTCATTTTTTGTTCTTAGTTGTATATAAATTTCCATGTTTATTACGAGCATCGTTATCTCGTTATCTCGAGCACAAATCATGGTCCCTTGACTTATTTTTAAGTGTTAATTACCTCTATTACCTCGAGGGGTGTCATTTTGGATATCGTTCGCACCTGCGCGGCGGCGATCGCCGTATTTTCTACACATCGTTAAAGTTACGCAACAAAAGAGCAAATCTTAATCGAGTACTTTGTTTTTCACACATCGTTAAAGCTACACAATAAATGAACGAATCTTAATCGGGTACTTTGTTTTTCACATGTTGTGACATAAAATGACAATGAAACATGTACATGTATTTGTCTGTTGAAAGTTTGCAGTAAAATTTTTAAGATCAAAGACTAATAATTACTGAGAATTTAATCACGAGACCTTAATTATGAGAACTTAATGACAAGTTTGAGAAGCAGATACTAATAAAAACAGAGACAAATCTTTTATTAGCATGCTTCGTTTTTGCTACAGACGTACATAACACATGTATCTTTCACGATGTGTCACTATGACATTTCACCGCATGTCAGTGACACGATATTCGGACATGACATCGTACAGTTGAAAACACGAAAAAATCGTTGATAAAGTACTTAGAAAAAATGATCAATATATATTTCATCAATCAACTATCATGTTTATTTACCTTAGACACAATAGAGAACAATTTACGTAAGCATTTCGTATTATTATCGTAAACACGCCCATTTATGCGCATGATGCACAGTTTATTTTCAGTTAACAAACAAAAACCTCGTTATTACGAGCGCTCGGTTTATCTCGAGCATTTCGTCTGTTCCGATGAATCCTCGAGATAACGAAGTTTTACTGTACTTGCTGGTTTACCTGATTGACACTTTTTATCTGCAGACCCTACATTTTTTTGGTCTGTGTCAATTTTTTTCATGCTGATATCTTATTTTTCATGTGAACTATATCTCCAGATCCAAATAAAATTTCAACTGACAAAATATGTTTGAAAAAAAAAAGGTTCCACTAGCTAGTAACGCTATATTTTTAGGGAAGTTTGTAGGAACAGATGTTTATTTTTTAGCCTTTGGCAATACCATTTGGTTCAAGCACACTAAATAGTGTATTTAAGTACAGTAAAAACTGGATATCAAGATCCCCTTTTGGGCTAAACAAATTGTTCTTTATATTGAATTAAGGTCGTCTTATTATCAAATTGAAATATGCAGGAAATAGTGAATACCAGTCTGAAAAAAGTGGTCAGTTTGATAATGTAGTCGTAATATTGAATTGGTCGCTAAGTAAGGTTTTTTGTTTTATATAAGAAGTAAAGTGAGATGGTCTGTTACAAAGAAGAACTGTCAAATCAATGCCATGGTGGGGTATTTTTTTGCATCAAAATTTTACTGTATTTGGGTGTATGTGGTTTTGACAACTTTCTGTTATTGTTTTGTAGAATTTATGCAAGCTTTGATTTTACATCAATTTTCTTCAATTATTTTTTTGTAAAAGACTGGAAACATTTATCATGTTTCAAATTGTTTGTTTCTCATTTGTTTTTTATATTCTTTGTTGCCTTCATATTGTACACTTTGTATTATGGTCAAAATATGTTAGAGTTACTTTTACCTATTTCATGGACATAATTTTGTAAGCTAAGGTAGCAATTTTTAACATCTAAAAATCTTGCTGCTGGCCCCAAGGTTATAAAACTTAAGAACAGTCTCTAACCTAAATCTCAATTTCATAAGTGAAGCATTCTGGTTTGAAAGATATTGCAGCTAAATGATTAAATACATTTTCAAATCATTTTAGCTGACAGAATTACATAGGATTATTATCTTCATTGTTTAGTAATAATTAAGTTAGAAACATTGAAAAAAAAGTATGAGATTTGAGCTTGGAGACTGATAGCCTTGGACCCAAGTATAGATTTCAGATTTTACCAACTGACAATAGATCACCAAGACAATCAATAGGTTAGCCCCCTGGTGTGGATATTTAATGTTTATACACTTCAGGAAATGAAGAATGGCTATCATTCTGTCCAAATTGTTGCCAATCCTTGGCCTTTGTTACTTGATAGAATATAAATTATATCTGGGGGTTATAGGGATGTCAGTGAAATATGACGAGATATAGGATATAATCCTTATTCGAGTGTGATATTTTTGTTTGCGTAAGTTAATAATAAACCCCATAGACTATTCGTATCCCGTGCTCAAATTCCCTGTAGTAATATAGACCTGCCAAACTTGGACAAGAATGGATGATGTAAAACATGTTAGGCGTCCGGGTAACAAATTGTTTGGCAAATTATAGAAACAGGAAACCAGCGGTCCGGTTGGTTAACTTCTATTTTTCCGTATCGGTCGTAATGATTTGGTGTTAGACAAACACAAGTATTGATTGGTTTGTTTAACAAGTCTCTGATGAGAATACGAAAAAAATTAGTTTTCTTTTTATTTGGATCATAATGGGAAATTTGGGAAAAATTGTTTGGAAAACTCTTAACAGCCATTTGGAAATTCCTCTCTGTGTACATTTGGTTTCCAATTTTCATAATTTGCTGAAGCTGGTTAATTAGGAATGAAACTTGTCAGGTTTTTTTTCTTATGAAATTGATTGAATGAATTAATTGATTATTAATGGAAGTCTATGAATAGGCATTATTTCTGTATTAAATTCTGTTTGCTTTATATTGTTATGTAATTAATTCTCTTTCATTTTGTTTGAATTTGATTAATTGTTGTTTGTGATCCATAATGCCGCTTCACCAGTTTCTGTTATTTTACATTAAGATGCACGTTTTTTATCACATGACTTGTGGGTTTTTCATTGCGTAAAAAACATCAAAAACATGTTTTCACTGCTGCTGATAATGAGAATATTGCTCATATTTGATGTTTAACCTCATACAAACATGCCAAAATCTTATCTTTCTCGTTTTCCATAAGATATTGCAAAATCAATCCTAACCACTGTACAAGGTCATTGTAGCTTTTGAATCAGAAATTATGAGTGCAATGTTCTGATTTGGATCAAAAGTCAATAAGCATCATGCCAGTAGTCAAATATATGAAATACCTCGATATCAGACTGAGCTTCAGACTATGGGCATTTATAGCGCTGTAAAGATTCTGATTAAAGTATGATCTGGTCTTATTTAACTAATGTTTCCTCAATAAATTCATATTTTGATTGGTCTGTGTAGAATTATGTACTGTAAAACATGGTTCTAGAGACCTCTGTTATAGTGTACAATTGATTTCAGTGAGGTATGTTATTTTTCCAAACATGCCTTTCTTAAGGATAGAATGAGACACGGATATGGAATAATTTTTTGGATCCCCAGAAATTCACTATAACTTTATAGACTGGGGTGCAAGTTTTCCAGTTTATACCGGATTTCTGGTTTTTGAAGGGCTCTGAGGATCGTTTTTCCAAATCGTCTAAATTCATTGAGAAATGGGGCGGTTGCTTTCCCATAGCGTGTAAATGGTAAAGTGTCAAGAAAAATTATCTATCGTTTTAAGGAAATTAGAATAATAGGGAAACAACTCTTTTTTTGCGACATATTACCAAGCATCCTCATGTGAAGGCCCCAGGCAATATTTTCAGGGTTCTACTGTACACAGAAACCAGTCTGTAACTTAAACAATTTGTTGGACATTTCAGACATTAGTAAAAATTGCTTCAAGCAAACTAAAAATTGCTATATTTTACGGAAGTTCTGTTGTGGAATAATGGAATTTTAGAGTTCTGACAACTGGGTTAAAAACTGAAGCTTCCTTGTGGGAGACACCTTTTAAGCTAAAAGGTCAATAGTCTGAGGCCTCTGTGGTCCAGTGGTTATGGTCTCTAACTCGTAATCACTAGCCCCACTGAGTTTGAGTCCCACACAGGACCATATTTCACATGTAAGGAAGCCTGTCCAGCTTGCTTATGGAAGGTTAGTGGTTCTACCCAGCTGTAAACCTGGGGTCTTCCTCCACTGTCAAAGTTGGAAACTGGCCAAGTACCCATGGTATGACATCAAAATAATAGTCAATTTTACTGTAACTTGCCCCCAAAAATAGGTAGGCTGGTGGGAAACATTTTCTGATTTTTTTCTAAACATACTTTTCATACTTTGGAGGTACAGTTTGTCCCCTTATACTTTTTGATTTGGATTTTGCTGTTAGAAACTTTAGCATAGATGCGAAAAAATAAGGTCAGGTAACCAGAAACATGACTAATTTTTTTTAGCCTCATTGTTTATTAAATCATCACATGTTGGTTCTCTTCTGTTCATTTATACAGTATTATGATATATAAATGCTTGTTCTTCAGGGATTTTGTGATGTTGAACTTAAAAGAATGAAGTCATTTATAACCAGACATCTGGATTTGACAGCCTTTAATTGATTTGTTTTGTTCTTGCCCTCCTGTAATATATTCTTTCTTAGAGAAAAACTGTTTTTTTTTCATGTATTGAAGTGCATGCTTTTATCTTTTTAAAAAACAATTTTAAAGCATGCAAGAACGAGTCTGACTAGTGTTCTGTGCAATGTGTGTTTAATTGACTCATTGAAAAACTCATCATGCAGAGTTCTATCTGTTGAAGAAATTTATTTGCCTTTTTTTGCATTTGTTATGTGTGTGTGTTGGGTGTGAATATTTTGAGATATTGAACTGATAACTCATAAGATATAACAAGTGCTATGAGAGAAATTATTAACATAATTATATTGGCAGCTTTTTATTGTCTGTTCTAGGACTGGTATGGAAATGGTAGAATTTGGGTTTTTGACCAATGTCCAAACAAGTGTTCAGTTTAATATGACAATATTAATTCACCGAATATAAAAATCTGTGGATTAATAATTAAAAACAGGCAAATTAAGAGAAATTCTTATTTTTTGATGTTTATTGATTTTGATGTCTGATTCATCCTATTGAATTAATCTAACAATAGTTGTTATTTTTCCTACCATTATTGATACAGAGGTCCACATGTTTTTTTTAGGTTTTTATTCAAATCACTGAATGCTATACTTATTTAATATTTATTACATTATTTGTCAGCCAATGATTCTCTCAGTACTTTGATATTTCTCAGACATTTTGACAGTGATTTGTTGATTTATTTTATAATTTTTGTACCATTTGTGCTTAATGTTTATGAAACCAGACAATTTGATATTTTATAGATGGAAGATAAACAGAGCGTGTGTGTTATGAAATTTTGTATTCATCCTAGAAGTGTTTATCATTTGTAACTTGTCAAATTTCATTAATATCATAGTGAGTAAAAAAATGTCTGTTGTACTGGTTTTTTGTTTGTTTAAATTTATGCAAAGAAAAAAAATGTATTGATGACTTTGTTGTTACAAATGTTTATATGTTCCTTCTGATTCTGTGCTCAGCTGAAAACATCCCTGTTTGAAGATTAAACGAATGAACTTGGCAAGTTGTGGCAGAGAAATGTGTGCACTGTCTGAATCTTGAACTCTATATTTTCTGGTTGTGATCCTTGTATTCTGCTGACTGAGTTAGTCACTCATCGTGCAAGCTCTTTATATACCCTTATTTGGTCAACTTATGGCTGAGTATTTACGGTACTTGTAGTATATTGATTCACATTAACTTGAAGTTTGTGTTAAAATATGATAATCTGTGACATTACATCATCTGAAAACTTGTTTTTGGAAGGGGATTGATTTTGATTTTGGTGCGTGCATGCGTACATATGTGTGTGTGTGTGACCTATGCACCTAAAAATATTTCTGCGCACTGATATGTAGTCCATAAACAAAATGCATCTTTTTTCATAAAACCTCTTCATTCTGGAAGATATGTATTGACATATTGTTGTGTAATATGATACGATTTGGTATGGCCTTTTTATTTGGTGTTAATGGCATTAATCCCCTTCCATCAGTACTTTCAGTACTTTGATTCTAGCTGTAATGTTGGTATTTCAGTTAACACATTTCTTATTCTGATATGTGTTTTTCATTACTCTATTCTTTATGTTTTGACAGTGTGTAGGTAGGTAGGTGGGGTTTTTTTATGTTTTTTTCTGGTAACGTTATTGTGCTTGTACTGAAAATGAAAAGCTGGAATAAAGAATGAAAAAAAAACTGAAAATGCTGAAAAAAATAGTTGGGTTTTTAATGAGCCAATTGTTTAAGCGCAAACCAACAGTTTTTAATCATCAGCCTTAGCAGACAAAATTCTTTAACAAAGTATGTATCTGAGATAGGAACCATACCACAGGTACCATATGACAGGTACCATACAACTGTATATGTGATATTGTTTACAAAGAAACATTTGGCTCTCCTTTGTTCTTTTAACAAGTGACAGTAGATTAACTGACCTGCCCTCTACCAACAGAGCCTGCTGTTTAGGCATAGTACTTTAGCATACAAGTCCAGTTTTTAAACTTTCATTGATAATAGTATTATTACCTTGTATGAACTGATTTATTAAATAGTAGATAAAAAAAACTAGAAGTACTTACTTTATAGAGTGAGTTGTTGTGTCATTCAAAGTATCCATGTGTCGTCTGATGCCAGTCGTAATATTCATTTGTTGGTATGATTTTATTAACAGTGCAAATGTGTAAATTATATGCTGAAAGCTAAGACAAGATTTGATTATATCTTTCCCGTCCAATTATTTCTTTTGTTTAGTTTTAATTATATTGTCTCGTGATTTCTATGAATGATCTTTATATCTTCAATCACGTCATCAGGGAGCTTTGTTTGTGCTCCAATTTCTCGGAGATCTCAGGATTCCCTTACTTCATTCAGGAATGTACTTTATAATGACGTAGGTGTCTAACAGGATCAACAAGGTGTCTACTGAAGAATGGAGCAGCCTTACATTCAAATAAGTGAAAAATCCTCATTCATTAATTGGTTAATCAATAATTAAACTTGTTTTCTTTAAAAACAAATTACAGTCATTAATTACAATCAATGCCTAATTAGCTCCATCCACTGTGATGCTATAAGTGACATGGGACTTTTAAAGACTTCAAAACCAGACCATGTCTATTAATTCCATACCATGAGGTTGAATTTATTTTATATTCCTGATTTCATCCCACAGATAGGAATAATATTTCCATTTCATAAAATGCCTTGTTAAACATGTAGTTGGTTTTAAATTGAATTACAATTAATTCTTAACATACTGTTAATCTTGTAAAAGTTACTTTCTGAAGTATGTTAGTATTCCACCAATATCAATTGTTATTTTTTAGTTTAATCACAGTTAATAAAAATCTCAACTGTATAGAATTGACGCAATTCAAAACCATTTACTGTTCAGTTTTTCTATTATATCACTTTTGTTACATTAACGATAAATATCTTCTTAAATTACTCATGTAGTAAATAATTATATTCCCATAGTTACCATTTAGAAGGTAATACATCTTTCTCAGGATTGTGAACTGATTCAGAATTTTTCTTTAATTTTAATTTTCCAGTTTGTTTCTTTTATCCAATCATTCTTTTCATCTCTTACTAAATTATTCCTCAATCACATTTTCAATGTTTGTTGCTTCCTCTTCATCATCTGTTCAATTGCAATATTTTCCTGCTAATTTTTCCAAAGTGCTCTCTGGATCGTTACTTTCTCTGTCAATTATCATGCACTGATTTCATTTCTTCTTTTTAATTCTGATTTTTGTTTGATCAAATATTGAAACAGTGTAGTAATCTTATGTTCTGTTGATGCTGACTGAAACTTTATTCCATTACAATTCAAACTGTGGTTCTGGCATTTTCAATATCACTGATGAAGTATTCTTTCGTATGAAAAGCTATGGAATAAAATTTTCATGGCTTTTTTATGCACAATGAAGTTGGAATTAAAGTTTGTAGAATTTTTTATCCTCAACTTTTTTTGTCTAAAATTGCATTTCTTTTGAAAATCTGAAGAATTTATTTCCACCGAATTTTGATAAATTTGATAAGATTTTTTATTATAATCCTTTTTGAAGTCTTTTACTAAATGCTCATATATGGTCAATAGAAAGTTGCATGTCTTATTTATGATATTTATATGCTTTTAGTTAGGACCCGCCTCCTCGTGTACCAAAAAAACCAATATCACTAAAATGATCCATCAGTTTTATGGCAGACATTTTACCAAAAGATTCTATGTGTCTAACTCCCTACCGTATCATATCGAGAATTATTTCCTTACATGTGTGTGTATTTTATTGTCGCAATGGCCATATTGCATGATTTAATGTGTGTCCGTCTTTTTGTATGAATGACTTTTGTTGGTGAATATTACTGCAGAATATTTCTTACTTTGTCTTGATCATTTGGGATTGATTTATTCTGTATATTGTATTGGTTTCTTGCTCGTACCATTTAAGGCTTACACCAGTCATTTTGAATTCTATCAACTTGATCAAACTGATTAATTTTGTGATAAAAAATGTGGAATGTCTGGAGGTCGTGTACATCTTGTATTCAAGCCTGAAACTTAAGTGAAATATACCCAGACAATGGACCACAGAATCTGCTGCATAAAGTTAATAGTTTTGTGATTTATCGTATCATTTTGGAACATTTTGTCAGACAATTTGACAATGTTCTTTGTTTGTGGTTATTGGTCTGTCATGTCAGATAAAACAGTGTCTCTATAGATTTAAATCTCTTTGTAAAAGTTTCTTATTCTGAGTTATTTAATCCTGGCTGATTATGAACTCAATACTTAACA
Source organism: Lutraria rhynchaena (assembly GCA_008271625.1). Lineage (NCBI taxonomy): Eukaryota > Metazoa > Mollusca > Bivalvia > Venerida > Mactridae > Lutraria > Lutraria rhynchaena. The sequence continues at coordinate 949,887 of VIBL01000159.1, forward strand.
GTATTAATGGGAATCTGAATAGATTTTCTCCTCATAACTTAATAAAAAGAACTCTATCACAGAAGATGTATAATGAACATGTTGTGTTTTATTTTTATGACAATTTTCTTTTGTTTTGTATATACTTCGTATATTATTGCTCGAAATCTTTAATTGATCTTAAGATTATCATTAATGTGCTTGTTAGTTTTTTTTAATATATTTCTTCTCATCTTAGTACTATAGAACCAGGGTCAAGGTTATAAAACTTGAGTTTGGTCTCCATACTAAAATCTCATATTTTGTCTTTGAGTGTTTTTGAATTAATAATGATAAAACAAAGATGATATTGATAAAACGTTATTACAGAAAACTTGACCTGAATATGTATTTAAACTCTAAAGTCATATTTTTTTTACCATAATAGACAGTGAATGAAATTGAGATTGAACTGTGCTGCAGAGGTACCGCCCGGGAGTCTGTGTTTTGTTCTGTATTTTTTGTCTGGTCCTGTATGTTGGTTTTTGGTTAGTGGATTTTGGAGTTACACTGGAATCACCCTGGTTGTTGGTTGGTCAGTTGGTTGGTTTGTCGGTCGTGTGGTCTGTCGCCATTTTGCCGAGGGTATTAATCACAATTAAATGATAGGTCTAGTTCTTATCTACATTGTCATGTTTTATAATCATAGACCTAGAACATTTGTGAGATGATTATGTATTATCTGATGTGTGTCCATCCCAACAAAGGTTTGTACCACTTATTAACCAAAGAATGACTTTCAGAGATTTTATTTCTGTATGCCATCTCGATCATACTGTTAGTTTATATTAGTGTTTGCCCTAAATGTTTGCTTAATTGTATTGATGTCAATATTTTTTCCCTTCGATGTCAATTTTGCATTTTGAATGTCATTGTTCATGAAATGTTTGTATTAATACCAGTCTAATGTACAAGAATGATGACCAAGCGGATATAAAATTGAAACCAGTCTGAGGCTCATGTTTTAATGCAGCAATTATTCAGAAGATAAATGGCGTAAGTTGATGATGAAACTTGTTTTCCAGTGTCTCTCTATCTTATTTCTCTACTCTGTCAACTTTTAGGGTCTGTGTCATTCTAATATCAGGATCGATTCTAATTAGTATGATATTAGTTTCAAATTAGTTCTTTCGGAAGATGGAGTATAATGGAGAAAATGATTTAGTATAGCTTTGCACTGTTTTTTTCTGCCAACTCTACACTTTCAGTACTGATCAATTTTTTCTCTTCGAGTATTCTTATTTTTATGCAAACTAATCATCCACTTTGAAAAGAAAATACGGTGCTCCCTCTGAAGAGTAACACTTGTTTGAGTCACAAACAAAGTGTTGTTCTTTGGAGGGAGTTGTTGTTCATAGTGTTTTCATTATGTGTATGTGCACCTTTTACTGTCATATCTTCGAGGGAATCGGTCTTTAGAGGTGACATTACGGGAGGGAACACAGTACATTAAATAAAAGTTCTGTTCCTATATTTTTGGGGGAATGTTGTGGAAACCAGGTATTTTTTTGGCCATACAGCCTTCATGTCTGATTGTAGCTGATTCTTCATCTGGACTGTTAACCTGCTGTGATAAATGATCAGTATCATAATGAATTACTCAAATGATTTATTACACCGCTTGTCATTTAAGAGAACATTTATTGACATAGGAGACTGTTTCTATGTCTCTGTGATAAGATTTTGTCCCATTAAACAAACAGAGATGATCCCCCTGCAATATATGTAAACACTGAAGTCCTTAATTCTCTCTGTTTCTATAAGACTCTATTGGATTTTAGAAGCTACAGATAGAGTCTAATAAAATTATTGAGAGAAGGAATTTGATTGGTCAGTTGTATCGATGACATTAATTGGTCAATTTGAGATAATCACCAAATTGAGGATTTTCATTAGGACTTGAAAATTAAGTTGCTATGTGGGGAAATTTTGTTATGGTAAATTGCAGAAAACATTTTAGCATGGAATCAGTATAGAAAGAATGTTTACGTTGGAAACATTAAGCTTTAGAACTAAAGTTATCAATGTTCTGTGAAGATTTGTTTAAACTCAAAGGAATATGATAGTTTTTGCAGTTATCATATTTTCCTCAAAGTATAACAATATACTATTCATGTTAGAATTTTGTAAAGAATTTCTCTGTGGCTAATAACAAAATCATTATGTTTTGGTTAGATTTGTATCAATATTTTCTTGAAGTGAGGTGATGGATTTAATTCTGCATTCTATATAAGGCTAATGATTTAAAAGTACCAAACAATATATGTTAGTTGAGGGTGGTAAGGAAGTCAGTAGCTTGTTTCATCTCTCTAATGTACAAGTATGCTGTCTCTTAAAATAAGGACAACATTCATTTATTGGAAGCAAAAAAATTGATTTTAATCTTTAAATTCATGATGTGATGTTGGAGAGACAGACTTAAAGTTCAACTGGTGCTCACACGATGCTAGACAAACCTTAAATGAAAATTTGAAACAAATCTATCAGCATAAATCTATAATACTACCTGTATCTTAATTCTTAATCTCTGCCTAAGTCATCCTTTGGTGTTGATGGAAGTGTCCTTGAAATTGTTCATCCTTTTTGTACATTTTTGAAAATTGTGATTAATTGTGATGAATTATTCTTAATTGGTCTTTGAGTATATTTAAATGTTTCTTATCATATATAATTTATTTAATGTTTTTTTTATATGTATAACAGGATGTATTATTGAAACACTTGCAGCAGACGGCATCTGCAATAGTCGTCTGCTCTCAAAATTGAACAGTTCCTACTTCAACATACTGAACTTGATGCTCGATTTTGTTGACACAAGCCACTCTGTTATCTGGTTTATTCAGATTGTCTTCTGTCCTGGCATCACTCACAAGTTTTTGCATAATAACATTGTTCTGTCATCTGCATATAAGACAAGCAGTGATTGTCTCATTGTATTCTACTTAGCATTGAAGCTTTCTGATTTAGAATAAGTGTCCAAATTATGTGTCTGTTATCAGAATCGTTTACAGCTAATTTCTTATTCTTCTTGAATGGAGACACTTTGATCAAACAGGCTATGTTGTTGAAGACAACAATATAATAGTATTTGTATGTCCTTATTTTTACATTTTTGAAAACCACAATTTTTATTTATTATGCTTTATGCTTAATGATTATTTTATTAATCTTTAAGTATGTTTCTTTATCTACAAGTTAGTATAGTTTGTTTTATTTACAAAGGGTTTTCTATGGGAAAATCTATGAAAGGTGCTATTCACTGTAGTTGTCTGTTTTCAAAATCAAAAACCTCCCAAATCACCAAACTTGCTCTAAATGTTTATGAGTATAAATTATTGGTCAATTTTGTTCATCAAAATAATCATCACTGGCCCTCTTGATTTTTGGACCCCGATTCAGCAAAAATGGATGCAATAGACTTTGTCCACTCTATAAGTTGAACAGTTCCTCTGTGATCTTCACCAGGTAATTTTGACCAGCGTATTTTGTGATAGTTAGTGGCCACGACTGTGGTCCAGTGGTTTGTGCGTTGGACTTATAATCCAGAGATCCAGGTTCAAATCCTGATCATGGCAGGTCATACCCTTCTATAAAAATTTAACAAAAAATATTGATTTTCCTTCATATATGGAGAAGTTGTCTATTCCTTGTGGAAGGGTAAGTTCGTACTGGTGAGCATATAGTCCAGGAAAACTAGTTAGGTGAACCGGTCGCGGTATATAACTAAAACATTGTTGAAAAATGGTGTTAAACCCCAATGACAATGTGACAGTTAGGCACTCCAGTATATTATTGTGTAATAATGTAGTTAGCATCCTTGTCAAACTGATCAGATGAAGGGCTAGATGATGGTGGGTCTATATCCATATTCATGGAATCATGATTATTCATCTGTCTTATAGATATTCATAAAGATTAAGGATTGACTTTTCTCTTTGACCTTGTGCATAAAATCTGGTACTTGACACTCTTTGTTCCTTATTATTCATGGTTTTCTTTTTAAATACAGGGAACAAGACTTTCTTATTTCTCGTCCAAATTGAGTCTCTTGAACTATTTGATGTTTTGTAGCCTGCAATGTAAAGTTTCAGCTGATGTTTTGTAGCTGGCAATTTAAAATTTCAGCTGTTAAAGTTCTTATGACCTTGAACTGAGTGACTTGCTTTCATCAGTAATATTCCATGTGGAAGTATTAAAGTCTGTTTGACATTAATATACTCAGCAGGTCAATATAAATGTTGTATGATATGACAGAATATAACATCAAGGGATCTGGTTGGATGTTAACCAGGTTTTATCTTTTTTATTTGTTGTTGATTGTTTGATCAAATGTAAAAAAAGCTGTCAAAGTGAGTATAAAACTTGATACTAATGTACCAATTGTTGTTTTTTTATGTTTTTCATGATTATTCAGACCATGTTGTTATGCAGTTTTAGTTGTTGTTAAAACTGGAAAATCCCCAAATGACCCTGGCTGTTGGTGTGAAGTAATCCCCTGTGAAAAATCTTGTTTCATATCCTTTCTTCTGTTGTTTGGGGTTTTACCCTTAGATAATAACATATTTTTACAAAATAACTCAAGCTGAGACGATATTTAGAAAGAAATACATTTTATGTCTTCATCTTATCTACATATATATACCTAAACACTAGTGTGTAAAATTTTCATTCTACAATTCCAAATTTAAACGTTATTCAACAAGGAACCAGGGACCATTAGTTTTGTTGAAAATTAACACTTTTTAAATGGGGGTCAGTCGACCTGTTAGATAATGTTAGAAGGCTAATTCACTTACCATTATATACTGTAATACCTGTGCTGCAACCATGGTTCAGTGGTTAGTGCACTGGACTTGTAACGCCGCAGGTCATACCCTTCTATGAAAATTTGACAAAAATGTCTATTTTCCTCCATATGTGGAGAAGTTGCTGACTCCTTGTGGAAGTGTAAGTTAGTACTGGTTAGTATTCAGTCCAGGAAAACTGGTTAGGTGAACCAATTGCTGTATATAACTGAAAAATGTTTGAAAAATGGCATTAAACCCGAGTGAAATAAGTCACATAAAAACAAACTAGTTATACCTATACATTATTATTTTGATATAATTATATGATTTCAGATAAAGGTAGAGTGAAGCAGACGACACATGAAGCTGTCACCCATCTGGTGGCGCTTTTTCCACTCCTGGTTGAAGCTATCACAGATATAATACCAAATATGGACATGTCTTCATTTGATGAAGCTACAAAGGTAGGATATATATATATATACTGTATCAAAAATACTTCAGTTTGTGTTTGAAACTTATTTTGATATATTTTTGGAATTTTAATGTAGGAATCATGTTCTTGTTGAAATGACAAAAAAATATCAATTAATTTAAGTACTTTTTACCTCAGCTCTGAAAAGTGGTCCCATATATCAGTGTAATATAATTTTAGTTGGGTATAAATATATTACAGTGCATCCTTATAAAAAACTAAATTAATTTTTTGCTTGATCATTTTTTATACCATGTTGCGTATTTAGTATGTTGCCCTCTTAATGCATTGAAAAAAGAACAAAACTCCTCATCATATTATCAAGGATGATTTCTATTGCATTACTGCCACGTATGGAGTCCACCTCTATCATTATTTTGTCTGCTAACTTGAAACAAGACTTCCATTTATTTACAAAAATAGGGTATTAATGTACGCATTAATTTGTATGAGTCCAGAAGAAGACAGTTTGGGTTGATACAGAATTGTGTATTTGGATATCTGGATGTTTGGAGTCAAATTAATGCACAGAATCTCCTGTTAGAATAAAAGACCCCTTTACTTGACGTCTAATCATGTTTCACAAGACCCAGTTTTTGCTTCTCAAAGATCATTTTTTATCTTCACTTGTTTATGAATATTCAGATTTACTCATGACTCTTGTGCTGGTGACAAGTTTTTGTCCAGATTTGAGCGTGTGGAAGCCATCAGTTCAGTTAACACAATTTATTATTTCCAAAATTTGCAAGAGTATTTGCTTTGATCTAATCAGACTCGCATTATTCTATGCGCAAGAATGTGACTAAAAATTGACAAGCCATTTATCATGTTTTCCTGCGATCATTTAACCAATCATTCAAGAGTCTCGGTGCAGTAATATTGTACATGCTGTTTCATGACATTTTAAGTTATTCAAGTTTTGTTTCATCAGTTTGTTTTATCGTCCAGTATGCTTCTTGTTAAGAATATACATGCCAGTATCTTTACCGTCATAACTTCCTAAGATGTATTTTGATTCTCTGTTTGTGCGTAACTATCAGTTAGCAGCATGTGTCTTGTTATAAGTGAAATCAATGTGATATTTGCAACAGGTTTAATACAAATGTTGTGTGATGTAAATGGCAATTTTGACTTTGTATATGAGAACCAGGCAATAGGGGCATATTTAACCAAATGTGGCAGCGTGGTGTTCACTCTCTGTATTGGCGTTCAGGAGCCCCTGTTTCATGGACCTGACTTAGCTAATCCAGCAGTTTTTTAATTCAAAAATCTTGCTAATCCTTGTTTATAAATAAGAAGCATTTAATCCTACTCATTGTTCTAGGGATTTATTGTCAGCTGTTAAAGACAAATATATGAAATATGTACCATTACATGATTTCCAAGTTTAAAAACTCCAGTTTTAGCGATGGTATGTCTTTGAAATGGGTCCCTGGATCATACTTCATCATGTGTTATGTTAGTTACTCCCTGTTCTGGGGTTAAGGATCACATCACATTTACCTAATTACTTGTTTTGCTAATGACTTTTAAATTTTCCAATCAGTTTTATGTCAACAGGCTGAACCAGAAAATTAATGGGCTGCTTGTGCATGCTGCTAGTTTAATTGATTTCAGGCGAAAAGTGGAATGAGCTGCAAAGTAGAATTAATGCTTTTTAATACAGACTGTATTGAACTTCTGCAGTTTTTGGTTCATTCCTTGCTGTTTAAGTTGTTTGTATTTGTACACAAATCTCAGTTTAGGTATGTTTATTGTAATAAATTTTAAGAGACTTCTTTTTTGGATGGAACCCCCAAAAATGCAATGCCTTCTGTCAGTTACAAGTTCAACCCCTAAAAAATGAGCCTGAAGTAAAAAAAACTCGAGATTGATCTTCCAGCTCAAATCTCAGCTTTAAGGCCAAAAAATCCTGGTCACTGCAAAAATTACCCAAAACATACGCTGTTGCTCGGTCAGCAGATTTTTTTTTTCAAGTATATATTTTTTAGTTCAGAGATGTAGTTCATATGGGAATGATGATATTGGCTAGAAAAAAATAGTGAGACTGAAAAATTCTAGGTCAGCAGAAAGAATAGGGTCCGTCGGGTTAACGGAAGCCTGGAACTTTTCTTACGATACGATTATAAAGAAATTGAGTCATTTTCTTTATTTGGTGTATTTTTACTGGTATATGAAAGTGAATAATAAATTTGTTTGGCGTAAACATTAGTAAACTATGGCGTGAAATCATTTACAAGTCCTGAAATAATTTGTTTACTAGTTATGTGATGAAAATATTGACATACTTATTTTGTGAGTGTTGACTAAATTTTACTCGAAATGAGATCTTAGCTCAGAGACTGATCTCAAGTTTTATGATCTTGGGTTGAGAGCTGGGAAGATTTCTGAATTCTGATTTTATTACATCTGACTGATGACAGATAGCTATTAATGACAAGACAGATTATGATTTGATTGTCTGAGCTATGCATGTTGATTTGTACAATATCAGAAATTGATCATACATTCATCAAGTTAATCAGTAGATATCTGTTTGTAGTGGTCAATGATTTGTTGTTAGTAGCGCTTCACTACAATGACATCACGTTTAGTTTTCTGTTTCTTTTTGACAAATATTATTTTAAGTACAGTCATGTGTTCATTGTTAATTTGCAAAAACTTGTGTGATCAATTTATGCACTATACACAACAATCCTGACATGACTGATCGGAAGAGTTATGGCCCTTGACCATTTGATAGTTTTCTTTGTTTTTCCAGTTGAAGAATTTTTTTATTTGCCACGTGCATGGATTTGCATCAAGTGTAAATATGTTGCATAAAGTTTTGACTTCTACAATATATCTTATGAATTACCTTACTTGATTGATAATTTAATTATTTTTTTCAGTTGCTGGGAAATCTGTGTTGGGTACCAAGACTGTACCGTACATCAGCTGACACATTGAGAAGTCCAGATGCTGGTTCCTTGTTAGCCTTGTTCTGGAAATGGTTCCATAATAAAACATTGTCTGACGGCTTCAGTAATCTAAGGCAGGCTATTTTTTTGTGAATTTGAATTTTAAACTGACTTTCTGGTTTTATAATGATCTAGTATTGACAATATTTATTTCTTTATCTCACCAGGACATGTGAAGTTTTGTATTTGGAAGGTTTATGTTTGGATTAAAAGAATTTACTTTCTTGTTATTTAATCAAGATTAGTAAAAAAAATCAGAAATTGTTTATGAGTAGACTTATGTTTTTGTCTCCTGACAATTAATTCATCAAAGAGAAAGATTTGTTCATAGGTATTTTGGTTTTAAACTTTTTTGTGCTTACTTTGTTAACAGAGAAAAGAAAAAATTGTCAGCCATCATTGTGATACTGCAAAGCATTCTGGGTAAAGATGACAGAAAGTGGAAGATGTTTATCAAGTATTGGAGGTCATGGGGTCACCCAATACCCTTCAGTTGTGAAGGTCAAGCTAACAAGGTCACTGAAGCCAAGAATTTATGTAGATTGTTTGATTTAAGCAATGCTAAGTCTGAAATACTGAACAATGCTAAAGTTCGATTGATAACCCAAAACAGAGGAATTCTGATTAGAGATATCGTGCAACTCATGACTGAGGACAATGATGATCCTAGAACTGAAGGTAGTTTTTGTGTTATATGAAGTATATCGACTCGTTAATCTAATATCGTTGTATTGATAGTTGTTATCAATTTCCATCTCATGAATTTGTTAACCATCTTGACAGATAGCTTATTGACAAGTTCCTGTCAGTAAATGGTTAATTTCAGTGTTTTTTTATTGATAATTTCATCATTATGTATTACTGGTTCTTCCATGGATCAGCTCTCCATCTAATGATTGGCATAGGCAAAGCTCATTTTGAAATTCTGGTATCAGCGTTATTATATGTCTCACATTTTTGTTTTATGGAATTTATTAAACATGTTTGTATGGTTAATTATGATAGTGTAGCAAGCTTTCAGGGTGTTCATGAAATTAGATGATTTTATAAAAATATTGCAAATGGTCAACAGCTTAAATCATTATTTTATCACATAACTCGATTCCATCTCAGAATTCCTTCCAATGGATCCATCATAACATTTCATGTAAATTAAATCACATGTGCACAAGTAAAAAGTTTCGATTCAGATTCAGTGCTATCACTCAATGAATTTTTTATTTTATTTCATGCTTATATGTTGATAATGTTTTAAACATTCTCTAAGGCAAGCTCGGTAGCTCCATCTATCTGCTGAATATTCAGTATGCACTGAAAATTGATGCCTGGAATAAGAATGCATTGAATAATTATAAGTGTCTGAACTATATACAAAAAAATGACAAAATTACTGCAGAATAACCTGTTCCTGTCATATTGATTGCAAGAATTGGCAAGCTAACAAAATGTTAGATGATCTGTTTACCAATTTTCTTGAACATATGTGAAAATTGAAACTGTACATGCTTAAAATACCTAAAACATTAATTATTCCATGAAACTTGTTACCCTACCATACTTTCCATGTACAGTATAGAGTATTTTAATATCATTAAAATACTATTGTCGTATTGGTAGTATTCAAATTAACATCTTTATTCAAAAAGAACACTGAGACATTGCAACTGTATCTTATGTCCTATAAAGGTATTTGTACAATATTGAAATTGACTTTATCATAGCAATTAAGGTACAGTAAAGTGTTGACATTAATGATAATTAATACAATTAAGGTACGGTAAAGTGTTGACATTAATGATAATTAATACAATTAAGGTACTGTAAAGTGTTGACATTAATGATAATTAATACCATCATTGAGACCAAATAATTCAGTTTTAATATTAAAGTGGTCCCATTATCTAGTTGAAATTCAGAGGAAATGCTAAAACCAGTCTGAAAATAAGGGGTCATTATATCGAAGTGATGTTAATAATGATGTGATATTAATATTTAGATTATGCTAATATTGAAATAATGTTGATATTAGCGTGATGTTGATATTAATATTGAGGAGATATTAATAATGAGATGATATTAATATTGAGGTGGTCACAAAGTGAGGTTTTTGTGGCAAATTTTCTCGGCTCTCTTTATGACTGACTGATTTTTTGTAGAGGATACTGAAAGTATTCTTGAATGTCTTCGCAACCTACTGAGAAAACATGGGCTTGTCACGCAAGATGAAGATATTGTTGCTATGGAAACTGATGATCATGTGACAGAAACCAACCAATCAGATAGAAGTGATAAACAGACAGAGTTACCTTTGAGCTATGTTCAGTTATGGCCTGTGTTTGATTACTGTGGTATTTTGGAGAGCTGGAGAATACTGGACTTTGCTGCACAAAAACTGCCTGCGGAGACACAGTCTACTTATATGCCGAACCAGTCTGTTGAGAAAAAAGTAGAGATATTGATGGGTTATTTGTCACAGTTTACACCACAATCCCCCGCAGATCTCATCCAGTATCGCAGTTTACTGGCCAGTGATAAGGTAAGAACAATTGTTGATTGTTTATTGTTAGACACATGTAAGGAACATTACATGTTAAATGTGATAAAAGTCCATTGAAGCTGAAGAATTTCTCCCTGGAGGAACCAACCATAAAAAGCTGAGACAGGTCTTATCTCTGGCAGAATTCTTATGTATTGGTATCTGTCTGTTCAAATTAAGACCTTCTCTGAAAACAATAAAATGAGATACATTATATGTCCATATATAATGAAGTATTTGATATACATTATTTATCTTATGTACCTAGTTTGATATTTTTAGATATTGAGATAAAGATTATCAGTCAGTTATAGCAAAGTATTATTAACCTTCTAGTTCCTGATAAAGGTACATAAATATCGATTATTTTAAATGCACACATGTTTGAATCTGCTCTATGATAATTGTTTGTAATACTAATTACTAGTTTTTTTCCTTCTAACTATTTTGTCTCTCTTTTTTAAGTCTGATTTTAATTCCTAACAAGTGTTGGGTGACATTTTTGTCAGTTCTGTCTTTGAAATATTTTTTGATAGAATTTCAATTTGCTGTTCGGATGTTGTTTTTTTTTGTCAATTTTCATGAAGATGGAATATCTGCATTGGCCTCCCATCAATATGCTATCTTTCTTCATATTGGAAATTTTTTTTTTATTAATTGGCATGCAAAACTTCTGCAACTACAGTAAAACCTGGATATTGAGACCACCTTCAAGACCCCAAAACCAGTCATTGTTATGAAATGGTCTCATTATCAAGTTGAATTATAGGGGAGTTATTGAAAGCTGGTTTGAAAATAAATAGTCATTAGAACTAGTTGGTTGTAATATTGAAGTGGTTGTTACGCTATTTGATGTTTTACTGTATGTAGTATTCTGTAGTTCACAGTTTTGATATGTTTCTCTTTTGTAGCATTTGTTTATATTTCTACATTGTTGTCATAGTAACACACTAGGTATATTTAAATTTGATTGTTTTCAGTTACTATATCCATGTATTGTCAGTCAAGTACTTCATTCATTGAGGAAATCCCCAGCTGTTCTAAATTCCACAATATGGCTGGAATGGTCAGACACATATAAATTAGACATGGACGTCAGTGATAACTCCACAGTTAAGGTAAATATGAACTTTTCCAGTCAGTTGTTCCCCTCGCTCCAGCTCTTAGTTGTACAAACATTTGACCACTGTGTTATAGTTTAGGTAAAGTTAATTTTCAGATTAAAGTTTGGTTAAGTGATTTTATGAAATATTGTTAAATTTAACCAGAAATAATTTTCATGTTAAATTTCATCCTAGTGTCTGGTATTGGTAAAGAAGTCATTAAGATTCCCTGTGTGTTCAATCAATTGTCTGAATTGTCAAGGTTGTCCAGTGTTTGGTGCAATAAGGGCGGCCATCTTGTTTCTGTTTGATATTTGGTTAACTTCTTAACCTTACCTAAACTTTAACCCTGTAGTTTAATTCAACTGATGTTAGTACTAAGTGGTGCAGAAGTACTGTATATAATCTGATCTGAGTACTTAATATTTGAATCTCAAGTAATTGTTAACTTTTAACTGTGAGGTTAAAATTATGCCATGAGCTCTTCAAGTTGAAATTATAATTTTGTTAAGAAGAAATGTATTTTTTTCAATTTCATAGGTAAAATTTTGCAATGGGATTTAAATTTATCAGATCTTGAAATATTATTATGAATAAATGTATTCATGATTTTTTCAGCAATTTGTTCATCAGTCCATTCTGTCTCATGCCATGTGTTCATTGTTGTCAAGGGCAGATAACTCAGTCACCTTGACAACTCCCTCTAATGTGAAGATCAGTGCTCCACTGAAGAGTTACACACATGAGATAACAAAGTTATGCTATATATCCAGAAATATTTGGTCTCATGTTGGAACAATCAGCAATTCTTCAAGACAGCCATTGTAAGTTTGGTGGGAGGGAAGCTTATATTGTATTTATTTTACCAAATAACGACCATTGCATTATTAAATAAATCTACCTTTATATTTTGGCTCCTAAAATATTTTGAATTCATTCTAATATTTTCATCATTGTTTGGCGGTATCCTCACTAAATTTTTCATTAAATATCTCTTATCTAGTAATGATATACTACAGTCATGCAATGTCTTTTTCAGGTCTTTGGATAGAGAATGTTTCTACAAATCTTTGGTTCATTCCTTAATGTCATGTATGCCATTTGTGGATATTGAAATGGTACAAGATGTTCAAGACAGCATACAGGCAGTCTCCACCAGAAAACTTAAAAGTTCAGATATAGCTAGTGTATTTGACAAACTGAAACATAATTGTTCTGTGATGGATGTTGATACTATGGCATTATTACAAGAAGTTGGCAACAGTGTTCCAGATGTTTCAAGTGATGACCTTGGTGACCTTGGTGTTGCTTGGATACGACTTGGACAATTCTGTATGAACCTGATAGCTCCACAAGGCCCTGTGGATCCAGTGGAGAAAATTGCTATCAAGTTACAGCTTCTGAGAGATGAGGTAGGTTTGTTTGTGCATGTGAATATTATTTCTATGTAAATTAACTGGGAAAATAAATTGTCTTGAATATTATGTTGACCTTTAGGTGCCTTTAAAGCTTATTATTTCACTAACAGAGCGACAGCAGAACATGAGATGTCGCATAAAACACTTTTTACCTTGACTTTCTGTACCTTTAAAACTCACTAACTCTCTGACTAAGAGATAGCAAAGCATAAAACTTCACATTTGACCTTGAAAACATCAGAATTCAGAATTTTAAAATTCACTTACCATCTATTAGTGATCTAGATATAGGCTACTGGATTTACACTCAGCTGTAATATGTTCTAATTTCTGTATAACTTGTTTGATATTGCTTACAGTATTACAGTATGGTATGTCATACATCCTTTATGTTTGTACTTAGCTGCAGGATGTAGAGTCAGAACTTGAAGTAATATGTATTCATCATAGACTGGTTACAGGACAAGATCTACTTGAGATGTCACCCGATCTGGTTCACCCACATGTAACATACCTCAGGAGCCAGTCTTCTGTGTTAATGACAAAAATAAGAGAGTTGGAAGTACAAGTTGCTTACCGTCCTTCACCTTCTCAGGTAGTCTTGATTCCTGTTTTTTTTTTATGTTTTTGCCATTGATTAACACTCATTAAATGATAGGAAACCCAGACAATTTGAGTTAGTAGTCATCTGTTAATAAAGACAATTATGTGTATAGAGGGGCCTTTCTTTGTTACACATATATTTATTTGTTAGACCAAATGATTCCCTGGATAAAAACTTACAGTGGTCATATTTCTTCTCTCCCTGTAATGGCTTTTGTTCACAGGTTTTACCTTATTTATAAAGACTTAGAACTCAAATTTAGGCATCGAACAGTGAATACATAATGTAACAACACTTATATGATGTTTAGGTCAAGAATGTTATAACCTTTTAACAATGTTAAACTACAAATGTTGTTAGATTTTCATAAATGATAATTACCGTGAATTGTTCTGCTTATAGAATTATTGTCTGTCAGACAAACTTCCCTAAGATGTGTCTGTTCTTGCTATTGATAATTATATCCTTTGTTTTGTGGTTTATTTCAGTACACACAACTTGTAACAGACATCAGTAACTTTATGAACAGTGTAGTTTCCATAGAAACAGTGGATGGATTTGTTAAGAAGTTGAAAAAGCTGTCCCATAAGCCATCAGGCAAAATGGCTGTCTTACAGGAAGTAGAATTATGGGAAATATCTGTGGATAAGTTTATAATGATGATTGATACAGAGTACCCTTGTTACAGAGACGTCACTGCACCTTTCTTGTCTGCTTTACATCAAGTATGTTCAAAGTTTAATTTTCAAATTACAGTCATTGTTTTTATGTCCACACATAATCTCTTGTTTCTGTTTTACATTGCATTGTGTTCATATAGTGCTTACTTTTTTAGTATTCATTTATTATTAATTTATTATTAGACATCAAGATGAAGACTGGTAATAAGAAATTCACATACTGTGGTATCATTTAATTTCGCTGGCATGAAATTTCGCGCAAACGGGAAAAAAGAAAGATTCGCGCGGTCGTAAATTCGCGCATTTTGAATTTTAGATTTTTTTTAAATCCAGATACTGTCGCGAATCACGCCGTTGTTCGCTACAGCGCGTGTCATCACTGGACCACGTACATGCTTATCACAGCGGTGCCCTTTGTCACCATGATTAATAAACAATATGACAGTTGTCACCGATAATTGCTTGTTAATTGTCACTTTATATAGATAAAGCATGTCCGAGATCAAAGTATGGATTAGCTTGTAAATTAGACAATTATCGGGTCCACATCTTGTTATGGCACTCGAGCAATTACAAAAAAAACAACAGTCAAGGGTGCGAATAATCCCTTTCACTAGGAATGGTTTTAAAACATACAATTTATAGTTTGTTTCATTCCTATCTGTTCTACACGCTCTTCGCCGGAACCGGGCCTTCCTGACCGAGCCGATGCTTCAACTCCGAAAGAGAATACGAGTAATTAAATATGTTTATTCTTTCTCTGTGGAAAAATATCGTTAACATTTTTCCTAAAAGGTATGTCTCGTTTCCTTTTTAATTCTTGAAAAAATCTTAACATCTCGCAAATCGGTAATAACATAGCCGGAAGTAGATATACATCTTAAGTGACATAGTATTCGGCAATGAAAATTTCGGATAGTCACTTCTTTCTGGATGGTCTTTTATTAGCGCGGTCTTAAATTCGCGCAACAAACGTAGCGCGAAATACGCGAAAATTCGTCCTGCGCGAACAATAATGATACCACAGTATTGATAACCATAAATTTTATTTGAATATAATATAATATATAGTCCTAGACTACTGTTTTGTATAAATAAATGGTATTCTACAAAGTGTTTTTGTTTTATTGTAAGTAAAGTGATGTTGTATGTGTTCTATTTACAGTTAGTGCATGGAATGATTGTATTATATCATAATACTAGACAAAACACCAGACTGGTTAGTGTGGTCAAGACTAGAGACATACAGGTTTGTTCTGTCTCAATAAGATTATCTACTGCTCATTCTTATTAATAGTTAATTATTTGTGAAAAAATAACTTTTAAATTTCATTAATTGTATTTGCCTCTTATCTAGCCAGATTTTGATAAAACTCAGCTGGAATGATTTATATCAAGTTCAGCTGAAGAGATTGTTACCTCTACTTATGTATTATTCTGTACACAGTCTGTCACATATGGTGGAACCCTCAAAACTGGTTCCTCTATAGCCCGGTTTCCCCTCTAAATCGGCCAAATGTTCTGGTTCAGACTTCGTTATTATTTAATTCAATCCAGACTAAATGATCAGTTTTACTGGAAACACTAAGCTCAAACTTACAGACTTTGATGTATCATTATTATCATCTTGATTACAATTTTCAGACCACAAGGGAAAGTCTACAAAGGCTTGCCATCCAAGTTGGCAAGTTTCCAACAGTATCCAGACGACACCCTTCATGTTACAATCTGGCCCAGTCCTTGACCTCTGATTCAAATTTTGCACTGTTGAAATCTGTCCTCATAAATAAAAGCGGAGATGAGCTAGACTTTTCACAAATAGCTTCTGATAGGTAAGTGGGATGTATTTTCTAGAATTTAAGAAAAATTGGTCAAATGATTGTTTTACTAATTCTTGAACTCTTTCATATGACATTTTATAATCTCATGTGACCAAAAAAACACATGAAAAACAATATACAGGAGAACATGGTTGTAGTGGACTCTATAACAGTGAAATATGGATATAACAAAGTAATAGTTTGGGTCCTAGGAAATTGACTTTAGCCATGCTCTTTGTTACCAGTTAAAAAAGTATAGACTGGTATAAAGAGGTGATTTAAAATTTACAAATAATCTGATTTTAGATTCCAAAAATACTGGAATCACCTTTCTTATGCCATGATCTGGGTATATTTTAGCAATCTAAGAATTAAATTTTTAGCATTTATTGATTTCACTTCAGTGTTCTTACAAGCAGTCTGATACATCTTCAAAATGCTGCCAATGTTAGAAAGGAAATGACTCCTGACCTTGTAATGACCTTGACAAAGATTCTGGAAACTTATGTGTTGTCATGGCAACAAGCTGAAGAAGAGAGAAAACAACGTGAAGAAGAGGAAGCAAGTTTATACCGTTTCAAGTCTCAAGTACACGGTGATGAGAGAAGTGAGGAGGAACAACTTGAAGCTGAATTTGTTAAACAGTTCCCACAATTCACTGGGGTATGGTCTAAATTATTATCATTTCTTGGCTTTGTTGGTTGTATTGAAATTATGCAGTTTGTATATTTTTACAGGCTTCCCAAAAGTTGCCAGACCATCTGACATGTCAGGCAAATTTCAAGCAGGTCCCACAACTTTTTGGCGAGTACCGGATCCTATGTCTGGCAGTCCGGCACAATTTACAGAATTTATCACTTATTTTTAATGTGTTTGGTCAGACAAATTTTCATTTGGTCAAACAGAAATTCTATCTTTACCCGGCCAAATGTCAGGCAAGTATTCCAGCAGTTTCTAGAAGCCTGTTTATAATATAAATGTGTCTGACACCTTGACCAAAGTATGTGTACTGGCCATCATAAGAAAGTAACCATCATAAAAATTCTTCTATTTTGGCCTAATATACTGATACATATTCACCCTGTTCAGTTTTCCATACAGTGGCAACTTAAGTATTGAATAAATTCACATTTTTTATGCTAAACCATATCATGAAATGCTTCAGCTATTGCCAGAATTAAATTCATCTTGATTACTAGCGCTTTGTCTATTTTATACCAACATCACTTAAATTGTGTGCAGTAAAAATTTGGTTAGTGACCTCAGTGTTGAAAAAAAAACACAGTGACCAGTTAGCTGCTAGTATTTAATATTTCCTCCATATTTTAATTTGATAATAAGATTGCCTCAATGTTAAAACTGATTGATATGATCTTAAAGATGGTCTTAATATTGAACTTTCGAAGTAATACTTTAGTTTAAATATGTATGAATATTACTTTAAATGAAGTGTTTTAATGTTCTTTATTATCTATATTGTATATATCAACTCGAGTCTGGAGCATATGAAATTAATACCTTTTTCTATGTAATATATTGACACAGCATTTGTGTCTGGTGTTTTTGAAATTTAGCCTTGTGGAAGCAGTAATTGGTGCAAGCTATGTGTTCTTGTTATTCAAATTATTGAATGTCACAATTCATATTGTTATGCCTTCACAATTTTCAAACATGTTAAATATCCAGAAAACAACAATTTCTTATATAAAGTCTTTGATTATTGTTGGTCATTTTCCTGACAGTGTGACAAGTATTACTTGATGTTAACAGGATTATGCGGATATCGTCACCCCTATATCTCTGGAAGATTCAACTGTGGTTCAGCCTCAGGATGAGAATAAAGATGAACCACATATGACTTCGTTGAACGTATCAAGCACCCAGATGACCCAGATTTGTAGAATCCATCAACAACTTTACAAGCATCTGGTTCACACAGATTGGTACCAGCCTGATGTTGTCAAGTCATTACAGTTGCATGATTGGGTTAAACCAGTTTTATCCAGTTATACAGCTTGTTCATTACTGTGTAAACAATGGACGGAAGTTCTCAGTAAGTTTAAATTACCATATAACAGTTTTTCACCTAAATTTCATGAAAACTTTTCATTGTATTGGTGCATTTTGGCGAAGTACTGTAGGCAATACCACACCAGAAAGTTCAACACAGAAAAGAAAGCATAGTAACCTCCTTGATATTACAAACACCTCATTATAATGACCATGTACTTTCTGAACAGTTATATTTCCTTTATTTTTCAACTTGATAATGAAATCGTCTCAAAATGAAGATCAACTATCAAAATTTGTCTTAATATCAAGATTTTGGGGGCCTCTGTGGTCAAGTGGTTATGGTCTCTGTCTAGTAATCAATGTTGTGAATTTGAATCCCACTTGTTACCAGACAAATTCCATATTTGAGGAAGTTGCCCAGCTAGGTTACAGAAGGTCAGTGGTTCTACCTAGGTGTACACCACAATCATTCTGCACAGTTAAAGCTAGATGACTCTGTCTGTTGATGCAGTGTTAAAGGTGAAAAACAAACATCGGTATTTCACTGTAATTACTTTAAATCCATTGAAGTTACTGTGAGGAGAGCAAGATGATGTCTGATCCAGTCTGCCAAAAGTGCTGATGTAACATGAATATTACATTGGTTTTTAATGGTCAGATGTGTTTAGAAAATAAATTGTACAGATGATTGGTGATTACATTAGCTGTAATTATGAAATATTGTTTTATTAGGTAGCAATGTTGACAGTGAGATATTTGGAGGACATCTTGTTACGTCTGCTGTACAACAATTTTATATTCTACATTCTTCACAACAGGTTATCAATAACTGACTCATGTTTGTACTGTTTTCACAAAAATGTTTTATCCTTGTAACAAGAGTTTCATAATTTGGCTAACTGCAATGGATCTTTTAAATTTTCTGAAATTAATTTGCTGTTTTTCACTCTGTATTCATATGTGATTTGTAATGAGTAAAAATATTTAAAAGGTATTATTCTTGTAAGAATTTCGATTTTCCTCCATATATAGAGAGGTTGCTGGCTCCTTGTGGTAGGGTAAGTTAGTACTGGTTAGTATATAGTCCAGGAAAACTGGTTAGGTCGCCATATATAACTGAAAAAATGTTGAAAAGCAGCGTTAAGCCCCACATAAGAGTAGAATACTGTTTGCTTATAATATATTGTTTACTTAGATTCTGATACTTGTGGTAAGTTAATGAACTGATGGAGGATTTGTTTAATATTATTCTGATGTAGAATGTGAATGGACTGATAGAAGATGTTGATGTATATGATATCTATCATGATGCAAACGTACCTGAAGTGATTCAGTGTCTGTCAGTGATGAAAGGTTTACGACAACGAGTGAATGAACTACAGGAAGAATGGCCAGATCATCCAACATTGAAACAGGTACAAGAGTACAGGATTCAGTTACTTTCAGGGCCTTTTTTCATTCTATAATAGAGGCCAATATTTGGTGACTTCCCAATTGCAAAAAGCCTCTTTTTTCCCCAATTTGGTGAAAAAGAATTATCCAAAACAATGCTGAAATTTCTGTGAAGTCTGTCTACCTTTTCCCAATTTGGCCAAAAACCACATTTGAATTTCCCAAAATGAAAGGCTAAGGTCCCTTCCCAAATTTTGGACAAAAAAGCCCTGATTTATACAGCTCTTAGCTTCAGTATGATATGATCTGTTTAAAATCATCTGGTAGATTAGCAATAATTGAATAAATTCAATGTGCATCCTATGAGGAACACATCATCATATGAAACTTGAGTATGCTGTGTGATTATGTGTTTCGACATATTTTTGCAGTGTTCCCATTAGGAATTTGTTGAATAGGCTTAAATAGAAAAATAACAGACCTTCTAGGGGTGTTTGGGGACATGCCAAACATTTTTCTTTCCTTTTAATTGGTCTGTTAGTTGTTCAAACCGACCTTTTTGGGTCAGTGGCCAGTTCCTAATGAGAACACTGCCTTTGTGGTATGAATATCTTCTACTTGGTTTTATAAGAAATGGTGCTGTGTGTGCATATATTTTGTTGTGCAACCGATAATGATTGCTTTGATTAAACAAACTTGTTTAACATTTTCCAGTTATGTGATGTATGTGACAGAATAGAAAGTTTTCCTATAACCAGTCCAGTGATGAAGTTTCTTACAGGTCTGGAGTTGCTGCTTCAAACAGCTCAGGTTTGTTATTACTGTAGTGGTCAGCTAAATGGTCAGTAAATCGGTGTAAGCTCCATCCCCCTTGATAAGGATGCTAGTTATATGCATGTTATAAATGTAAGGGAAGGAGCACCGCAGCTTCAGTGGAATGAACAAGATCTGTAAACCAGTCAGGCATTGAATTCATCCCTATTAGGGTCAGAGTAAATGATACAACGCTGACATTATTACTGCTATCATATCATACAACTTGTTTGTATGCTTTTCACTATTTTATTCTTACAGAACTAATCCCTGTTTGTTCTAAATCTTGGCCTGTTTAAATCTTTACCTTAGCAAGTCACCATGTTAAAATAGTGTTTCCGATCACGTGTTCTGTATCTGTTCTATGTTTTGGTCAATCTTCCATGTTAGTCAGACTGCTCTGAATTTATAAACTGATCATTTTTTATTACATACTTATTGAATATGAAGATTTTAAAATGATAGTCTTGTTTAAAATTTGTATTTCCTAGAATTGGAATGACTCACACATCATTGTAATATACATGGTGCTGACAATTACTTTTAGAGCTAGAAATGTGTTACCTTGAAGCATTTGTATTTTGACTGTTTCAGTTGTCTAGATTTACATCATAATGTATTTTACTCATATTTAGGACTGGGAGAGCAATGCTTCTCAGCATGTTTCTATGGCAACACAGTTAGCTGAAATATCAAGACAGATTGTACAGTGGAGAAAATTAGAACTAGAGTAAGTGTTCTCCTAGCAACGCAATATTGTTCCCATAGTAACCACTGCTTTCCAGTTTAATTAATGTGTTTATTTAATGAGAAGTATGAAATTATCTGTGTACAATTTCTTCCCTAGGTTGTATTTGTTCAACTGGGTGTAAGTTAAGTAAGAAAGGGTACTTTCTTCAGTAATGACAACAATCTCTCAGAGAAAAACTTTCCGTACTTAACAATGTGAATATTTGTATTATTATATTTTAGGATAATAAAATTATTGTATATTTTAAATTCTTTTGAATTATATTGTTACAACCTCGGTGTACAATATTTGAAATTAGTTGCCTGAAATTGTAGCATATGGTGATTTTACTCTTTAGTTAATGTTAAAAAATGGTGTTATGTTTGGTGCCAGTCTAAGGCAAGTTTCTCTAATCTTGGAAGTTGAACCAATGGCTACAGGCTTTATTATACAGTTTTGTTCTGTTTTTTTTCAGTTGTTGGAAGAATTCTTTGGACACAGAGATACGTAAATACAGATCAGCTTCCAGTAAATGGTGGTTTCATTTATATCAGGTTGTAATGTCCTTCTTGAAGCAAGAGGTAAGTTGAATGTTTGTGTGTTATGTTGGTTACCATGGAAACTGTTGGAGGATTTATTTGTGATATTAAGGATTGAATGATATTTTCAAACAATTAAAAGATTTTAAGCTGATTTTTGAAATCAAAAGTGAAACAGTTGAATTCAGCAGTTAATGGATTGAACTAATTAATTGAAATTAATTGTTGATCATTTCAAATGTGTTGTCTTGGCTTCATTGTCAAATCTATAATTATGATATTTCCAGCAATCCGAGGAATCCTGTTCCCTTCAAGATGTCATCAAGTCTTTAAAACAATTTATTGAACATTCCACTCTGGGTGACTTCCAAACAAGGTTAGATATGTTGCTAGGATACCACTGTCACTTAGTTACCATATCTAAATGTAAGGAGACTTCTGTTGCTATGGAGGCAGATCATATGACAGATTCTGAAGATGCCATGAAGCAAACAGAAGATATTAGTAAGATAGAAGAACTGAAGTGTATATTGTGGAATATGTACAAGTTTTATGGGAGATTTAGAGACAGCGTGAAGTCCGAACTTGAACGACTAAGAACACCAATAGAGAAAGAATTAAAGGTAAGTGCTTAATGTACGTCAGTATGTCTGTGTTCTGTTTTCACTTTTGTTTACTTACTGTTTTGTCAGTAAGTTAGAGGGTTAGTAAGTCTTTATCATAATGCTGAGTAAAACCAAACAAAATAATTGTGAATTAGTACCTGTATAGATATTACATTCCTGTTTTAAGCTTTCAGACATTCACCATTAAGTCTTTTGTACTTATAACACCATCACTTTATGAAATTGATAGGTATGGTATATAGAGGTAATTAAATTTCTAGAACACTTACATGTACTTATTACAGTCAAGGCAAAAGATTATTAGACCTCATTCCTCAGAAAAAATTTGATGAGGTCTGTTAATATTTAGAGAATTACTAACCATCATGTCCAGCAAAATTCCTTTTTAGCACAGATTTAAGTCAATAATGTATTGTTGGCTGGTAACAGTTAGTCTGATTAAGTGATGTTTTGAGTTCGTTTGTCCTCTGATAGAGTGTTAGTTTTACTGTTTCACATATACTGTTCTTAAGTTTGTTCTTGTTTCTTTCAGGGATTTGTGAAGATTGCACGCTGGTCAGATATCAACTACTGGGCCTTAAAACAAGCTTCAGAGAAAACACATAGAACTTTACACAAACATCTGAAACAGTTCCAGGTAGAAACAGCTACCCATATGTTATACATCCCAGTACCTGTAATACTGTGGTATCATTATTGTTCGCGCAGGACGAATTTTTGCGTATTTCGTGCTATGTTAGTCGCGCGAATTTAAGACCGCGCTAATAAAAGACCATCCAGAAAGAAGTGACTATCCGAAATTTTCATTGCCGAATACTATGTCACTTAAGATGTGTAAAAAGGAAACGAGACATACCTTTTAGGAAAAACATTAATGATATTTTTCCACAGAGAAAGAATTAACATATTTAATTACTCGTATTCTCTTTCGGAGTTGAAGCATCAGCTCGGTCAGGAAGGCCCGGTTCCGGCGAAGAGCGTGTAGAACAGAAGGGAATGAAACAAACTATAAATTGTATGTTTTAAAACCATTCCTAGTGGAAGGGATTATTCGCACCTTTGACTGTTGTTTTTTTTGTAATTGCTCGAGTGCCATAACAAGATGTGGACCCGATAATTGTCTAATTTACATGCTAATCCATACTTTGATCTCGGACACGCTTTATCTATATAAAGTGACAATTAACAAGCAATTATCGGTGACAACTGTCATATTGTTTATTAATCATGGTGACAAAGGGCACCGCTTTGATAAGCATGTACGTGGTCCAGTGATGACACGCGCTGTAGCGAACAATGGCGTGATTCGCGACTGTATCTGGATTTAAAAAAAAAATCTAAAATTCAAAATGCGCGAATTTACGACCGCGCGAATCTTTCTTTTTTCCCGTTTGCGCGAAATTTCATGCCAGCGAAATTAAATGATACCACAGTATATTAGTTCCAGGTCAAAATAACTACCTGTATGTTATACATCCCATTACCTGTAATATATTAGTTCCAGGTAGAAATAACTACCTGTATGTTATACATCCCATTACCTGTAATATATTAGTTCCAGGTAGAAATAACTACCTGTATGTTATACATCCCATTACCTGTAATATATTAGTTCCAGGTCGAAATAACTACCTGTATGTTATACATCCCAGTACCTGTAATATATTAGTTCCAGGTAGAAATAACTACCTGTATGTTATACATCCCAGTACCTGTAATATATTAGTTCCAGGTCGAAATAACTACCTGTATGTTATACATCCCAGTACCTGTAATATATTAGTTCCAGGTAGAAATAACTACCTGTATGTTATACATCCCAGTACCTGTAATATACTCGACCTGTGTTGTACCTCATCACTGTGTATAATTGTTATTTTTATAACAAAGCTATCACTCCTTAACCCTTTGCCTAATAAGCATATTGACTCTTCCAAATTCAAAGCTCATATACAAAACATCAATTCATATAAGAAAATTAGGTCATTTCTCTCTCTGACAAGTGTAGAAAATATTGTGGCAAAAGAAGCTATTATTCATTACATGCCGTGGCTTCTTTCGCCTCAATGTTTTCAAAAGTGCGGGGAAGTGTGGTATTATGAAGCAAAGGGTTAAGAAATTTATAAGTAACCAAACTTGAGACATCTAAAAAGGTACTTTGACATTATAGATTGTACATGTCTGTTACAATAACTCTAGAACATGATGGTTGTTACAACTGGAATGGGAATGTGCTAGTGCAACACTTATATGCTTGTAGAAGGTTGGTGGTTCATTTCCGTCTGCTTTAGTTTGATGTCATCCTAGAGTGGCAGGAATGGTGTCTGTTTTTGTATTGAAAAGACATTTCATGGCCATAAAGTGTTCTGGTGTTGTTTGATGTGTATGATGTTAATGTTTGACAGGATATATTGAGACAACCAATGCAAGGTATTCTGGGAGATGTAGATGAAGATAAGACGTCAGGAGGAGATAACTCTACCTGGTCTGACAGACTAGAAGAATATCAGGAACAGATGGTGACCAATCTTCATGTGTACAAGGTGTGACACTAGTTGTTTAATGTTTAAGTATTCTTTATTTATAAGGCCTGAAAAAATACTGTGTTTATGGTTATCAACCAAACCTATCTTTTGGTGCTGACCCTGAAGTCAGGTAGTTGAGTAACCTTAGAAGTTTTTTTTTCAATATATTCAGTGTATTTCAATGAGAACAGAACATCTGTTTGTTGACATAGGCCAAAACATACATACAATTTTATTATATGAAGACCAACTGACAATCAATGTGTTATGACTATGACATAATTTGTAATCTGATTTGTCATGGAGATTTCATAAAAATGATTTTCATAATGTAAAGATTGAAATTTTATTGAATTTTATTTGTTGCTCTGTTCTTGTATATTACCTGTATCCTTAGGAGATTCAGGAGTGTAAAGTTTCCTAAGATCTGACTTACATATATTTCCATGTATTTATTTTCATTTTCTGTCATTTTCTTTCAGGTCACAGTGGAGATACCTGATGTTATACAAACACTTGGCTCCAGTGAGAAGTATCCACTACAGTACAAACTATCACATCTGTGCTCACGTTTAAACAAACATTGGCTGCAGATTATTGCAACTTCTCAGTATTGTACACGTATAGTGTCGCTGGATCAGTTCACAGGTAAATATGTAACCTTGGTCCGGAATTATAAAACTTGAGATCTGTCTAAAATCTCACTATCAACCTTTTAACATTTCGAAGTTATTTATGATACAACAATGATGATATTAGATGTATATTATCTTGTCAACATATTTGTTCTCAATTTGAAAATTAAATAGGGGTATATTTTCAACCAAAAGACTTTAGAATGAAATTGATATTTGGGCTTGGAGACTGTTCTCAAGTTTTATAACCTCAAGGCCTGTATGTTCGGCACGGTAATGTTTATGATAAAATATGTATATCTTAAAATTTCATGACTCTGTCAAATTTACACCCATAAGCATTTTCTGGTTGTCAACTCTGTCACTATATAAGTATGTACATGATCATTTTTTAAGAACCAGATATTGGGTTGTACAATGTTGTATGATGTTATGATAAAGAATAGTTGATTATAACTCTTTTTCCTTTTACAGGTGAATTGATTGAAAATATTCATGAACTTCAGGCTTTGGATATTGACAGAGTAAGTATTTTCTTTTAACATACCATATTTTTCATTTTGTCTTGATTTTAATTGATTCTTGTCAAGAATCTCAATGTCATGTTATAGATAAGGTTATTATATATCTATGTACAGTCTAACCTGTGTTTTTGTGGCCACCTCTGAATAAAGGCCATTTGTTGGAAACATATTTAATTATTTAGAACAAACTGACCTCAAATAAAGGCCACCTGTCAATTACGGCCACATTTTGTATTTCCCAAGGGTGGCCCTTGTTCACAGATTGGCTGTATTTCAGGATCAGAAAGATTGCACAGTCAATTCCTGATCCTGTTTGAATTGATGATTGCTATGACACAGTGTTGTGTTTTGTTATTTTTGCTAAACCAGGTCTCATATTTAAGAATTGATTCAAAATAGTACTTCGGCATGTATGTATAGTGCAACCTCTACAGAACGACCATCTCTTGAGCAACAACCTCCCTTCAGCAACAGTATGATTTTTTCATGCTGTACAATTTAACTATTACTTAAACCTTCCTAGAACAACAACCTCTCAACATTAACATAATTTTGCTTCGCCCAAAGGGTGTTGCTTTGGAGAGGTTGCACCATATATAAGTATGTCTATGGTTTGTGTGTGATTACAGCACTGTTTGTCTTATTTGTAGAGTGAAGAAAAAGAGAAGCAGAAATCAGAAGCCAAACACATCAACCTTAGAAAAAGAAAGTCACTTAGTGATCTGTTTAAATATCTCATAAAGCTTGGTAAGTTAATATACAAGTATTTTCTTATTCTATTTTATATACTTCATACTTAAGTTTCCAAATTTGCTCTTCCTGTTTAACAAGCCAAGAATAGTTATTTACAATTTCTGTATTGAATGGCTAGACACAATTTCTGTATTGAATGGCTAGATACTATTTCTGTATTGAATGACTAGATACAACTACTGTATTGAATGGCTAGATACAATTTCTGTAATGAATGGCTAGATACAATTTCTGTATTGAATGGCTAGATACAATTTCTGTATTGAATGGCTAGCCACAACTACTGTATTGAATGGCTTGCTACTTGCCAGTATGTGTATTACTATACTTAACATAATAATTTCTTGCCAGTGGTGTCAAAGGAATGAATGCCTTGATCATTAGATGTCTGTTCTTCTCAATAATTTATTTTCTTAATCTTTGAAAATAATTTCCTTTGCACTTCATAGTGAACTTTGTTACTGGACATGTTGTACTCTTATTTCCAGGTTTATCATATAGAAAGGGGTTAGCAGTCACAGACAGTTACGATGAAGCTCTTAAAGTCCCTCCAGTGGATCTCCATGTGTCATTACAAGAGTAAGTTATGTGTGTCAATCATTTCTCTGTCTCCTCCTTCATATAGGATTCATCAATATGTTACCTTTGATTT
The DNA here is from genome assembly GCA_008271625.1 of Lutraria rhynchaena. NCBI lineage: Eukaryota > Metazoa > Mollusca > Bivalvia > Venerida > Mactridae > Lutraria > Lutraria rhynchaena. The sequence goes on from VIBL01000159.1 coordinate 977,490, forward strand.
CATATTAGTACAGAATTCACCATGATATAGCATGTAGTATTCATTTCAATGACTTTCACTGCAGTTTACTGGTCTTGCTTTCATGAAAGTATACAGAGCAACCATTTCAAAGCAACAGCTTTTGGGAGAAGCAAAATTATGTTGTTGTTGAGAGGATGTTGCTCTAGAGTGGTTAAATTCATAGTTAAATCGTACAGTGGGGAAAAGTCATGCTGTTGTTGAAGGGAGGTTGTTGCTCAAGAGAGAGCCACTCTGGAGGTTGTACCGTACCTGATTTTTTCTAATTATATTTAATTATACCATAAATAAAAATGACAGTTGATGCATAATTGTTTCTTGCTTCTTTTTTCAACCTAATTTGGTAGAATGATATAAATATTTGTTTAATAATTGTAGTCGTTATTGTACATTGACCAACAATACAATACATGTATATGTACATGTATATACCTCTGTGTATTTCAGTGATGATACTGTACAAAATATATGGACAGGAAGTTTAAATTATTTCTATAGATGTATTTCAAGGCGAGCTCAGTTCCTTACAGCTTTAATAACTCCATCAAAGGTTAGTCATTGTTTACTAAGGTAGAGCACTAGATTAATTTACCAGTGTATAATAGGATTTCAGGGTATGTTTGGACAAGTAACAAATTACTCCATCTCATGAGCCATTAATATGCTGCTGTGAAACTTTAATTTATGTTGAAAGTGGTTGAGTGGCAATAGTTTCTGTCTAGTAATCAATTGTTCCTTACCGCTGTCTGAAACTCACCCAGGACCAGACAAAATTCACATGTGAGGAAGTTGTTTAGTTAGCTTATGGAAGGTTAGTGGTTCTACCCAGGTGTACACTTGAGGTCTCCCTCCACCCATAAAGCTGGAATGTTGCCCAAACACCCTAGCTGTTGATGTGATGTTAAACCCCAGTGAATAATTTAGGTTGAAGTAAGGTGATATACTGGATTTTTATTTCATCATCTGCCAATCTGTTTGTCTGAGTATGTTTTCGCAAAATTTAGCAAAATAAATTTACTGTGCTATATTTTATTCTCTGGTGACATATTACATGCATCTTTTCAAAAGCTAAATTTTAGTTGAACAAGTTTGAAAAAGTCATTTAGTCTTTATGAACATGAATTGCCTATGCATTAAATCTATGTTATATGAATATGTTACAGGAGCTGGGTATAGGTAACATTGAAAGATGTCGTGGATTTACTGAACATCTGTATACGTTACTTGTACAGCAACATATACATGTTGCCAATATGGCTGAACAGTTCAAACATATCAGGTTAGTTCTGCAAGCATTTTACAGGTTGTGAAGATTTTCTGTATTTACTCCATTTATTATAGGATCTTAATCATTGAGCAGTAAGCCTTGTAATTGTATCTTATAATTACACAGTAAACCAGTTTTTGTGAACTTAGAGATAGTGAGGAATTGGATGTAGAGAGGAATTGGTTTCAGTAAAATGCTTACTTCTCCTCACACAGGCAGTTCTTTATTTTCATGGATACAGTGAAGTACTGGTAGATGTATAATGAAGTAGGAATTCCCTAGGAATTCATCATAACCATATTCCTCTGTATATTTTTCCCTAACAAACTCAAATTGCTGTTTCTATCGTATCAATTATTTATTGTTGGAAAGCCTAAAAAATTGAAAATATTAATTAGATGTTCTCATTTTAACATGAATTTGTTGAAAATACTTAAATATGATAATGTATTTCAGTCAATCACTAAGTGATATAGAAAAGATGAATGGAAGCAGACGCGTTGTTGTTTCACAGACTGAGGCCTGTGATTGGAAGGTAAACTAAAATATCCAGTGTAAAATCTTACATAAACACCCATTAAGTAACAACGTTTAATTTTGATGTTGACCTTTGACTGTGTTGTTCACTTGGACCATATATTCATTTCATTTGCAGATTATGTCCCTTTGAACAAATTTAGCTAATCATTTTGGATATGACTTGATACATTGATTTTTTTCGCATATTTTACGGCTGAATATCGGCTGTTTCCCCAACCCAAAAAAGTCATATCTTCCCCTAAAGATGTTTCATAAATAAATGATAGTTTTTCAAATTTTCCCCTTTTTTCTGATTTATCAAACTATATTTCCCCCTTCATAAAGCCACAGGTAATTTTGAAATGAAAAAATCAACGTGATAAAGTTTATTTTGATGCACATAAGTATCTAGTGAAGAAAAACGAAGTTGCAATGTTTGTTCGCTGAATGAGAATAAGAAGAATATTGTCTTCGATGTTTGAATTTCTGATCATTGACACTTTCATGTTTCATTTTGAATGTCAATCATAATGTGAGTGTGCATCGCTATCTTTTAACAGGAATGTTGTAAGAATCTAACGACAAGTGTTGTGGAAGGATTAAATCAGTTTGTAGTAATTCTTCAATGTTGTCCCCGGCAACAAGGGGACATAACTCTCCACCCATCACCTCGACCAGCTGAAGACTTACATGAATTGGCTCTAGTGAACAATGGAGATGAGACACATAAGAAAGCTATAGCTCAAGTAGAGGTATGTACTTATAGCTCAAGTAGAGGTATGTGCTTATAGCTCAAGTAGTGTATGTACTTATAGCTCAAGTAGAGGTATGTACTTATAGCTCAAGTAGAGGTATGCGCATATAGCTTTAGTTTAAAGAATGATTACTCTCTATCTCTGTTTATTATCCGAATATTGTTATTAAATGCTTAAAAGCGAGGACAATCATCAGTTAAGATAAGGAGTAAGATTTCTTGGACATAAAAGTTTGTATTATATCAATTTCTTAATCACTTCAATTTAATCTTTATTAATCCATTCAATAAGATGTCTGATTAGAAAAAGTATTTTCTTTTAATATTCAGATTTTTTATCTATGGATTTAAACAAATCTTCGTCTCTTGAAGTGATCTTTGCTTTTTCTTCATTATGTTCACACTGTGTTGGTATTGTTGTGTGCATTTTCTTGAAGGGTAAATATTTACTTGTGTGTTCCATTTTCAGGAACTCCTTAGTGAAGTCATGCTGGTACAGACTATGTTGCCATGGAAATATACTTCTACATTGACATGGTATTATTTATACGAATGCCTTATTTGTAAAATAACATTATTTTGATTCTGGTTTAATGTACAAGATTTTCAAAATCAAGTTATGGTAAAAATAGATTTTTTCATTTCTTATTTGTAATTTTTAATTCTATATTTGAATTGCAAATGATGATGTATTTTGTAGTTTTTCATGGTCTCTTTATTTACTGATTTAATTGTGATGTTTAATATAAATCTCTCATATTTATTTCAGGTCAGATGTTGAGTTATTAAGAAGTATGTTCACAAAAATGGCTGCTATGGTTCCCAGGATGCAAAGCTTGGCCAAGCTTTTCAATGATCCAGATTCTGATCACTCAAATGCTTTCAATGAAGTACTTCATTTCTTATGTGATGAAATCACTGCACAGTCTGAAATGTTTGTGTCCTGGTTAGAGAAGATAGAAGGAAGTGATAGAAAAAAGGACTTGGATGCTGGTCGTCTGCCACAGTTTGCTGATGATGTAGAACAGATTATTTCTAGCATTCTTTTGGTCATACAAAAACAAAGTAAATATCATGTTACCGTGGAGACAGAGAGCAGTTCAGAAATGGAATCAGAAGGTAGGGGGCTGAAATATGATACTACTGTGTTTAGTGTGATAAAGATGTAAGCCCTTATTTTAGGTTATACATGTACAAATAACAACATCATTCATGGTAACACGATCAAAATAAATGTATAAATGCTTGTTGAAATCATTTTCAATCTGACATACAGTCAAACCTGTGTTTGCAGCCACCTTCAAATAATGGACACCCTGTTAATAAAGGCCATTCTTTGAAAACTGTCATTGATTATTTAGAACAAAATGATCTCTGAATAAAAGCCATTTGTCAATACAGTCCATATTTTGGGTGGCCTTTGTTCAAAGGTTTGACAGTAATTTCAAATTGATTATGATATGAAAATACAAGTATTCAGTGCTATGCAACAGTGCATCATTTAATCTATTATTTATTATATTTATGAATGACTGTAACTTTTTTCTTAAGCACAATTCAGGAATTTTATAGTCAGTTGCATTATTTGAATATTCATGAATTACAGAAGCTGGTGAATTGGTGGATGGCCATCTTGTACAGATGATATATGACAAACTTCAGCATGATACACAATTACTGGATATTCAGCAGGTAGTTTTCTATATTATTCATTGTTACAAATATGCTACAAGGATTATACACACACTTGTTTACTATTACTATTATTTATGTCATTATTACTTACATTAATATAAAATTATCAGTCATTTAACTTGATGGTTATGTTATTAAAAAATGTCAAGAAATATAAAACCTACATGCAGTTCATTGTCTTGTGTTCATCACTTGTCCTGTCCATACTTTATGTATGTAAGAAGTATACTTCGCCTCCTAGAAACTGGAGTTGTTGATAGTACTTCGTATTCAGTCATTACAATTAATAATAAAACTATGATCAATGTTAAGCATAAGGTTCAAATTTTGGCAAACTCCTTTACGCTGAAAGTTATACTTCCAAAACAAGTTTATAAATTTGCTAGGTAATTGTTGATGTGCGAATATTATGTTTGTTTTCTTGATATTTTCAGATAAGTGCACAACTTCAGTCTCTGTTAGATGATGTTGTATCTGTCAGTGATGTCTGTCAGTATGAAGCTAGGATAGAGATGTTGTATCATTGTACACCAATATTACATCAATATAAGAATATTGTACATCATCACCTGATTGGTAACATAGCAACAGAGAGAACTATGGGTAAACTGTTGTCTGTTTTACTTGCTGTCTTCACAGATTTGGCTACAAAGGTAATTTTTATTTCTTAACCCTTTGCCTCATAAGCATAATTCGGACTCGTCCAAATTCCAAGCTATTATACCAAACATCAATTTATTTAAGAAAATTGGGTTATTTCTCTCTGACAGAGTGGAAATCATTGTGACAAAAGAAACCATTACTCATTACAAACAATGGTTTCTTTGCCACTATGTTTCCAAAAGTTGTCTGCTTCAGATGTAGGGGAATGTGGTATTATGAGACAAAGGGTTAAACTCTGTTATCTGGATTTTTGATACAAAATTAGTCATCATCTTGCTAACTTAATACATAAATTTTTTGTGTAGATGTTTTTGTACTGCATGCCTGCCATGAATTTGACACAGTCACTGTGATTGTAAAATGGTGTACCATGAACTTTAGCAGGCTCAACATACTGCCTTTTGGAAGCTAGATTAAGTAAACTGTTTAATATATTTTCAAATATTTTTCTGATCTAATGCTTCAAATGTGGAAGTCTTCATTGACTAACACAAGACGTGCCACAAGATGAATACCCAGCCTGGTTCACTGATTTGAATTAGTGACTGGTATACATGACTAATACTTGTCTCACTTTCACATGGAACACAAGATAACTTAATGTAATTATTGAAAATGATTGTGTTGCAAATAACAATTGTCTGTGATCATTTCACTATTAAACATTAATGAAGATTGTCTATTTAATTTTATATAAAGATTTGTTTTGTTGTGTTCCATACCTCACATGATTTCTTCAAATTAATTGTCCCTTGTTTTATTTCAGGGTTTCTGTATTCCTCCCGAACTCTCTGATGAAATGTCTGGTGAAGGAGCTACAGAATTCTGTGACATGGAGGATGCTGGTATGGGTGAAGGTGAAGGTGTGAAGAATGTGAGTGATCAAATAGAAAATGAAGATCAGGTAAGTATTGGATTAAATTATGATGAAACCATACAACTGTTTATAAAGACACAACTACATGCTGTATGTTTAAATGATCAAGGTTAAATTCTAGCAGCACAATAAGGTTGTAATTTGTACTTTATTTAGCAAGAGTTTCACCTTGTTTTCCTTATAGAAACCAGATTATGCATGAAATGTTCAATTTCTGCAGTGGATCAAATGCAAGCATTTTACGTATCGATATCTTATGAGACAGCTTCCAGATTAAAAAAAAATAAATTGAATGACTGGTATTCTAATTAAATCTTGTTCCTCACTTTGAACATTATTGAATTATTGAAAGGTTGTAAGCATGTATATTTATGTATCAAATTTCCTGGTGTCCAATATTTGTGATTTTGTGAGATTGCAATGTTATTAGGAGCATCATGTTAAATTAAAGGAGATCAGGATTAAGTTAGAATTAATGTTGAACTTTGCAGCTTGATGAAGCTAAAAGACCTGAAGATCATAAGAAAGAAGATGAAGCCAACCAACCGGATGTTAAATCAGAAGAGAATGCTATAGAAATGTCTGAAGATATTGATGCTAAGGTACAAGATTTAGAAGATGTAGACAAGGAGAAGGATGATGATGAGAATGATGACAAGGATGAGGAAGATATTGATAAACAAATGGGGAATGTTGATGAACAAGATACTGACAAACTGGATGAACAGATGTGGGGAAGTGATGATGAAACTGAGAACCAGGAGGTATTGAACATTTGTGATTGGAACTTAAATACTTGACTTGAGTTTATCCTAAAACAGAATAACTAAGGCTGCAAAAACATGATTTATCACAGACTTTCACTCTAACATATCAACTGATTGCCAATTGTGGTACAATTTTAGGATGTAGATTTGTGATATTTGGGTCAGATAGACATTCATTTTAGCAATCATAATGACTTGAGATCATTTAATATTACTGTTGTAACCAGTGAAGTCATTCAATGTTGCTGTCAAGGTCTTTGAATTGGCTGCTGTAAATGAGGATAATCTCACACTGAGCCTTGGATTAACTTATATTAGACTACGATTTTAATTAAGATTTGATTTTTGTATATCAGGAACAAAAAGAAGAATCTGGACCTGGTGATGGTAAAGAGAGCGAACCTGAACTTGTTGCCAAAGATGACAATACTGATAAATCTGAGAGTGATAAAGACAAGGAGAATAGAGATAATGATGACGATAATGAAGAAGAGAATGATGATAAAGAGAAACAAAATAATCTAGATTTTGATCAGGTAGGCTAATTTATTTGATGTATGTTACAGTTAGTATTGGCCTTGATTCATGTACAGTATGACATGATTATACTGGATAGAGTGAAGATGCAGACACAGTGAAGTATTTATTATTTTTTCCCTGTGCACGTCATTCTTTATTTTGTTATTTTGAATGTTGTGAAGTATTGTTAAGTAAATATTCAGATCCTTAGGAATTCATTGTAACTGTGATCTACTGTAGTTAGCATTATAAAGTATTCTGTAGTAGAATTGATTTTTTTCAAAGACTAGTTTTTAGGTGAATTCATGAATGAAATGTGATGCAAAGACACATTATTGCTCTGCTATAAGCCATGTGACATATATAGAAGTATTTGAAATGGAGGCAAATAGTTTTCTGTTTAATTGAGGTTCTTGTTGATCAGTCAGATAATGATAATATTTTAGGATAATTATGATGATGATCAAGTTGATCCCTACCATGGCAAGCAAGAAGAACAACAAGCCCCTGAAGACCTGGACCTACCAGATGACCTTAACCTTGATGACAATGAAGAAGGTGGTAAAGATGAATCTGAAAAAATGGAAGAATCAGGTAAGAGAATTATAATCAATATGACTTGTGAACAAGATATACATGTTTTCAATTCCATTCAATCCATAGAAATTTTATGATTAAACCGCCTGAGTGTGAAAGGATGTAAAATTTAAATGTATTTATTGGCAGAAAATTTATAATCATGCAAAAAAGTTATTGTGTTCTATCAGCTTAGTACAATACATATTTTTCTATTTCTCTTTCCATCTGCACTCTATGAGTTATATGTATATAACGTTTGATATGAAAGCATATGTATTGGTCTTGTTATTAGTTGAACCAGAGAAAGAAGACGAAACCAAACTACCTCCTGATGAAACACCAGATGACATGAATGAAGATAATGTTGAAGGTGATGATAGTAATGAGGACGAGGATCAAGAGCAGGTAAGATGTATATTGCGATGTATATATAGTCAATATGGGGAATGAATATTGGTTGAAGTAGTAGGTTGTTATAAAACTGTAACAGTCATTTAAATCTTAGATTGCTTTTCGTGTTAGTAATCAAATAATTTATGGGTATTACAGGATTTTCATTGTAACTATTAACTTTTGTCTTGAATAGATCAATTAAAAGTACGTATGTTTATGTTTCTAAGAATTAAATTTTTAACATTGGTGATGTCCTACAGGACAACATGGATGAACAGCCTGAAGATGGTAAAAATGAGAACAAAGATACCGCAGATACTGCTGATAATGAGGATGAGGAGAGGAAAGAAGATGAGGGTCAAGATGAGCCAGGCTTTAATCCTCAGGTTATTATCATACTCTTATCACGCTTATGATGATAAATGTGCAGTTGTATATCATGTATGCTTTAGATAGGTGTAATGGATTGAAAGGCTTCCTATGCTAGATTTTCTTACCCTAGAATGAAAAAATGCTGGTGACAAAAAATGTCAGATCATGGTCAAGATAATGGATATTTTATGGATAAAGCTAGTAGTGTAAATGCAAAATCTATCAAATTGATACATTGTTACAAATGGACTTTTAATATTGATAATGTACTTACTTCTTATATTTCCAGGATGAGTCAGCAGTTGATACTGAGGAACAACAGAATGAAACAGACGACACTACACCATCAATAGAGCATTATGGGAAAACATCCCATGATGCAACAGATAATATAGAACAGAGTGATACTGCTAAAGATGCTGCAGGTGAAACAACAGAAAATGATCAGCAAGAGGTAAATAAATGTGTAGAAAGTATGTTAGCTGAACTTAGAATAATTGGAACAAATGTTTTAAAAAGATGGCCAATAATGTCTTTAACCTGTTCTTGTAATATCATGGATCTTGTCTTGATTTTAGGATATCAAAATATGTGATGTGCACTTTTTACACGTCTCTAGTACTGCTTATTTGTATTCTTGACTGCACTGGACATTTGTCTAAAATTGATTTGTTGATATTCATTTACTTTATTGACAAACTATTTACGGTAATGTGAAGGATTCCTGTTATGGTACACACAATGTCAGGAGACATCATTGGTATTGTATATTTTCATGATGTATGCTAAATTTTCAGGTGGATGGTACAGGTCAAGCAAGTGCAGATCAAGATGAAGGTCATCAAGGTCAGAGGTCAACAAGTACAGCAGATTCATCCTCTCAGGGCAAAAGAAAACAGGTATCATTTAATCACAGACTTTCTGCATGACATACTTAATGTTCATGAATGCATAAAAGTTCCTTTTTGAAGCTTAATTCTTTTTTAAACTGCTGATAAGCCAAGTTACTTTTTTTCTTTATGTAATTTTCTTTGTTGATACTTCACAAAGTTGGTTATAACTTTGAAATGATCTTTTTGGCACAATAGCAAGGCTGACACTATGTGTTTGTTGAATGTAACCGAGACGACTGACTGTTTTATATGACTGACCATCTGTGACTCTTCTTTCCTTACAATTATATGCTATAATATTACAGCAGGACAGACAACCTGGTAAGGCAGACAGTGATAGGTCTCTGGGTTCTGCTGATCAGAAATATAAAAGATTAAAAACAACAGAGAGTACACAGTTTGATCAGAATGAGAGTAAAGATGATCAGGTTAGACATTTATATAAATTAAGTGATATAAATGTGAACTTATTGTTGCTCAGGAACTAATTCTTGATATCTGAATATTTTCATCAGGCGGCATACGAACATGAAATAGAACATGAAATAGAAATAGATACAGAAATATGTTAAATGTGAAGATTGTGGTAATTCTTTATTTATAAAATGAAAAGAGCTCAAAGAATTGCATCCTAGATGGATTTGTAAAAAATATTGTATAAGAATTAATGTTCTTAAAAACATGATTGGAAGATGTTGAACATATTTTATATTATTTGTTAAATGTGTTACAATCCAGGAACATGAAAGTAAGAAGGCAGACTTGTATGAACATGTTAAAGATTCTAAATCTCATTACGATGAACAAACATTAGATGTTGCTACAGCTGAACAACAAGAAGAACAAGGAAAGATAACTCCTGATAATGAAGATGCTGACAATGATGTTGATGATGATACAGAGATGATGGATGATAAGGAAGATAATGAGGTATAAGAACCAAATTTTCTTTTATTATGGACTAATTACATTTAACTTTTGCCTCATAAGCATATTTTAGAATCTTCCAAATTCAGTGCTAAACATCAATTTATTTAAGAAAATTGGGTTATTTCTCTCTGACAAGAGTGGAAAGCATTGTGGCAAAAGAAGCCATCACTCATTACAAGCAATGGCTCCTTTTGCCACAATGTTTCCAAAAGTTGGCTGCTTCGAATACAGGGAAATGCGGTATTATGAGGCAAAGGGTGAAAATCAGTTGAAGGTCTACAGAGAAATACATTTTCTACATAATTTTGATAGACTTGTTTCAATAATCATGCCTCAGTTTTTGAAATGTCTTTAACATGGTTTGTTCCACAAAAAATCAAAGTCTTTATTTTTGTGATTAGCAATGGTTTATTAATAAACAATTTGATCAGGTGGGAGGATATTTTGACAGAACAATTTGATCAGTTCGTACATTCCTCTTTTACAAAAAAAGAACTGACTTATACCAATACCATTTAAATTTCTATCCTTTGTTCTCTTGAATTATTGCAAGTCCTGAAGGAAATCTTACAATTGTGCTATATCATGTGCTATATTATTTCCTTATCATTCTTATACTTGCATTCTGTGCTTTCTATTTACAATAAACATAATTGTCTATACTTCACCTTCCCAGGGACCTGTGTGGTCAAGTGTTTGTGGTCTCTTAGTAGTAATCATTTTCCACTCTCTGCTGACAAAATTCATGTGTGATGAAGCTATCCAGCTAGCTTACAGAAATCTTCCTCCTCCGTAAAAGCTGGAAAGTCACAAAATGGCCCTGACTTTTGGTGCAATGTTAACTCGTTTTTTTTTTTGAAAATTCCAACTTTCAATCATGTATTTTGGTCTGAAAGCGTTTTGTTCTTTCTCACAGAAATTTGATGAGGTTACTGACTTGTCTTCTGCCAAAATAAAAAAGAATGCAAAGACTGAAACAGATTTCAAACAAGATGAGGAACCTGAGGTAAACATGGAAACTGAAGGTGAGGTACAGGATGTACCAGGGGAGAGAATCACTACAGATATGGTTGCCAGGGGAGGTGATTCAACCATTCACACTGCTATGGAGTTCCTACATTTAGATAATAGTGTATTTGACCTTGAACAATTAAGGTCAGAGTTAGAGAACCAGCTTGGATCATGGACACAATCTAATCTTCCATCAGATACTGATGCAGTAAGTGTTTCGTACATTTACTCCTAATGTTCTCAATTGCAGACATTTCCTCTTCTATTTTTGCCATTCTTAAATGATCAATTTCCAAATTAACTAGACCTATCACTGAATTGTGATTGAGCAATCCTGCAAATTGGGTATAGACCACGTGCGACCAATCAACCAACCAACCTACAACCAGGGTGATTCCAGTACACCCCGAAAACTTTGTTTGTGGGGGTATAATTAGGCATAAAGCATGGAACTGTACCTTGTAGGTTGTTAATATATTTTATTGAGGACATTTGTACATTAGTAATCTCTATATTTCATTGGTTTCTAAGACAAATACAAATATTAACCTACAAGTGTTTCGTATTTTCTAACTCCTTGGTTGATTTTTGTTTGGTTGCTTTTTCTGACATGTTCTGTTTCATTGCCAGTGTACTCTTAAAAGAAATCAACAATTCTTTGATAAAAGTCTGAGGGGACTGAAAATCTATATCTTGTCAGTTTTGGATAAAAAATTGTGTGAATTCAAATTATATTTTAGGTGGGGAAGAGCACGCCCATAGTTTATCAAATAATAAAATGTGTACATATTTATTTATGAAATGAAATATTTCTATCTGGTTTCAATAGTTTGTTTTTAATTGAAGCAGATATTTAGGTCAATCTACAGTTTTAGTAAGTGAGTCATATACAGTGCAACCTCTCCAAAGCAGTCCTCTCTTGAGCAACAACCTCCATACAACAACAGCATGATTTTTTCCCACTGTAAAATTTAACTATTAGTTTAACCTCTCTAGAGCAACAACCTCCCAACAACAACATAATTTTGCTTTTCCCAAAGGGTATTGCTCTGGAGAGGTTGCACTGTAACTGAATTCCAGTAGGTAGTGATGCATACTTGTGTATTGAATATGTTTCCAGGAATCAGCTGCTAGTGAGTTATGGCATCGTTACGAAGCTTTGACATCCAGTCTAGCCCAGGATCTGTGTGAACAGTTACGTCTTGTGTTAGAACCTTCACAGGCAACTAAACTCAAGTAAGATACTGTCATTCTTACATCTGCTTATCTCTGTAATTGTCCTCACATGTATGAAAAAGAATATTGCAAAAAAATGTTACAAACCATTTTATCACACAGTTAGTTGGTTAGTTGACTGTTGATTCCTGACGTATAATTGTTTTCATGATTTAAAATAATTTCAACTATTATAACTTTGGACCCTGTACTTTTTGCTGTTGTATAATTGATACCCTATATTGACTGGTTTATGTATTAAGTGATGGAAAGATATCTTCTTACATAGAAATAAGACAGAATTTCGTTTTCTGTCAAACATCTAATTTAATTGAAAATAATTATGTTGTGTATACTATGGAAACACTATTAACATATGCTTTATACTAAATCAGTTAGGTGCATGTGTACAAGTTGTATATTTTGTTAATTTTCAGGGGAGACTATCGCACTGGTAAAAGATTGAATATGAGGAAAGTGATTCCATACATAGCAAGTCAGTTTAGAAAAGATAAAATCTGGTTAAGACGTACAAAACCTAGCAAGAGACAATATCAAATCATGTTGGCTGTAGATGACTCTTCAAGCATGGTAGATAATCACTCCAAACAGGTATTAACATTGAGCATCTGTCTTTACAATTTGGCTGACTTTGCCTTATTTTGATTGGTTTAATATGGTATACAGTGTAACGTCTGAAGACTAAACCCTCCGAAAACCGGAAACTTTGAAAAACTGTGCTAGTTTCTTGGGCTTGATTTTTATGCCCTTGGCATCTAATGATGCTGGGGCATGTAGCAATTGCCTTGTTTCTCTTTAATTTTCTTTACTTCTGAATACTGGAACTACCGAATTCCTAATACCAGTTATGTAAAAAGATTTTTAGATTGTTCATTTGTAAATGTAAATTTATTTCTGAAAATGTATAATGCAAAATACCCTGCAGTAAAGTGGCATTGTTTACACTTAGCAGTGACCTTTGATTTTCACGGTTTATTCCCACTTCATCCACTTTTTAATCTCAGTATAAATGTCATACCTGTAGCTGAGAGGACCCCAAATTAGTTAAATTGACTATATTTGTTGATATAATTATTCTGTCTACATTAGTGAATATATTCTAGTACATAAGAGTTGACAGTTACCTTTCGTTAGCAAGTTTTCTAGACCATTGAAACACTTTGTGCAAACAAAAATTTGACGTAAACATCAAGAAGTCGATTTTGTGGAGAATTACAGATTTGTGAAAATTTCTTAGTGTTTTGTGAGAACAATATTTCTGTGCATGAGTAAAGATGATCAGTAATTTAAGTGTTTTGCTACATGCTTGCACTTATTTGCATGTTTGCTAATTTAGAAGTTGCACTGTATTGACTTTAATTATCCTGCTTTACTTTTTATTTAGCAGTTTGAATGAAGTAAATGTACTTTATCAAAGTCTTTACAAATATTTTCATGAAGTTAAAATTGATAGCTAAATTCTTGACTGTATGGTTCCTGTGCTGGTCCTGTTTGTAAGACATTCTCTGTAACCCTTGAGAAAATCTTGCTTTCATGTTTTCTTAAAAAATTGATGTAGCAGTCCTAATTTAAATATTTTATTGGATTTTGTTGTTCTGTTATTATGAAAAGAACCCACTTGTCAATTGAAGGTGATCATTGGTGATGGCATTTGACGTTACATGATTCAATTATAGGGGAAACAAAGAATACTCCTATTAAGATAAGAACAATGTTTAAGATTAAATATTTCATCCTTATTTCAGATGGCATTTGAATCTTTAGCTTTGATATCTAATGCTCTCACATTACTGGAATCTGGAGAATTATCAATATGCAGGTATGTACACATTGTAATCTTTGTTATATAAAGTATATTGCTTTTAAATCATCTACTAGTTCTGTGACTGCATTTATAGGTGTGTCTATGGTATTAAGTTCATGTTCTCTGTAAAGATCACCTGTTTTGAAGTATTGTAAAACATCAATAATGAGACTATCATTCGGACCTGAAAAATCAGTCATAATAATATGATTGTCTCATTATCAAGTTGAATTGTATTGGAATTATTGAAAGCCGGTCCGAAAATTAGTGGTCATTATAATAAGGTGGTTGAAATATTGAGGTGGTCACTATTTGAGGTTTTACTTATTGTATTTTTATGGCCTTGTTGTTTCATCTGAATTTGCGTACATTTAAGTGATAGCTTGATATTAGGTTCATCATTTTTTTTTCTCCAAAACATAACCATCTATATATTGAGGTGATCTTATTGTGGAGGAAAATTAGTATGAAAATCAGGAATAGTAATTTTATTTTTGGATGGTCTTAATATTGAGGCAGTCACTAAGTGAAGTTTTGCTGTTTACAGAAACATAGAGTTTGCAAGTTTAAGTCATTCAAATTTCTTTGAAAATTATTTTGTTTAGTACAAAATATATGATGTTTTTGTATTTCAGTTTTGGTGAGACTGTGAATGTTCTTCATCCATTTACTGATCAGTTTACAAGTTTGTCTGGTGCACACTTACTACAGTATCTCACATTTGAACAGAAGAAAACCAAAATTGCTCAGGTTAATATTGTCCTTTTAGAGGAGACTAAAACTTGTTCAGTCCATTTTCGATAAATGATGGCCTCCAATACCTTATTTTTGTGTATTTTATATTTTACTTACATTCAATTAAGTAAAATTTTGTTTGGGGAATCATTCTTAGTACAAATGCTTATTGTTTAAGACAAACTGTGTATGTCTCCTTTTTTGTAAAGTGTTCTGTTGTTTTTCATAAAATATTCTCTCATTTTCAAACCAAATTTAAAACAAACATTTTACAGTTAATATGATATATAGGTATTATGATTTTCATTTTGACTATATTTATCATCTATGTTTCCTTCGTACAGTTACTGAAGCATGCTACTGCTATGATGATGGATGCGAGAAACAAACAGCATGGAGCTGTGGGTAATCCAGAAACTTCTCAGCTATTGGTGATTATGTCAGATGGGCGTGGTCTATTCATGGAAGGAATGGAGGTTGTGAAAACAGCAGTACGGCAAGCAAGGGAGGCAAATGTGTTCATTGTGTTTGTAATTATAGATAACCCTGATAATAAGGTAGTGTTTTTTGTTGTTGTTTTTTTTTATTGAATCTTTGGCTTCACTTTTGATCTTCTTTTTAGGAGATAAAATTGATGATAGAGTAAACTCTTTTTATGTGAGGGAATGATTTCTTTCATTTATTATTATTTCCTTCAATTTTTGTGTCTGAATTCTTATATTTGATTGTAATAATTATTTCAGTATCTTATATTGAGTAGATAAATGTATGTGTCCAATAAGGTACTTTGTGAGATTAAAGATTATAATCATAAAGAGTCAGTCTAATGGAAAATATCCTGGCATTGTATTTTTAAACTGAAGAGATTAACACTCGTGTATAGAAGAGTATTCAAACTTGGCATATTTTAAAGAAATATTTTCTAATCTGTTATTATGCTGTAAATTTTTCCTATTTTTGTATTTTCAGGATTCTATTTTGGACATAAAAGTTCCAGTGTTCAAACAAGGGGGACGATTACCAGAGATTAAATCTTACATGGATTCTTTCCCTTTTCCATTTTATATTATACTCCGGGACATTAATAGTTTACCTATAGTACTAAGTGATGCTCTGAGACAATGGTTTGAACTGGTTACAGCAGTTGATAGATAATGAATGTATATTTATGGTTCATTTTATTGATAGATCATGATATTAGAAGTATAAAACTAACGATGCATGTTTTACAATCAGTGATATTAATTGGTTGTGCAGGAATTCAGTCAATGATAATCTGATACAACCAAGAGTACAGTGTGATGTATGTTAGGTACAGGCCTTGAGATTATAAGAACTTGAGAACAGTCCCAGAGCTCAAATCTTATTTTCATAGTATTTTGGTCAAAAAATAATGCTGGTTAATTTTTAAGTTCTAAAGTTGGATAATTTATTTTAGAATAGAAGTAATTAGAATTTATATTGGCAGAATAAGGTGTGATAAATAGCATCATTGTTTTATCATAACTATCTTAGAAGTTATAAAATATGAGATTTGAGATTGGATTCTGATCTTAAGTTTTAAAGTACTTGTTCTTCAGCTCAACATGTGTTTGAGGCTGCCGAAATTTTAATGTGTACTATACATTCTAATGACAGCTGTAATGTTTGCTTATAAACGAAGTGGAATGTTGATGGTGTTTTGCGTCATTTTGATCCTTAAAAGGATGTGCCTCCTGATAAACGTGTTTTAATTAAAGAAGAAATTCAACCAATTACTGATGTTTATTTAGATTGTTGATCGTGTAACTAGATTGTAATGTTAATGATTTTGTTGCCCATGATTGATGTAATGATAAAAA
Source organism: Lutraria rhynchaena (assembly GCA_008271625.1). NCBI lineage: Eukaryota > Metazoa > Mollusca > Bivalvia > Venerida > Mactridae > Lutraria > Lutraria rhynchaena. Next base: position 994,363 of record VIBL01000159.1, read on the forward strand.
ATAAAACTATTATGGATTCCTGAAATATTTAGTTAGTTTTTATATGTTGTCATATTAGTTTAAATCTTCATTTATGTAAACACCCTGGTATCTGATATTGTATCCATCGTAGCATGCAGGGCACTCTGATCACATAACTGACACGGTGTATCCACGCTGGTGTATATATGCATTTGTGGGTAGAAATTTCACTTCAACTTGGCAGGCTGGATATAAGCTGGAATGTGTTGCATTAATTATTGCAATAGAACAGTGATGTTTGTAAGTCACATAAATATTTCAAACACAGTTTATTCGAAACAACAGACAATATGAACCAAACAACAGAGAAAATATAAATACTGGGGAAATATAGTATACTTTAAAGAACTATCACATACAATACAGTGATATGAAATGAAAAGAATTTAGGGAACAATCGTATTAATACAAGGATGCATTAGGGATAAGAGCCACTTTATTCTTTCATGAAATACGAAGAATTGTAAACCATGAGAATTATGGCTTGAAATCTGAAGAACCTGCATGATTAACATTTGAACTTACAGATAACAGGGGTGGATACATGAATTTTGGGTGGGGGTATAAAGTTTTTATGTTTATGCAGAACATGGACACAATGAGCACCTGACTGACGTTTTTTAACTTATGCTGGCCAGATTTTAGAGGGGATGCATGCCGGCTCTGCCCCCACCCATAAATCCGTGCTTGGATAGAACAGTATAAGTACCCTCGAACAGACAACACAAAGACTGAATAAGTCTATGTTCTGACATTGAAACAACAGCAGCTGAAACTAGTTAACATTTTGACTTAACAACGATATAACTTAGGTGTTAATGAAACCAAACATCTGATTTTTTTATGGATCTGTAATTGAAGAATTATGGGAATCAGGATTTTATAGAAAATGCCCACGAACTTAAATAGCAGTCTTGACATGAAGAGTTATTGATGAAAGTTATAAAATATTGGTATATTGCTTCAAGTGATCAATTGTATTAAAACTAATGAATAATTCTAAATCTCTGATTTACATTTTGCTGTTAAAAAGTTATAACACCCGTGTTTGAGTTCAATGAGAGTTTTTGTTAATATAGTGCATGCAATTGCATATTTTTTTGAAATATAAAAAGATGGTCAAATGTGGATTGGGAAGAAATAGTGGATAACCCATTGCCTCCGGACCACCCAATATTATATACAAGAGTATAGATATATATACACTAATATTACACCTAATACTAACGGTATGGTAAAAGATTTGCATATTGCATGTGCTACAAATTATGATTTATCATATTTTTCTATAAATGTACAATATTTAGTATATATCAACTCTTTTATATAAACTATAATTGATAACACCAAAACGACACTCATCAATTTTCGGATAGATGCTGCGTGTTATTTTTTATACATAATAATGAATGAAGCCTTATAATAATCTTTTATATTAGGACACAGAAAAAAAAACGTTTTCTTTATTTAGAAGTTCATTAAGATATTAATTGTTTTAAATGGATAAAGCTACTGTAGTCAATAGTTGTTATAATTCAATATTCTCAAGATTTGATCAGCACAATATTCCGTTTTTTTTAAAATATTGGTGTTGACGAAACTGAAACTGAAAGTAGAACTAAGATAGGGAAAATAACCGGGTTCCCATACTATATCACGATCATCATACCGGACCATCCAAAGCAGACCATCTTATCAATCAACGACTTCATAAACATGATAAACGAGAAAAGAGAATAGTTGGCAATTAGTAAATAGAAACCTAGTGTAATGTATTACTATACCGAAATCCATGAGACTCTTGTATAACTTTTATACACAGAACGAATTGCATGTATTTTCTAAAACTGTGGTACATTGTTCTAATAATGTGGATGCATAAATTTCTCAGCCATTGGTGATTATGTCAGATGGGCGTGGCCTATTTATGGAAGGAAAGGAGGTTGTGAAAACGACAGTTCGGCAAGCAAGGGAGGCAAATGTGTTCATTGTGTTTGTAATTATAGATAACCCTGATAATAATGTAGTGTTTTTGTTGGATTTTAGCTCGACTGTTCTGAAGAAAAAGTCAAGCTATTATGATCGCTGTGGTGTCTTCGTTTTCGTCATCATCGTTGTTGTGCAAAAACTTAAATGTAGCCCATTGCTCAAATACTTTTAAGGATATCAACATGAAAATTTGACTACTCTATTATGGCATGACAATGCACAGTTGCAAGACAAGGGGCACAATTCTAGATGCTTTTTGGAGTTGCGCCCCTTTTAACTTGAAATTTTGGTCAAAATTGCTTATTAATTAGAATGATGTAAAACAGATGAGCATTGGTGTAGCTCTGCGGAGCTCTTGTTTTTTTTATAGAATTTTTGGTTTAACTTACTCTTCTTACTGGAGATTGGAATGTTTTGATCTTCTTCGTTGGAGATAAAATTGATGATAGAGTAACCAGTTTTTTGTGAAGGAATGACTTCTTCCGTTTAAGCTTTGTCTCTGAATTCTTATATTTTATTGTAATGATTATTTCAATATCTGAAATTGAGTAGATGAATTTATGTACCCCAAAAGGTACTTAGTCAGAATTTTATAAACATTACGAGTCAATCTAATAGAAAATTCGTAGACATTGTATTATATAATTGAAAAGATTAACACTCATGTCTAGAAGAGCATTCAAACTTGACATATTTCAAGAAAAATATTTCCTAATCTGTTATTATATTTTTTCCTATTTTTGTATTTTCAAGATTCTATTATGGGGAACGATTACCAGAGATTAAATCTTACATGGATTCTTTCCCCTTTCCATTCTATATTATACTACGGGACATTAATAGCTTACCTATAGTACTTAGTGATGCTCTGAGACATTGGTTTGAACTGGTTACAGCAGTTGATAGATAATGAATGTATATTTATGGTTTATTTTATTGATAAATCATGATTTTAGAAGTATAAAACAAACGATGCATGTTTTACAATCAGTAATATTAATTGGTTGCGCAAGAACTCAGCCAATGATTAATCCGTTACTACTAAGAGTACGTTATGATGTGTGTCACGTACTATGAGAATACAAGCCCCGAGATTATAAAAAAAATTTGAGATCAGTGTCAGAGCTCAAATCTCATTTTCATGGCATTTTGTTCATGGCATATTGCTGGTTAATTTTTAAGTTCTAAAGTCTGATCACTTATTTTGCAATAGACGTACAGTCAAACCTGTGAACAAAGTCCACCCTTGGGAAAGACAAAATGTGACCTTCATTGACAGGTGGTCTTTATTTAGAGGTTAGTTTCTTTCAGACAATCATTGATGGGTTTTCAAAGAATGACCTTTATTCAAAGGGTGGCCTTAATTAGGATGTGGCTGCAAACACAGGTTAGACTGTAATAAGAACTTATGTCGGCAGAACAAGATGTGATAAATAGCATCATTGTTTTATCATAACTATCGTAGAAGTTATAAAATATGAGATTTGAGATTGAATTCTGATCTTAAGTTTTAAGGTTTCTTGTTCTTCAGCTCAACATGAGTTTGATATGTACAATACATTCTAATGACAGCTGTAATGTTTGCTTATAAACGAAGTGGAATGTTGATGGTGTTTTGCGTCATTTTGATCCTTAAAAGGATGTGCCTCCTGATAAACGTGTTTTAATTAAAGAAGAAATTCAACCAATTACTGATGTTTATTTAGATTGTTGATCGTGTAACTAGATTGTAATGTTAATGATTTTGTTGCCCATGATTGATGTAATGATAAATTATAAAACTATTATGGATTCATGAAATATTTAGTTAGTTTTTATACGTTGTCATATTAGTTTAAATCTTCATTTATGTAAACACCTTGGTATCCGATCTTGCATATATCGCCACACACCGGATACTCTGAACACATGACTTACACGGTGTATCCACGCTGGTGCATTTATAGATTTGTGGGTAGAAATTTGATTTCAACTTGGCAGGCTGGATATAAGCTGGAATGTGTTGCATTAATTATTGCAATAGAACAGTGATGTTTAAGTCGCATAAAAAATTCAAACACAAACAGTTATACAAAACAACAAATATTATACACCAAACAGCACAGAAAATATAAATACTGGGGAAATATTGTATACTTTAAAGATCTATCACATTCAACACAGTGATATGTAATGAAAAAATAACCTATGGTAACAATCATATTATTACAATGATGCATTAAGGATTAGAGCCACTTTGTTCTTCCATAAAATACGAAGAATTGTAAACCATGAGAATTATGGCTTGAAATCTGAAGAACCTGCATGATTAACATTTGAACTTACAGATAACAGGGGTGGATACATGAATTTTGGGTGGGGGCGTAAAGTTTAGATGTTAATGCAGAATATGGACACAATCAGCACATGACTGACGTTTTGTTTACTTGTGCTGTTCAGATTTTAGAGAGGATACATGCCGGCTCTGTCCCCCCAAATCCATGCTTGGATAGAATAATATAAGTAAACTCGTACAGACAACTCGAATACTGAACAAGTCTATGTACTGACATTGAGATAACAGGAGCTGAACTAGTTAACATTTTGACTTAACAACGATATAACTTAGGTGTTAATGAAACCAAACATCTGATTTTTTTATGGATCTGTAATTGAAAAATTATGGGAATCAGGATTTAATAGAAAATGCCCACGAACTTAAATAGCAGTCTTGATATGAAGAGTTATTGATGAAAGTTATAAAATATTGGTTCAAGTGATCAATTGTATTAAAACTAATGAAAAATTCTAAATCTCTGATTTGCATTTTGCTGTTAAAAAGTTATAACACCCGTGTTTGAGTTCAATGAGAGTTTTTTGTTAATATAGTGCATGTAATTGCATATTTTTTTGAAATATAAAAAAGATGGTCAAATGTGGAATGGGAAGAAATAGTGGATAACCCATTGCCTCCGGACCACCCAATAGTGAACACAAGGATAAATTAATATATACACTAATATTACACCTAATACTAACGGTATGGTCAAAAATTTGCGTATTAAATGTACCACAAATTATGATTTATCATATTTTTCTATAAATGTACAATATTTAGTATATATCAACTCTTTTATATAAACTATAATTGATAACACTAAAACGACACTCATCAATTTTCGGATAGATGCTGCGTGTTATTTTTTATACATAATAATGAATGAAGCCTTATAATAATCCTTTATAATAGGACACAGAAAAAGAACGTTTTCTTTATTTAGAAGTTCATTAAGATATTAATTGTTTTAAATGGATAAAGCTACTGTAGTCAATAGTTGTTATAATTCAATATTCTCAAGATTTGATCAGCACAATATTCCGTTTTTTAAAAAATATTAGCGTTGACGAAACTGAAACTGAAAGTAGAACTAAGATAGGGAAAAAAACCGGGTTCCCATACTATATCACGATCATCATACCGGACCATCCAAAGCAGACCATCTTATCAATCAAGAGCTCAAATCTCATTTTCATGGCATTTTGTTCATAGCATATTGCTGCCTAATTTTTAAGTTCTAAAATTTGATCACTTATTTTGCAATAGAAGTACAGTCAAACCTGTGAACAAAGACCACCTTTGGGAAAGACAAAATGTGACCTTCATTGACAGGTGGTCTTTATTTGGAGGTTAGTTTCTTTCAGACAATCATTGATGGGTTTTCAAAGAATGACCTTCATTCAAAGGGTGGCCTTAATTAGGATGTGGCTGCAAACACAAGTTAGACTGTAATAAGAACTTATGTTGGCAGAATAAGATGTAATAAATAGCATCATTGTTTTATCATAACTATCTTAGAAGTTATAAAATATGAGATTTGAGACTGGATTCTGATCTTAAGTTTTAAGGTTTCTTGTTCTTCAGCTCAACATGAGTTTGATATGTATAATACATTCTAATGACAGCTGTAATGTTTGCTTATAAACGAAGTTGAATGTTGATGGTGTTTTGCGTCATTTTGATCCTTAAAAAGATGTGCCTCCTGATAAACGTGTTTTAATTAAAGAAGAAATTCAACCAATTACTGATGTTTTATTTAGATTGTTGATCGTGTAACTAGATTGTAATGTTAATGATTTTGTTGCCCATGATTGATGTAATGATAAATTATAAAACTATTATGGATTCATGAAATATTTAGTTAGTTTTTATACGTTGTCATATTAGTTTAAATCTTCATTTATGTAAACACCTTGGTATCCGATCTTGCATATATCGCCACACACCGGATACTCTGAACACATGACTTACACGGTGTATCCACGCTGGTGCATTTATAGATTTGTGGGTAGAAATTTGATTTCAACTTGGCAGGCTGGATATTAGCTGGAATGTGTTGCATTAATTATTGCAATAGAATAGTGATGTTTAAGTCGCATAAAAAATTCAAATACAAACAGTTTATGCAAAACAACAAATATTATACACCAAACAGCACAGAAAATATAAATACTGGGGAAATATTGTATAATTTAAAGAACTATCACATACAATACAGTGATATGAAATGAAAAAATAGCCTATGGGAACAATCGTATTATTACAATGATGCATTAAGGATTAGAGCCACTTTGTTCTTCCATAAAATACGAAGAATTGTAAACCATAAGAATTATGGCTTGAAATCTGAAGAACCTGCATGATTAACATTTGAACTTACCGATAACAGGGGTGGATACATGAATTTTAGGTGGGGGCGTAAAGTTTAGATGTTTATGTAGAACATGGACACAATGAGCACGTGACTGACGTTTTGTTTACTTATGCTGGTCAGTTTTTAGAGAGGATGCATGCCGGCTCTGCCCCCCCCCCCCCCCACAAAAAAAAACGCGATTGGATAGAATGATATAAGTAAACTCGAACAGACAACCCGAATACTGAACAAGTCTATGTACTGACATTGAGATAACAGGAGCTGAAACTAGTAAACATTTTGATATAACAATGATTAACTTGTTAATGAAACCAAACATCAGATTTTTTATGGTTCAGTAAGTGAAGAAATTTAGGAATCAGGATTTAATAGAAAATGCCCAAAGAACTTAAATAGCAGTCTTGACATGAAGAAAATTATAAAATATTGGTATATTGCTTCAAGTGATCAATTGTATTAAAACTAATGAATAATTCTAAACATCTGATTTACGTTTTGCTGTTAAAGCTTAAAACACCCGTGTTTGAGTTCAATGGGAGTTTTTGTTTATATAATGCATGTAATTGCATATTTTTGTAATATAAAAAGATGGTCAAATGTGGAATGGGAAGAAATAGTGGATAACCCATTGCCTCCGGACCACCCAATAGTAAACACAAGAGTAAATGTATATATACACTAATATTACACCTAATACTAACGGTATGGTCAAAAATTTGCATATTGCATGTGCTACAAATTATGATTTATCATATTTTCTATGATTGTAGAATATTTAGTATATATCAACTTTTTTATATAAACTATAATTGATAACACCAAAGCAACACTCATCAATTTTCGGATAGATGCTGCGTGTTATTTTTTATACATAATAATGAATGAAGCCTTATAATAATCTTTTATATTAGGACACAGAAAAAAACGTTTTCTTTATTTAGAAGTTCATTAATATTCATGAATAAAGCTACTGTAGTCAATAGTTGTTATAATTCAATATCCTCAAGATTTGATCAGCACAATATTCCGTTTTTTAAAAAATATTGGCGTTGACGAAACTGAAACTGAAAGTAGAACTAAGATAGGGAAAAGACGAGAAAAGAGAATAGTTGGCAATTAGTAAATAGAAACCTAGTTTAATGAATTACTATACCAAAATCCGTGAGCCTCCTGCATAACTTTTATACAGAGAACGAATGTATTTTGTAAAACTATGGTTTCCGTCTAATACCATAACCAGCATATTAGGAACAATCATAGCTTGTTAATAGTGTTAAATGACAACTCTTGTTCATTAGAACAACGTGACGAGTAAATTTGATAAATCCGAATCTTTACTCTATCCGAGATCTCTATAATCGCGTTTAGCTGTATATTTTCATACCACTAGTCTAGTCTGTGATTTACTCTGATTTCATTTTTAACATGAATTTACTCTGAAATGTTCAAAATGACGTATCATTGTGCAAGATAACAAGTGTTGGATAAAATTTCAGTTTTATTTATTTCAGAATCACATAGAAAAGAATCCGGATGGTTATAGTAATATTGAATGCATGAACTCTATTCTCATTATCGTTATCTCATTATCCAATACTTTATAGATACTTTAGTCCCTGAACGGGACGTGTTTAATAATCCATATTTCACTTAAAATACACAATTGGTGATTTTTCTCTCGACTGATTTCTCTGATGGCATCGTTATCAACATTTTAACTGACAACAGATTTGACGGGTTCGTAACATAATTTCTGACTTATGGATTTTAATTATGATTATTGATCAAATCATGCTTTTGTTACATTATTTATGTTTTGCTGTAATGTTTTAATGAAAGAACTTTACACTTTTTTAATTAACGAGATGTGCAAGTGGCGTGTTGGCGTGTTGCGTTTGCATGTGTTAATTGCATTTACAATTTAATATTGTAGGCTGTGGTACATTGTCCTAATAATGTGGATGCATAAATTGCCAATAAACACGAAATATAGTCACTATTCAACTTTTACATGGCATACAGGAAACATTGTCATCATCATTATTATTGATACCCTTGCATAATTATGCTGATAGAATTGTGTGCTATTGTCGTCTTACCAATTGTTGAGGAAAACTTACACCTTTGTTATGTATAGTGTGACCTAATTTATATATATGTATGTACTAGGTCACACAACATATGTATGTATTTTCTAATCATTCACTGAATTCTGTTCCAATGAATTTATATTTTAATGAGTTTCAATCTCTATCCAGAGTTGTCGTTCGTTATCTTTCCCATACATCACTGTCAACGTCCCAGCGTTTTACAAGATTCTTGTAAAACAAGAAATAAAGCCACAAATGGTACAAAATTTACAACTAAGTGAAGCAATTTCTTTTGCACAATACATTCGAGACAAAAGATGTTATAATTTACCAGAAAATCAGAGAAATTATTTCATTTATCTCGCGCTCTATTTCTCGACGGAGAGTATTTGTTTACTTTTGGTAATTAGGTCACAAAAGTTACGCCGCTTAAATGGAACGCAGAAATCGAAGGTAATCGTGTAAAATTATGACAACAAATGTACATTTAGAGAAACAAAAGCTTGTTTCTGTGTATCAGATGGAAACTAAAGGAGACCCCTACACGTGTTTTGAACTACTTTCCAGACGTTGACAGAGATGTATACTATGGATAACGAACGAGCCAACTCTGGATAGAGATTGGTAAAAGCTGAGACGTTGACAGATATGTGAGGGATAAGGAACGACAACTCTGAATAGATATTGTGTTGAACTGGTTCCCGTTGACTCTGTCTGTGCAGAGCTCAGCAACATGGAATAGGGACCAGTTTAACATTGCATGAGTTTAGCTTATTCACTCATCAGTTTTAGATTGCCACTGGAGCCTTTAACTGTATTACCGATGATGCACTGAAGCCTCTATAGGAAAATTGTAACCTTGATGCGTTAAAAGCAGCTTTTTAATGTTACTAGTTGTGTATGTGTCCCAGACTGCAGAAGTCTGGTTCCCAGTGTAGTGTCAGGGGCAGGTAATTCAGACCACAGATTGTAGAAGCACTTTCAAGGATACTAAGGACTTGCAGTATTTGGCCTTCACTTTGGTAGGACAGTTAGTTATAGCATTTCGTAAGAAAGTAAGGCTGGTATTGACTTTCTTTGTAATGGTATCAATATTGCTGTTTCACAACAGATTTTCATTGATTGTAGCCCCTGGTATCTTCAATTGCTGATCACACAGGACTTAACAATTGGACTCGGTCAATGACCACCCTTTTCGTGCTGTTGAAGCTTGTTGGTAGGTATGAAGTTGAGGTCTCATTCAGGACGAAAGAGGTGCTTTCTTACTTGATTTTGCAAAATCCAGTTTGTAGGAGACACTTTCCCAGACCTGTTTATATAATTTAAGAGGAACAACAAAGGACCAAGCACCGAGCCTTGTAGCACATCAGAGATGAATAGAACTGCAGTGATACGAAGTGCAGGTATTAAGTATCTGAAATGCTAAATCGAACCTTTCTAAAAGAAGATTAAAAGCTTAAACCTTTACAATCACTTAAGTTATAATAAACGTACAAAAATAAGTTCTTAAACAAGTACTTCATATTTTTGCTTGCGAAACAAACAGAGCATTTAGCCCAGTCAAAAAAATAAAATCTTTTTTATAATCGGAATACTTCGATGTTATCCGCTGAAAAGCTACATTGTAAATACGAGGGTTGTTCGGTATGTTATGTGTATTGAACCACCGCACAATAACGCTCTGCACGATTTCATGGATTGTAATATGTCTGAATAGCTCTATTCAACACCTTCCCAACGGTATAAACTCGAGCCTTCAGCTCTTCGCAGTTTGAAAGTACGGAAGATTTCTGCCAGATGGCTACTCCATATATTGACAGATGACCAAAAATTGATACGAGTACAAACCGCTAAGCAATTGCTCAAAATGTTTCCAAACTTCAATCAAAGACAATATGCAAACAATGTTACTGGTGACGAAACATGGGTTCATTATTTCGAACCAGTAAGAAAAATTGGAAACAAAATATGGCTCATCAAACACGGTAGAAGGTTTTTAGTTGCCACAAGGACCATGGGCACAAAGAAGCACAAATGATGGTATTCCGGTGCCGAAGGGCAAAAGTGTAACAGGTCGGTATTACCGAGATGTTATACTAAAAACACTCAAGAAATATTATTAGATGTCAGGATTTAGGCATGTTCGTCTACTACTTGATAATGCTCCATCACATACATCTGAGCTTATGAAGCAATGTTTGAAGTTGGAGAAGGTTACCGTCTTGCTACACCCACCATAATCTCTAGATCTAGCCCCTTTTTCCAAAACTTTAAGAAGTTCTTATCTGGTCGTCGATACAATTCCTGACAAGCCCTTGGCTCAGCCATGTCTCAGAGGTATACTTAAATCAGCGTACCGTGATGCATTTCATAAATGGATTCAGAGACTGAAAATATGAACATGTATTTCAAACCAAGGAGAATACTTTGAAGGAATGTAATGTTCATTTCACTATTTGAGGTAACTGCTTTTGAAATATCGTATAATACACATCACATATCGAACAACCCTCGTATGTACGTAGGTGTGCATGGTATATAATGTTTACAAACTGGTAATTACATTACATACAGTTGCAATTTAAAACTGAATGCATTCATTCAAGTGGATCATATAGCCTTTGTTTAAAAGCAAATGTATGTAATCCAATTACTGTGCACATTGTTTAAGTTTACATATGATCTAGATATCTCCTTCACGTTTTGCGTTAATAATTCAAATATATCTCACAGTAAACATGATATTGTGTGGTTCTTCAATTAACACTAGTTTAACACCCAGTGTTATATGATGATAACAATGTGTGCTTTATCTAAATGGTATAATCTAAATGCATTCTTCCTTTGCACGATTTAAATATTTTGACATGATTTTATGCTAAGAATAGATTATTCAAGTGTACTCAAATTAGAAAAGGTCGCATTAACCCAATACAGTCACAGTGTCTTTGTTCTTTTCAAGGTTATAATTGGTGTACATGTATTTATCGGTATACGAGTACTAATGTACATGGTAGCAGAGCGATGGCTTTGTATGCTTGTGTCATATTTTATTGTGTATATACAGATTTTGAACTCTGGATCAATACTATAACTATTGTAACTACTGTTATTAATTAGATGTGAATTTTATTAACCAACACAATATACAAGAAGGCAGTTCCTGGGTTAACTTTTTCTTTACTTCAGATTCATAATATATACCACACTATTTAAAATGGGAACAAATTATGCAGACAGGAGTCAATGTGGATAAAAGACAAGATGAATGATATACAACTCTAATTTAACCTAAAACGGCAGTAAAAACTTATTATAAAGACCATGAATTTAGAATAAAAATGTAACAATGTAGTCCATGAATGTAAAACCCGGACCAAAATAAAAATAACCCTGGCTTAGTTTAAATAGTCAGAAAGTGGTTGCCCCGAACAAAAGGTAAAACGTACATTGTGAATGTAATTGAGCCAACAACAAAATGGCCAATGTTGTCTCGGAAGAGACAATCGTAAGAATTTCATGATACACTATTTTAGATAAAAATGGTGTATTAAATCATATACTGTGTAAAAATAAACTGATTGTAGACAATGTGATTCTATGTAATCAGCTCTGTTGAAAGACCTACGTGTGGAACAATTTCTCTTATCAGATAAGTCCTTTACGCTTAAATCGGCGCTATAGAGTATAGAAGGAGTACATCCCAACAATTATTATCATTTTCACTTTAATTTTCATAGAATGATTGTTCAAATAAACATATGAAAAGTGAGAAATACCCTTAGTTGATTACATTTGCGTGTGTAGAATTAAAATGGGTACAGTATAATGCCAATTAACAACAGATGCATAAAAGAGCAATAAAAGTTAGTTCTGAAAAAACTTACAAACAGAAATATAATTCTTAGGCCGAAAGCTTTATATTTATATGCAGATGGTTCAACAAACACGAATCAACCAATCATATTCATATGAATGTCCAATTGACCAATCAGATCTATCCGAAATCATAAATTTATACTTAGCCCGTGATTCCAATTCTCAAAATTCACGAAATTTAGTCGGTGAAGACTTAAATCATAGAAATGAGGAATAACAATAATCGAATTTTTACATAATCACTTTGTTTCTTTCTGTTTTATATTTAATGCGAGCAAATCATTTGAGACCCCTCAATAAAGCAGTTTTTGTTTCAGAGGTAGATCCGGTGTAAAACCTTTCGTACTCAAAAATATTCTGACTTTTTTCATTGGGGAACCAGCGAGTCCGAAAATTGGCTAATTGTTTTTTTTTCAAAATGGTGGATATATGTAGAATACATTGCATTTAGTAATACGTAAAGGTCAATGTCGTTTAGATTCCCTTGACAACTAATTAAAACAATGAATTATGAGATTTCTGTTCATGATATTGATCAGTCAATCATGCAACAATGTACATTTGTATATATATAGACGAGTGATTTTTTTCGTTAACTTAACGAATTGCGCGATATAATCAAGTTTATGTGACTTAAATAGGACAGTATACTTCTATAGTATTATATCATGGTAGTGTTAACCCTGTACCGGTGTTTGATGTAGTAAAACGCACAGGATAGCGTAGGTAAGAGGATATCACTGTTTCACCGGTATTGTTACAAGTTATCACAGTCGTGTGTATGCCAGCCGTGTGTAGGACTTACTACGAAAGCATCTCTCAAAATGTGGCTTATCGGAGGTTCTACGATTATTCTGTTCTATTCTGCAGGTGAGTAAATCTTTATATTTGATTTAAATCCTTAAATTTGATTTTTTTTGTAAATCACTATTAAATGTGCGATATTAAGATATTGTGAATAATTTTTATTATAACTGTAGTAATTTTGTGTCCGAAATAATATCCTATTGACTCTTGGTGGAAACTTTATTTACGGAGTTAATTAATTTATTGTTAATGATTGTTGAATACTTTCATTACAAGAGATGTATTAATTTCATAAATGTAAATAATTGGTTGACGTATGAAGAATTCTTCATAAATAAATGTGAAGAATTCTATGTGCAGTCGTACGACTTAAGCTTAGATTGTTCGTTTTATTTATGTATTTGTTATGTGTATGATTGATTAAAGCGTGCACTGGTTTAGAGGGGAATAAATAGGATGTGGTCTGTATTAATTAAATAATTAAATTTATGTAGCAATTTACATAATTTACAAATTGTGGTATAAAACGAGGACTATACACGTGTACAGTAGTTTTCTATGATATGTGGCAGTATTCACTTGTTTCAATATTCGTGTATTGCAATATCAGCCAGTAACGTTATAAAAATTTTGCTCTGAAACATAAGAACACAAACTATCTATATGCTAGCTAGATGTCGTGCAGTGCGTATACATAACCAACAATAAATAATTAGTTCTAACGTATTGATCTTTTAGAACCAAACGCGTTATTTGACCTATCCTTTTGATTGTATGTACTTACGCCGATCGCCTGTTCATCCGTCTGTCTTCCTGTATGTGCTACATCTGTCTTCAACTCAGTTTTTATAGAAAATTTTGCATTACATTATTTGAGTTAAACATACACGTGACTGCATTAAGAACACATGTATGAAGTTCTTATTAATATACGCTTACACTGTTGTTTTGGCGTCATTTACGACCAGTTGTTCAAAACTAGTCAGTCACCGTTTGTGACAAATACCAGACTCTGAATATTTAAAGTCACGATACTTTAATTAAATCTTCATCACTGTGGCACATTATTGTGTTAACACGCAAGCATTGTTACGCTTGGGTCTCTCGTATATTTCATATTTGCGATAGCATAGAAACGTCTTGTTAATTGATAAATCTTCATCTTCCCTCAGTGCGATGACGTAGCACTTTCTGTGTTCAGAAAATGACATCATTGTCCAGTTAACCTGGGGGTCTTTTCATAGTATAGTCTTTGCATAAGAAATTATTTTTAATGATTAAATAACAAAGTGTCAGTCATTGTTAATTCTGACAAAATCTGCGGTATTTCCAGTAACCTGATGGGTCTTGTCATAGTACTGTATATGCATAAGAAATTACATAAAGCGATATCATCTCGAATCTTATATTTTTTATTTTTGTTTTCATTTCACGAAGAAAATACTTCAAAACGTGCGCATGGATACACACTTGAGAACGCAAGCAGTTATATGATACAAACGAACTTAAGACTGATTACTTGTCAGATCTCTCATTGTACTGTATGATATCATTTTGCCTACGGTAAACAGAACAAAAAGCTGATATGACTTCAGTGCTGGGTGACATTTATACCCGCAGTATTACAATAATTGTTAAAATTTCTATAATTAAACAGAACTTGTCTTACTTTAGAACTCTGCATATTTTTATACAAGTTTCAAGTTTATTCCGAATAATGTCTAGATACATATGTACACACAATATTTGTTATGATCAAAAATGATCTTTGAACAAACAAGACGAAAAAGAAATATTTAAGTATGGTTCAAGATAAGATAGAGCTCTACAAATGTATTTAGTATCATTCGTACTAGAAATTAAATCTACAGACAGTGTGATCAAACAGACGATATATATTTAAAAGAAAAGCAGGCTAACTACTTATCATATATTTTTCGTGTCACTAAGATGTTAGTCTATAAGATAATTATTTAATGATTTCACGCTACACTTGTCCAAGTTATCCTTACCCGTAATGGGACGATTTTGCGGACAAACTAGATACTTTGGTATGTAGAGTTCGCCCTCCCAAATTGACGAGTACGGAGTACGTTCCGAAGCAAGTACGAAAACGTACGTTTTTTTTTGCGCCGTAAGATAGGTAAATTTTTGCCACAAATTTTAAACGTTATTGATCTTTTCAATGTGCCATCATGTGCTACCACAGGCAGCTGTCAATTGTCTTTAATTAATTAATAATTGAAAATGTTAAGGATTCAACTATGAATAAAAACGAACAAAAATATGTAAAATCAATATGATGATTGCATTTCTTACTTCATTATCATGATGACTTCATATGTATGTACATGTATATATGTAATATCATATACTGATGAAAGGGTTTGAACTTGAATAAATTATTGCTTAAAATTATGTTCGTACATATCAAATGAACGTAAATGATATAATATTATACATATATACATTCACATACACACCATTATGTATGCACACATCTATAGCTTAATGTATATTTGTTTCTGATTGTTAAATAATGAAGTGTCAATCACTGTGTATCTAACAAAACTTATGGTATTTCCAGCATATACAATTGCACTTTAATTGTTCGGCTGCTAATTATTAAATGCGCATTGGACTTGTGATTTTAATCTTGCGCAGCCGAACATCGGTCCATAATTTATCAATTGATAAAATATTAGAACGTGTTTACTATTTCTTAAATACTGTGCAAGCGTCTGGTGCATCGAATGGTAAAGTCTCGATCTTCTGAGCAAACATTCGTGTGTTCGTGTCCCAGCTGTCATAGGACGTATCTGTGAATGGTACAAGCAAATACTTGGGATATAGTTTATGTTTAATATTTAAGAAATAACTCATGCATTTTTTGAATTTCGGTGTATTTGCACTCGTGTATTCATAATGTCTGTCGTCTGCTGAAATTTAATGCAATGTTTAGTTCATAAAGTAATGACAAACGAAGGATATATTTTACAAATAAGTCTGTACAGAATTCAACAATTTAATTCAGCAAAAACACGAGCTTTTATGTACAAATGTAATTGTTTGTTGACATAGACACAAGCAAATGTAAATTATTTACGTGGCAAGTATTTGTTTTCGGGCGAATAAAAAATAAATTGCAGTCGTATATTAAATACGGTCTCGCCCTTATTAAGAACACCCACAATCATGCACGTATATGCTCAGAGCAAGTATTGTTATGTATGATATAACAACATTGTCTCACTACAACGAATCTATGTTGCTATAACTAAATATGTGATAAAAATCATAATGATTCATTTTTCTTAGTAACGGAACGGGCGTGGTATTTTTTTGTAAACATGGGGATATTTGTAAACATCACACTGTTATAATCACCAGTGCATCATACTCTTCTGAAACAGTTGCAATCTTACGTCTATTTCACACTTGCACATGTTTCACACTTGCACATATTTCACACCTGCACTTATTTCACACCTGCACTTATTTCACACCTGCACATATTTCACATCTGCACATATTTCACACTTGCACTTATTTCACACCTGCACATATTTCACATCTGCACATATTTCACACTTGCACTTATTTCACACCTGCACATATTTCACATCTGCACTTATTTCACACCTGCACATATTTCACATCTGCACATATTTCACACTTGCACATGTTTCACACTTGCACATATTTCACACCTGCACTTATTTCACACCTGCACTTATTTCACACCTGCACTTATTTCACATCTGCACATATTTCACACCTGCACTTATTTCACACCTGCACTTATTTCACACCTGCACATATTTCACACCTGCACTTATTTCACACCTGCACTTATTTCACACCTGCACTTATTTCACACCTGCACTTATTTCACATCTGCACGTATTGATAACAGTGTAATTATAACTTAAGGGAAAATACAAGATACCGTATTAAATTAAACTCCATACCACTCTGAACATGTGATTGAACTTGGTATTGACAGACTCAAATGTCTGCAATCTAAAAAATTAAATAACGAAATGTACTGTCATTCGTTCAACCTAGCCAATTGTATAAAAGAATTTTCTCGATAATCTAAGACTCGACAGATTTTATTTACAACCCATTACGTTCATAAATTTATGTATAAGATTATTCACATACAGAGCGCAGAAGGAGCAGCGTGTAACAAAACACACGAACGCTCAAATAAAAATGTGTACATATTTTGATCGATAGGGGTCTAGCACGTATATATTTATCTGATAAGTATGTGTGTCTTCCGTGCGGACACCATTACAAACCATACCTTTAACGCGCTAGTCCCCAATGTTTTGAACGAATCTTTAAAGTAAGACAGTATCTTTAACTTATAAACTGTGGTAAACTGAATTTTGTAGTTTCATTTTTATCACTCAGTTGTATAACCTGGTGATATTAGGATCACTTTATATGGTCAGTACATTATCAACCCGAAATCCCGCCGTATTGTATCCTTCCTAAATGATGTTTTATTACAAGTGAATGTATTTTATCATTAAAAGTAATACACTTTCATATGTGTTATTTTTTTCAAATTTGTGATTTTGAAATATAAATGACGCTTTTATATCATTAGGAAATTTGTTGTTACAACTTTTTTATTTAAATACTACTAAATGTTTATTCCTTTCGCTCATCGCTGACAGTTTTATGGCACAAAATATCGAAATAACCATCACGACACTAATAGTTTCTCCTACAAAATATCAGCAATTACTTGTTTCTATTAAATCAGATTATCTGACGAAATGAGGGTGTCTCGCTGAGCCAAGTTGATTACAGGTATTGCCAGGAGAGAATAGCGCAAATACTTCATACACTAAATTTCTTACGGAAGATCTGCACGCGCGAAATGTACATGTTTTCACTGACAGTTTATTGAAAAGATGTACATCTCTCTCTGTGAATGTTTTATTTTCTTGTTTTCTAGTACAAGAAATGATTATTATTAAAGTATCTCTAGTTTATTTAGTTGGTATAGTATTCTTGTGAACACCCATATTGTCTTCCAATACTGTTTGAATAAATGATGCATTGTTTGTAAACCTGTGCATCTTATTTATCACTGTTCTGTGGAATGTTTATATGAACAAAGTATTCAATTTATTTATGCCTGCCTTTCTTGTCATTTGGCCACTGATGTTATGTATCTTTTGTTGATAGTGTTATGAAAGACTCAGCCATCTGACTCGTACAGATTTTGAGCAGATTTCGGTGAGAAGAAAGCTAGCGACTTATGACCACATGTACGCGGTATAAAAGTTGAACAAAATATTAATTTGTATTTTGAATAAAGCATGACTTGGCTTGTCAATGAACCATCATCCGTATTACAACACCTAATCTGCATAAATTAACTTTGTACAAACGTAAACACCGTGGAAACAAGCTGTTTCCCTTTGGAAACATGGAACCAGCTGTGCCCAGGGTGATCATTCATTACTTTGTTTAACAGTTTGTGTATTAATAAACGGAAGTTAATGGTATGGAAATGTTTTAAATAATTCCTGCAGTGGTATTATATTTACATAGAATAAAAATTAAATTCCAATCAGTGTATGTATTGAGAATTCTATCAACAAGATTGATCAAACTTTTTCTGATTAATTTCATGTGAACCGACATTGTATACGCTTTTGTTTTTATTTATAAACGTTCCCACTTGACTATAGTTTACTTTTTAATGCATCCTGCCTCACATTATAACAACAAATGTCTCGTCTAAAAGCTATTTGTCTAATTATTCCAAAAATGATGAGAGTGGATTTCACATAATTACCTCCATAATTACATCTGATACACCAGTTATGATGTATAATGTCACAGAAAATGGTTTGGTTAATGCATATGGGTGGAGAATTACCGACAATTGAACATTTCTGACTGACACTAATGCACCTTATTACTGACAATTAAAGCATTGATTCTAAATATTTTAGCTATGACAACCTGTTAGGAATATACAATCAAACCTGTTTATTACTCCCATCTGTGAATATCCATCAATTTCAGCACATAATGATTGGAATGAATGTGTTTGCGGCCACCTCCGAATAAAGACCACCCTGCGAATGAAGGTCATTCTTTGAAAAAAACCATCAATGATTATTTAGAACAAACTGACCTCAGAATAAAGGTCACCTGTCAATAAAGGTCACATTTTGTCTCAAGGGGTGGCCTTTTTTCACAGGTTTGACTGTACCTCCAAGTAATTTCATCACCAAATCACGACGAAATGAATCGGTGAATACATATACAGTAACAATTACTCAGCGACCCCTTTGTTGTTTTGATCACCTCACTGTCACGGCCTCTTTTCTCCTTATAGGAGCACTTCGATATTAAGACCCTTCTTTTGTTCAAAATGTTTCTTAACATCGAATATTTACAGCAATGTAAATACAGCCTTAAGTAAATTCCCTGTATTAGATCCAGTTATTTACCTCCGACTGCAAAAAATATGTATTCGGCAATGTTCGGCTTTCTTCGTGATATTGTTCCATTGATTGCGCAACCAATTATTCTACCACCTGCATACACGAATAATCTTATTTTTGTTATAAATGCTAGTGTTTGTTCAAGTAATGTGTTTTTGCTGAGAAAACAATGATATGGTTACTCTTTGTGTGTCGCTTCCTGTTTTTTGTTTGTCGGAAATGTTTTGAAGCATCGTAAAACATAAGACAATACTGGAAGTGAAGCGCGCATTTTATGCGTCTCTTTGTAACTACAAAATGCTTATAAAGATGAATGGATAAAGATAAGATAACGTCTTATTAATAATCTCAATAAACTACTTGATAACAGAAGGTCAGCAAGTTCTAGGTAAAGACAAATAAAAATGCTACAAGACACAAATGCTAAACAAGAGTAAAGTACAATGCTACTTCTTCAAAGCAACACCCTTTGGGGAATCAAAATTATGCTGTTATTGAGAGGTGGTTGCTCTAAAGAGGTTAGATTATAAGTTAAATTGTACAGTGAGGAAAAAATTGTCTATCGTTGATTGCAATGTTTTATCGCTTTCTTGTTCGTAAACAGCTATGTTTTCTACTTCCGTCATGAATATCTCTTGACGCAGTGAAATCTTATATCAGCTGTTTAATTCATACACAAGATCATAAACCCAGGTGTTACAGATGATTGGATGACTTATTTTGGATCAACTGTGTATTATAGCGCAGTATTTCAATTAATATTCCAGGTATATTGACATAAACGTCCACAGCTTGACTGGGCTTCAATTTGTAACAATATTATGAACATTTTCGACAAGTTTTCTTATTTCATTGTAAAATATAATTGAATTTTAGTGAACTTCAGTTTCAATAAAGGCAATAATTACCGACAGTAAAGGCTTCTGACCCATCAGGGATCAAATTTCGCCTGTGTGGAAGCTGCCCAGTTAGCTGACGGAATGTCGGTGGTCCTACCTAGGTGTAAGCCTGGGGTTATCCTCCACTGTTAAAGCTAGAAATTCGTCATATGACCCTGGTTGTAGGTGTGGGGTTTAACTCCAGTGACAAAAAATCATCCGATGTCTTGGATAAAAGATATGGCTACAGAAATTTTGGGAGTCATAAGAAACCAATTATACAGTTGTTTGATATGACCGTCCATGTTTTTGTTAGATTCATTTTCCATCCAATCCTGCGGAGTACCAGGTCCCAACAGATTAAATCGTTAGAGCTCTTATATTTGGAATAGCCATACCTTATTATGAAATTTATTAATAACATTCGCTTATGCGTTCTTTCCACGAAATTATTCTGCTACTTTCTAAGGGCGGTTTAGGGGGGGAATGGAACCGGCGTGTGTGCCCCCTCTAAAATCTGGCAAGCTTAATAAAAAAAACGTCAGTTATGTGCTGATGGTGTCCATATTCTACATAAACATCTGGACTTTACACCCTGTATCTGACCCTGTTTTTGCATGTACTTCAGTTTATCGACTAAAAAGAGGAAATGAACGCGGTAAATATTTCTACAAAATGCCGATAGTGCAAGTTTGCCCAAAGCCTTGATTTATGCACACAATGAATGTTTACTGCACGGCAATCAACAAGAATGTGCAATAAATCACTAACAATAGAGCGAACATAAATAATGTGTGAAATCTATTAGTTTTATTATTATAACATTCTTGATATATTATCTCTTAACTACATCTTGTGTTATGTAACAGAATAAGTCTATAAACTGCCTTGATGTTGGAAACACTCCGAAATTCGTGCTATCGCCGGATTCCAGCAACATAATGACAATACCGTTGTTATCCCTATGTTTGATAGTCGTGTCTCTCATATCAAAGGGACAAAGGTTACATTGTTGTCATATGCGCCTTATGTAGAATGTCTTGTTAGCTTATCGTAAAAACACACAAGCTTATATACTCACACTACTCACGAGCTATGAACTGAACATTATATGTATTGTTGTGCACGAAAATGTGAATAAGAAGGGCCTCAGTTGTGGAGTGATTACGGTCTCTGGCTTGCAGTCACCACAGTCAGTTCGTATCGCACCCGGGTCCAAATTTCACATATGAGGAAGTTGTCCGTCTAGTTTACGGAAGATTGGTGGTTCTACCCAGGTGTAAGCCATGGACCTCCTCCCACTGTTAAAGCTGGGAAGTCGCCAAATGACCTTGGCTGTAGGTGTGCTATTTAACTCTAGTGAAAAGTTGAAGATGTATGTATTCTTGTCTTCCTGCTTTCTCAGTCTATAGCTAATTAAAAGTTTCAAACATGATTTTAAAAGCGTTACTGCATTGATTACAAATCAAGTTCATTATTTTTAAGTGGTTGGCTAGGAATTCAGATGTTATATTGTTAAGATTCTTTTCTTAAACGACATAATTACACACCATATAAAACAAAGACGTTTGTCATGTTTTATTCTCTATTGGACATTCGTCTCTACAACTTCACCCAGGATCCTCTGTTAATATAATAATTTAATCTCTTGTATTTCACATATCTCTCTCACATGATTCACGTACTGTTCTCTGTCTCACTGCAGATGGTTCTCAGTTTTATGATGCACATTTCTCTATCGGACCTCATAACACATGACATGCATACATACCTCTGTCACATGACATATTTCTCTGACATATGAAATGTATCTCCGTAACATAATATATATACATTATCTCTGTCACATGATACTTGAACCAATAGACTCAATAACATGTGACATATATATATATGCTGACTTGATGGCGCATGATCTTATATATATATATAAAATCATGCGCCATCTAGCCAGCAGTCAGCTGTGACTTAATTGACTATGTGCACTCTTTTAGTAATGTTTGTTGAAATGAAAGACTGATACCTCTCCCTCTGAATAAAAGCAAATTGTTTATAAAGTTCGTATTCATCTTTTCAAATAGTGACTTTTATTCTTGTATTTGACTGTATGTTCTAACAAGCTATGCTAGAATACACTCTGTCTCGTCATTTAGGCATCGTTCAACAGAACTAGAATATGCAACATCGCCGTTGTTTAACCCAACCATATACTGTGTTCACAAAGTTGATAACATTGCAATATCTGTTTTCTTATCAGAGCGTGTGAGATCATCAATATTTAAATAATTGAAATGTTATCAATTCAGATATCACACGTGCTCTTGTCAAAGGATGAGTTCGTCAATGTGGCTTTGTCATCTATTCCTATTAAAGTGCACGAAAATAATTACAATAATTGCTTGATGTTACTGTACTATTGTTGTCTGGAAAACGCACTTTCGCATGGGTTTGGTTGACACGGGAAAATTCAATAGACAAGATGACATTTGATGTTAGGTGCCAGCACGGAGATGATATATGGATGGTCACGAATACGCGTGTCAACAATATGATGATCCATACTGTTTCTTTATGCCACACCTGCATAGTCTTATTTGATTTTTTAAATACAACTAGGGCACTTATCATCCAATTAACATGAATGACAACGTCTTCTGGTAAACTTTCTTTGACATTTGTTATCATTCGGAATTCTTCGAATAGCAAGTACAGTAAAACCTCGATAATGAGAAAAAATCGGTCCTAATAATGAGGTGGTCTCTTTATCAAGTTGAATCATAGGGGAGTGATTGAAAGCCGGTCCGAAATTAAGTGGTCGTTGTAAGAAGGCGATCGTAATACTGAGGTGGTTGCTGTGTAAGGTTTTACTGGATAATCCATTCAGCACTGAATTCTCGATTTCGAAAACTATATTTCAATTGGAGCTCAGAGCAGCTGTCTTTAAAACTCTGGCGTGAAAATTATGATTCATTTTAGTAATATGTCCAAAATTAATGAAATCTTGACACAACCTATTTCTACGGAGCCTGTAAAGTGACATTCTACACTTTTATTTTAGCTGTAGCATTCTGTTATTTCGTTATTGGTTGTTGATATTATATCGTATTTACGAAATTTAATTTCGTTTATACGAATTATTTTTTCGCTTGAACGAATTATTATTTCGTAATTACGAAAACAAACTGCTACAGTTAAAATAAAAACATAGAATGTCACTTTAGGGGCTCCGTACATTTCAGTCATTATCTGCACAGACATTCTTGTAATGTAAACTACACGTGCACTTATTATGTTCCAGAAAACATGGGAATAGATATTTTCGCTTCAGTAACAAAGTATATACTTCTACAATGAAATATTTACAATCAGTAAACATTTATACACAAGAATTGGCAACCAGAAAATTTCAGGGTGATCTAGTTGAACAATGTTTCAATATACGTGAACCAAACTTAAAATGAAACGCTCTATTGTAAATCTATCATTAAGAAATATCTGAAATATTTCTAAAGAGCAAACATGTTAATTGAGGATCTTTTATCTGACCAGACAAAGGCGTCCGTGAACCCATTATGAACTAATTGCTAGATTCTATGTTATACATCACATCATATGTTTTCAGTATCAGTGTCATACTTGTCTATTCAATTATCCTTCAATTTACTATCGTGAAATTGTAATGTAACTTTGTATAACGGCAAGTGGTTGATAAATTACTGACAGTAAGAAATATCACTTGATTAAGTTTGAGTTAAAACGAATTGTTATTCACATATGTAAATGATATGAATTTGTTTTTTAACCACGGTTAGAGATTTAACAATGTTTCTTAATGCATAGATTTACATGTTCTGGTCCTTAAAGCAGTTGACACATAATAACTTCTCCAATCGATAGATGTCAGGTATCACGTCCCGGACACTTGAAATATGTCTCATCATGGAATATTTGGTATGCGTGTACATGTTTAAAACAAGACACAGTCCACAGTAGAATGTGAACTTCAAGATGTACTAACCATACAGTGAGTTCAGACAAATCCTTTGAATTACAGGGTTATCAAATTGTTTAAAATTCCTAGCCAAACGAGCTGTATATATGGCCGGCCTTTAATGTCATAAGGACCCTTTTGTTGTGCTGCCGGCCATATATATATTGTGTAAAGTTTTCTTTTGGTATATTTTGGTTTATCAGTAAAATGATCATAATGCTTGAAGTGTTATATGAATAACAATCCATGAAAATAACTCGAATAATATGAATGTCATACATGTACGTCCTACTTATAACGAAATCGAAATAACTGTTGCTTATTATGAAGATATGTATTTCCGTACAGAGATTTCACTGACCATCGAAGCTTAGTTTCAAGGTTTTTACAATAAAGAATTTATCCCAAACCCCACGGTGTGCATTACTATCCATAATTATTTTGAAACCGAAGAAGGGCCATTAAAACATATTATTGTTTATCTGTAGCGAGATTTGCACTTTAGAAAAGTCGGTCAATAAAATGCTCAAAGAATATTTCAGATGCGTTCCCCATCTTTCTATTCGCTGTGGGCATTTTCACCTGTTTTCCAAATTGTAAGCATGCGATGGAACGAATGCTGATCTCCTGAAATGAGTATTATTGTGATTTTCTCTTCGATAGTTTGTGGGGAAAGTTGGCATTGTGTCTGTAAGCATTTATTTCCTATAATTACCTTAGCCATGATTCTGGTTTTGACAATTAGCAAATTGTTTATGCACACTCGGATTCATCTCCAAGTTACGCTGATAAACTAAGAAAACAGTGCAATCCGTCCGCATATTCCGATTGTGTTATAAACTGTGTTTTAGGAACTTTGTTAATCCCCAGGAGTGATATTCACAAAGAATAAGGTTTAAATTTTCCCTAATCCTGGAAATATTTTTCTTAATTTTCGGATAAATCTTACGTAATATTCACAGAACTTTGAACTCAATATTTTCATTATATTTACCACTGTTACTCCGTGAAGTATTAAGCAACCTGTGACTTCCATAGATCTGCTATGGATACCCTTAAAACATCTAGAACATTTCTTAAATGTGTAGAAGAATCTTGTGCTGGGGAAGATTTACGGTTAAGAAAATCCTTATCCTTAGTTTGCAACATTGTGTAAAGGATAACGAAAATTTTAAAACAAATCTTTGTGATTATTCATAAATACGACCAAAGGTCTCCTTTGGTTTGTTGAGACCATTATATCATTGACCAACGGAAATATAGTATTTAGAGGCAGATCTATATGCATTGAATTCTTAATCAATGTTGCCCACATGTTAAAAAATCCTTTAATTTGTTATTGTTCTTCGATATTGAGTGTCTAACCAGAATAATGCTGTGGAAAATAAGATAAATAATAAACGTTATAAACATTACATTAGAAGAAGTCATTGATATTTTCAGTATAGACATGAAGACGAAATTGTTCATGTCTGAATAGGATGAAATTGTTCATGTCTGAATAAAATGAAATTGTTCATGTCTGAATAAGACGAAATTGTTCATGTCTGAATAAGAAGAAATTGTTCATGTCTGAATAATTGTTGAAGGTATCTTAATTCTAATTTCTTTGTCTTAGTTCGTAGGCGATAAATTCTTACCAAGCTGATATGTAAATAACTAAAGATAGCCTACATATAAATTTGCGAGTATTATTGATAAGAAATAAAGAATTAATCATTTTTGTTTGTATTATAACGAGCTTATCTTTAATATAAGTTGTTCAAGAGGTTGTAATGTGTAAACACTTTAGATACCCACGCAAAATGTTAGTGCTAATATGATATCAATGTCTCATCTTACAGCGCTTTATTTGTTTTACAATGCTGGTGGTACTTGTAAGTCTATGGTATAAGTGACAAGAGACAGTCGAAGCTTGTTCTGATTAAACACAAGAACTCATATTGTTGATTGTCCAGAACGACAATTTTATGTGGCTTATCAACTAGTTCTCCTTATCATTGATACATGACCTTAGATGTCGATGTCCCATAAAATACCAATAAATAATATGAACTAGTACATTGATATACTCTAATAGGATCAATCGTATTTCAGGTAAATCAAATAGGACAGATATCGTAGCAACCAATCTGCAATAAACACTTAAATTGTCCATAAACGTTGTTTGTATAAACATACAGAAAGTTAGAAGTTAGAAACGAAGAATTATCTACTGCTGATTTTCTGCCGTGAAATAGAAGTACTGAAAAGTCGCATTTTCGAAATATTTCTTGTAGGTCTTCTTGTTATGCTTGAGAAATATTATAAGCCTGGATGGACAGTGGTAGAACGGAGAGTGATGATTAAGATTTTTTTGATGACATTGTCCCTGGGATTTAACGCCGATTTTCAACAATTTTTCAGTTATATACGGCGACCGGTTCACCTAACCAGTTTTTCTGGACTGTATACTAACCAGTACAAACTTACCCTTCCACAAGGAGCCGGCAACTTCTCCACATATGGAGAAAAATCGACATTTTTATCAATTTTTCATAGAAGGGTATGGCCGGGATCTGAGCTCGGATCTCCAGGTGACAAGTCCAGCGCACCAACCACGGGACAACGGTCGCGACCGTTATTGATTAAAAAGTTGTAAGTTGGAAACAACACCGAGCCATTTTTTCAGGACGATTTGGTTAATGAGAATTTAGTCTTTAATTTTAATTAAATTAATTAAATTTCAATCCTCTAAGCCATGACGCCCATGAGGATATAACATGTAGTATATACACATACATACATATAAATGTATATACAATATCAAAAGTTTGAGAGATTTTCAAGTCTATTTCTATAAAAGCTCAACGTTAACTTGATTTGTCAGTTAAATACAATGATTACACTGTTTACTTTTCATAGTATAAACTATTGAATAATGAATTTGTGTAATAATAAAATTTTAATGGTGATTCGTTCCACCAAATCTGTCTCGCACGTGACGTGTAAAAGTTTAACAGTTGTTTGATAAATAAATAAAACAATGTTTAATACTGACAGGTAATCTTGGAATACAAGGTTCTGGAAACAACCCATCGTCCATAACTGAAATAGTGTTGGTAAACTGGATAAACCAGGTATAAGCAAGCAAACTAGCAAGTAAGCAATAAAGCAAACAAACAGGCAAGAAATCAAACATACAAGCCAGAGGGCAAGCAAACAAACTATCAAACAAGTAACTGAGCTATCAAACTATCAAACAAGCAACTGAGCTAACAAACAAGCGAACAAACTATCAAACAAATGACCGAGCTATCAAACTATCAAACAAGCAACTGAGCTAACAAACAAGCGAACAAACTATCAAACAAGCAAACAAGTAACTGAGCTATCAAGCAAGCAAACAAGTAACTCAGCTATCAAACAAGCAAACAAACTATCAAACAAGCAAACAAGTAACTGAAATATCAAACAAGAAAACAAACTAGCAAGCAAGCAAAGAAGAAAGCCAGCCAGCAAGCAATCTATCAATAAACAAGCGAGCGAGCGAACGAACGAACAGAGTATATATATTTAGTCTAACATGGTTGTTTTAACGAAAACTTTGCATTGAGGGTAATTGAAAAGTCTTATTTATAAAAGACGGAATTATTCATCGTAATGTTGTATTCATTACAGCAGAATCCTGAAAAGTTCGCAAAAAGTTCATGTGAACTTAAAACGATAAACAGAACAACTTGTGTTTTTGAAATAAATAAAGGAATTAATGACATTGTATACAGACATATTAATGACGGAAAAACATCCAGAATATTTTAGTCATATATATCAAGTTTGGTTGAGGATATTCATGAACCTTTACATTCCATGTAAAGTATCCTACAAAATGTATCTTATCAAGACATAGGTTTTTGTTATTGCGTGGAATATAGGGGAAGATGCTGACACTGATTTTGGTATCAGAGAGGAATGTACGGGCAAGATAAAAGTGGTACACATAATGTATTGTCAGTCTGTTCAAATAAACAATTAATTCTCAAGGCCTCCCGTACGTGGTGGAAATGTTGCATCACGTAAACTTGAAGATGATATAAATAACAAAACTGCTGGAAAAAAATCAGTTACACCGAGCTCATGCAATCAAGTCGGCAAATCTGTTAGATAAGTTTTCATGCTGCAATTTTACCTCGATCAAGACAAAAAATCATTTTGTGGATTATTATAAAGACCAGTAACAGCTTTCATCGATTATTTAAAAAGTCTTTATCGTAAGCGGCAACCTTTGATTAGCCATTAAAAATAAACCATGCGTCTCTTTGATACGACAGCTTGAAATCCCAGTGAATTAAATGATTTCTATTCTTGATAATTGGCGTTATTGAAATGTGGATTTATAGACGGTGAAGTCATTGATATGTGTGTGCACATACTTTATGATTCAATTATTATTTTGCCGTGACATAGTTACAACTTATGACGGCTGTGTTGGGTTTTAGCTCATCTCTGAGTTTTTTCAGTTAATTATTTAACCTTTCTTAGGATGATCAAATTGATAATTATACACAATATGAGGACTTATCACTTTATTCAGACGCGCAGTCAAAAATGAACTTTTTTTTCAACTGGTATTTGGACTTTTTATTGGCTGTAATTATAAATATAGTTTATGCTAAACATATGAAACATTTTTTATCAAAGTAGCATAAAGCAGTATACATAATTCTATAGACATTTTATTACTTCAGCCAATCTCTATTTTGTCAATCAAGTACTTGCATACTATATCAGAAGTGGCCTTGATAATATATGTTTTAAATCCATTTGTTTTGGTAAGAGATACAATACATGTAAAGTACCAAACATATGTAAATATATCGTGAAGATGGTACGTGTATTGGACCCGTCGTTCGAAGAGATAAATGCTGGACAAAACCCTGTTCTTGGACATTTAAATCGGTCCCTTTTTATAGAACCAATAGAATAAGACCCTTGGTAGTCCCAGTATATGATACAGCTCAGTTTACTATCGAGAACATGCAAGGTTAGTGCCAAGTTAGATCACTAGGTTGTAGATTCTACCATAGCTGGTTCGAGACCAAGGTGAAAAACTTGTATCTACGTAGCAATCGCTGACGATGTTGTATGCGCGGTTTAATTAGTCTTCCGGCCCAGCAGCCCTAATCATGTTCGACACTTTTAAGTCAGATGCTTACATTATTAAATGCAGAGGCTAGTTTCGGTAGGTTACCCAGTAATAGAATGGTTAAAGAACTGTTTAAATGAACTACAAGTATAACCTAAATATTAAGATCACATTAAGGGCCAAATAAATATGTCTTATCATTAAGGTTCGTCTCAAGTTGAAATAAAGGAGAAATACTGAAAACTGCTCCGAAAATGAATGGTTGCTAAATTGAGGTGACTTTAATATTGGGATTGTTGCTATTTGAGGTTTTATTGCACTGATGACAAACTGCAGCAAATCAAGGGCGAGTATGTGATTTAGTTCAAAGATGTTTCGCAACATTCGTAACTTTATGGAATTAAGACTGAACACGTTATAAATTCAACCATACAAACTACGAAATGTTAGGAATGCATTACAATGAATTCATTAATAAATCGGAATAATAATAAGTCGGAATTCTTGTGAGGGTATATTTGTTACGCCGCTGCTCTTTGATTGTCCGTAATTTGCATATTTTGTCGAACAATTGAATCAAATTGATGCATAATGTGGTTCATTTATTGCGTCCTAACCATGCCGCTATATTTTTCGTAATAAAAAAGAGGTAAAGTGGAAGGCGTTGTTTCTGATTACAAACGCCCACCATGATGATGACACTAGTCGTCAAACGTAATTTCACCAACAGTAATTTCAATATAAAACTTTATCATTGTATCAAGCCAATGTTCTCGTTTTGTTATGATTGCCAATACGTTTTATGTTGGCATGATACTACACTACCAATCTCTATTCTAATTACAAACATGTTTGGTTTAAAGAAAGACGATTCAATTAAAAACTGATTTTGAGCCATGTTTTCAAATTAAAGCTTGGTCCAGTCCTGCCATGTCCAATTTGGTTTGAATTATGTTACATTGTCCAGGTGAGCAAATTCCGTTGAGTTACAAGTACTTATACTGATAACCAACTAACTGATGCTCGGTTATAAAAAAAGTGTTACATCTCCGAATAAAGGCCACCCTGCGAATAAAGGTCATTCTTTGAAAAAAACATCACTGATTACTAAGAACAAACGGACCTCCGAATGAAAGTCATCTGTCAACAAAGGCTACATGTTGTCTTTCCTAAGGGTGGCCTTTGTTCAGAGGTTTGACTGTACATATGTATGTATTAAGTCGTTTATGACGGGTAATGAAAATTCTAAAAAAATATAACAGTGGTCATCGTCAGGAATTTGTTTGTACAAATGTACAATCATAATTCACAAATTAAGAGCACAATAAACCTAAACAGAAGGTGACAGACACTAACTTCATTGCTCATTTATGTTTAGTATTTGTTAAAAAAGGAACACAAGACGGTCTTTGAAACTAAACATTTATTTTCCTAAAGTTTTATAAGCTTGTACTGAAAACGAAAAGCTGGAATAATGAACGAAAATTTTGTAAATGTTTTGCTTAAAAAATTGCTAAAATATCTGTAGGATCGGGGAATTTTATGAACGAGTCAGTCGCTTAATTGCAACCCAACTTTTTTAAGACAGGCCTGAGCAATTCAAGTTCTTAGTACACACTGTACAGAGTAGTGTTTGCATATTTTCATCATCCTAATATGATATTTATAGACAGGTTCAACTGTAAGCTTATTAATTCACTGGATTCCTCCCAACTTATACGAGTAACTCAGTAACACATGATAATTCATGGTCATATATTTTACTCTTGACTGAGTTCAGCGAAGTTGCTAATCCAGCGAAAATCTTATTCATGACTAGTAGTGAAGGGCGATACCCTGGTACCATCGTAGGTACTTCTGGTACCACATTTCCCTCACTGTGGGCGATACTCTGGTACCAAATTTTCGGAAAATGAGGTCAAAATGTGTGAAAAAAAGGGGTGAAATTGTGAAATTTTGGTCAATTTATTGTTTTCTTCTGGTACCCATTTTGGATAGGTGGGGGTACCTCATTTTGTGTTTTTGGGTACCATTTTTTTGAATTTGAATTTGAATTGTGTTTTTTGAATTTTCAATTTGTTTGGTGTGGGATTTTGTTTTTTAGACACAAAATAAAGACAATTTGACCCAAGTCAATTTCTCAAAAAACATGGTGGCCCTGAAAAGGGCCGTTGGTAGTTTGATCAGTTTGATCAGTGACTTATTTCTTCATGACTTTACCATAAATACCCCGACCATGGTCAGTTTTCTTTTTCTCAGGTTTCTTTGGTTCTGTGGTCTCATGTTTACGTTTTTTAGAGTCTTTTTTCTCCTCTGTTTTTTGGGGCTCTTGGCTATCCCATTTGTCAGTCACAAACTGTACAGGCACAATCAGTTTGTCTGTTTTTAACTCGATTTCACGACGGAGTTGCATGACTTGCTTTAGCTGTCTTATTTCTCCCCTGATTCCTTTGAGTTCTTGTAGCATAGCCATCTCTGTAGTCGGTGGATTAGGCTGTCCATGAGTCTGTCCATTCACCACGGACTGTACTGGCTGCACATTCCCCTGTAGATTCGGCTGATTGTATTGGAGTTGACTGTACTGTGGTTGACTGTACTGTGGCTGGTTAGTGCCATACACTGGTCCAACAGCATTTTGACCTATCAACTCAGACGATTCTAACGCTTCTTTAAGAATGTCATACGGCATGTTGTATGTCTCCATGTTAAATAATAAATAATGGCTCTACGCCTGACAATTTATACGACAAGCGCGAACCTTTGTGAGAACATGTTAAATGACGTCACGTCATTTTCTGTTCGCTAGTGTTTGTGTTAGTTTTTGTGTTTGTTTTGTGTTTCTTTAATCCTAATACCAACAAAATAAAAACCGTATCATCACAGTAAGCCTACAGAATAAACGCAATCATAGCCAACCAACAAAAATATACAGTCACAGTAAAAATTGTGAGTCAAAAAATAACATAATCACAGCAAAACGTACAGAAAATACACGATCACAGCCAAAAAATGCTGGAGCCCAAAAAACACACGATCACAGCCAGCCTACAGAATACATACAATCACAGCCAAATAATGCTAGTAAAAATAACATAATCATAGCAAAAAAACTTACAGAAAATACACGATCACAGCCAAAAATGCTGATATACAAAAACACACGATCACAGCCAGCTTACAGAATACATATAATCACAGCAAAAACGTACAAAAAAATACACGATCACAGCCAAAATGCTGGAGCCCAAAAAAACACACGATCACAGCCAGCTTACAGAATAAAACATAACCAACCTACAAAAACTATACAGACAAAAAATGCAGTGTGACTTTTTTTTATATTTGTTTTTTTCAATTTTCAATTTTGTTATTTGTTTGTGTGTGGGGGATTTTTGTTTTTAGAAACAAAGACAATTTGACACAAGTCAATTTCGCAAAAATATGGTGGCCCTGAAAAGGGCCATTTTTTGGGTAGAGTGACCTAATGATGTTGGCCACATCTACCCATACAAGCGGGACACCACTTGTCCCACTTTCTAAAATCTCTGTCCGTGGCGGTGGAAGCCAACCTGAAAGGAGGCTCATTGTCCTCCTCCCAGTTTTCAGCTGGGGTGGATTCCTGGGGGTGATCCCCCCAGTCCTCTTCCCCAGAACTAGCCACCACC
Source organism: Lutraria rhynchaena (assembly GCA_008271625.1). Taxonomy (NCBI): domain Eukaryota; kingdom Metazoa; phylum Mollusca; class Bivalvia; order Venerida; family Mactridae; genus Lutraria; species Lutraria rhynchaena. The sequence goes on from VIBL01000159.1 coordinate 1,027,981, forward strand.
ACCTCCTCCGCAAAGCCCTCCGTCTTCTTTGCCTCCCGCAACGTCTTCACTTCAAGACGCAGCTCCTCTAGCTGTATTTCAAGCTGCTCTATGTAGAGCCCTAAGGAGGCGTACGTTTCCTTGATGTTTCTTAAAGTTCGTTGAGACATGCTGAGCGGATGAAATGACGAGACGCAAATGCATTGACTTTTTATACGGCAAGCGCGAACCTGTGTGAGAACATGTTAAATGACGTCACGTCATTTTTGTGTTTTGTTCAATCCTAATATCAAGAAAAAAATCGGATTGACCTACTTTTTTATAAATTTACCGGATTGACCTACTTTTTGTGTATATAAACGTATGTGTCTGTGTGTTCTACATTCAATCCTTTGAAAACATGGGAAATTGTTTGCGTGCCCCTGAAGAAATCTTTGTAGAGGAAGATAGTGTACCTATCAAGATGGGGAATTTATATCCGGATCTCTCCATCTATTATGATGATGAGTTACGCGCCAATTATTGGCGCTATTTGTATTTAGCTGAAGCTAAATATTGAATACATTTCAACGGCCCTTTTTAGGGCCACCATATATTTAAGATAAGTTTTACTGTCTCTATAACAAAAACTATTTTTTTTCATTGTTTTTATTTTTACAACAAAATCACTTACAATCAGCAAAAAACAAAATAACTTACAATAATACAAAAATTACAAAGTAACTTACAAATACTGTCACAATTTAAGAACTATTCAAGAACATTGTCCAACACATCAAATGTTCCAACACATCAAATGTTCATATCGTCCATTTTCTTTTTGTCTTCTCTCTTTTTGTATTTTCGTTTCTTTTGCGGTGGATCCATTTGGTTGGCTGAGTCAACAATGAATTGATCACTCATTCCTTGTGGTGGTACTTGAGGCTTCTTTTGTGGACAGTTCGCTGCGAAATGTCCGTTTTCATGACAATGAAAACATTCATCTTTACCTATTTTTTCTGAACACGTAGTCGCATAATGTCCTTTCTTTCCACAACGATAACATTGTATATGATCCCATGTGACATGTTTCTGCTCACAAACTTGATCCACTATATTGTTTAACTCTTTTATTTTTTTCTTTAATGAATACATCAAAGAAGATTGTTGATAAATGCTATTATTATCGTCAGCTTTTTCCATTCTTGGATCGTTGTAGCTCATATTGTGAGTGACTAGAATGACTAGAGTGGTGTGGCGCACTCCCTTTTATAAGATGTGAGTGACCTTGAATGCGACCTTGAAGGTAACCTTGAAACATGTTATGAATACGACCTTGAAGGCAACCTTGAAACATGTTATGAATACGACCTTGAATATATTCTGAATATGACCTTGAATGTAACCTTATAGATCTCTTGACCTTGAACATCATATCTAAAAGAGGAGTGTGAAGGACTATAGGATTCATAATCATGTCAGACACCGACAGTGACAGCCATGAGCCTCCAGCCAAACGAACAAAGTTGGAGCATGTACGAGAATATTATCAAATACAGTCTCGTATGGAAAGAAAATCAAGGAAATTCAAGATGCAGTCTAGAGTGTATGATGTGACATTTCAACCGTACGATCGGTCGTTTGAATTTACAAACCGGCTGTTTCATGATATGATGAATCAACTTTATAGGACATGTCAAGTAAGATCTAATGATAGAGTTCGTGTATCCATACAGCATCCTCATTTGGAATTTGGAATTCATATTCCATTTGATGTGGCATCTCGTATCAATGGAGATGTTGTATTGGATGAAATTGAACGAGTGGCCCAGAGCAACCGTGAGTTTAAAATTCATGACGGAGAAGCACAGATGGAAATTACACATATTGCTATGCCACAAGGCTCGGGAAAAAAGGCATTCAAGTCGGCAAACGTACTTAACATGGTGAAATCAAAGACAAGTGTGGTGTGTATTGACAATAGTAAGGACTCAATGTGTTTAGCTAGATCTGTTGTGGTTGGTATGTGTAAAGCGAATCAAAATCAAACCCCGGAATGGAAAAAACGATGGAATCTCATACGTCAGTCTAAGAAAAATCTACAACAACATGAAGCTGAAGCCTTATTAAAACAAGTGGATATTTCATCGGATCGTGCTTGCGGTATAGAAGAATACAACAAGTTACAAGACTACCTCTATCCCAACTATGTCATTAAAATTCATCCACAACATTATGGAAATGAATTATTATTCAAACCACCAGCAATGACTGAAAAAAAGTCGGGTGATTCATATTTTTCATCATGACAATCATTATGATAGTATAATATCGATCACAGGATTTCTTGGACGGAGTTATTATTGTGAATGGTGTGATGTGGGTTATGATCACCGTGAAGCCCATCAATGTAAAAACATTTGCCAGTGTTATGCCCACACCCTATGCCCAGTGGAACAACCCATTCAATGTCCTGATTGTTATCGAGTATTTCGAAGTCAAACCTGTTTTGATCGTCACAAAACAAAAGGTGGAAAACAACGTAAAACCATCTGTGAGTCTGTATGGAATTGTAGAAAATGTGGACAAAAAGTTGTAGGAACGAGACGAAATCATATTTGCCCAGGGCAAAAGAAATGCAAGTATTGTGAAAAAAATAGTAGGACCAGATCATGAGTGTTACATTCCAACGTATGTACCACCTGATAGAAAAGGCAGGCAACCCGAAGTCCCCTTCATCTTTTTTGACTTCGAGTGTCGTTTTGATTCTGGAGAACATATACCCAACTTTTGTGTAGCGCAACGCGCCTGTGGTGAATGTATGTGTAAGTCAGTGCAAGATCCATGTGAGTATTGTGAAGAAGTGAATGAAGCAAGACAAATGGTATTCCGTGGAGAAAACACGTTGGAACAATTCTGCGCTTGGCTATTCAATCCCACCCATCGAGGATCTACAGTGATTGCTCACAATGCTCAAGGTTACGATGCCCAGTTTATTCTTAGATATTGCGTTACCCACGGGACAGCTAAACCACAACTGATTATGAATGGAAGTAAAATCATTCTGCTACGAGTGCATGGAATACGATTAATTGACTCACTCAGTTTCCTAAGTATGCCACTCTCAGCTTTTCCAAAGACATTTGGATTGACTGAGTTAGCTAAAGGATGGTTTCCATTTTATGCCAATACCTTATCCTATCAGGATTATGTGGGACCTTACTTACCGCTACATTTTTACAAACCTGACAGTATGAAACCAGAGCAACGTCAACAATTTCTAACTTGGTACCATGAGAAAAAAGATGATGAATTTGATTTTCAAAAAGAAATGGAAAAATACTGTAAATCGGATGTGGACATTTTAAGACGCGGTTGCGGTGAATTTCATCAACAGTTGTTAGCCAGTGATCAAATTGACCCCTTTTACGGAAGCGACAACGTTAGCCCAAGTGTGTAATAAAGCCTGGCGGAAAAATTCCATGCCACCTCATAGTTTAGCCGTGATTTCTGATGCAGGATATCCTAATAAAACTCGGTATTCCATGAAAAGCATACGTTGGTTACAAATGACTGCTGTAACTGAAGGGATTCATATTCATCATGCCTTGAATCACAAAGGCGGAGAAGTTAAAATTGGACCGTATTATGTGGATGGGTATTGTGAAGAGACAGACACCGTGTTTGAATTCATGGGATGTTGGTATCATGGGTGGCCTACCTGTTTTCCCAACCGGGGTACCATCAATCCATATACGTTGAAAAGCATGCATCACGCCTATGAAGACACACAAAAAAGACTTGAGAATTTGAAAGAACAAGGATATCCATTAGTGGTCATATGGGAATGTGAATTTGATCAACGTTGTCAAAAAGACCCTGAGTATAAAACCAGAGTAGAACGATTTTATGTGGGTCAAGACCCTATTCAACCCAGGGAGGCTTTGTTTGGAGGTCGTACCAATGCCGTCCGACTGTATCATGAAGTAGAAAAAGACCAAGAGATCAAATACGTGGACATTTGTTCCCTGTATCCTTATGTCAACAAGTACAGAGAGTATCCATTAGGCCATCCCGTGATTTTGAGTCAAGAGCAAATTGATTCACAGCGTCTTGAGACATACAAAGGATTGATTAAATGCCGTGTTCTTGCACCGCAAGATTTATGAATGACCTATGCACTGTAATAGCAAAATGGTATTTGCTCTCTGTCGTACCTGTGCGGAAGAGGAATTAGATTATTGAACACATTCACTGTATGAACGGGCATTGTATGGAACGTGGACCCATGTAGAATTGGCGAAAGCCATTTCTTTAGGGTATAAAGTGTTGAAAGTATATCATGTATGGCATTGGGATGAATGGAGTACGGACGTGTACCGTCAATACATTGACAAATACTTAAAAATGAAGCAAGAAGCCAGCGGGTATCCTCCCGGCGTGGACACAGAGGAAGATAAATTGAAATTTAAACAAGATTATTTGGAAGCAGAGGGAATTCGCTTGGAACACGTGAAAAAAATCCAGGAAAAAGAGCTTTTGCCAAAACCATGTTGAATTGTTTATGGGGTAAAAATGCTCAAACCAACCTGTTACCGAAAACGGAGTATGT